>JAGFPH010000398.1:455873-516417 GCA_018207615.1 Philaenus spumarius | reverse complement strand
TTTTTTAATACATTATACTTAAGATATTCTTTACTCTTGCAACCTTCCGTTACAAGAAGAGTATCAGGGTATAGTAGGATAAGTTAGAAATACGAGTAGATGGTAAAGGGCTATACGCTGTTGTATCTGTGTAAAAGAGTTGTGAAGTATCCGCAGTTCATTAAAGAGAATAATATTTAATCTATGTGGAAATGTTGTTTAAGACTTGTATAATGATTGCACAACTATAGTCTTTCCGCTCGGCCGTGATATCCAGGGGATTAAGCGACTTCTCGGAACTCAACTCCTGCTCCCGACCTGCTCCCTGAGCCGGCCGGTGTCAAACAGTGACTCTCCTAGTGGCGCTGTCCCACAGCACTACAACGTTTTTTTATTTCAAGTTTAAATTTAAAATTGTTAAGATTAGAGGGTAGGTTTAAGAAATAAATATAGATAAATATAATTAAAATAAAGTTTAGAATAGTTTAGAATTTACTAGCCCAAGACGAAGAGACAGAAAGTGGAGCATCATTGTATAACAGTGCAAAATGTTATGAAATAGCTGACTTGAACAAGACACACTTACAAAGACACACTTGGATAATCTGACAAACTATAAAAGGGTCATACTGACCTAGATCTAGGACCAGTATTTTTGTGTGCCGGGCGAGGACTCTGTGGGACAGAGTTAGTTTTCCTGTGAAGAGGAGAAAACACTGCTGGTCGGGAAGCGATCATTTTACTACGAGAATTCCAGTTAGAGCTTTGGTGAATAGGTAGGTGGACAGATTGTCACATATCCATCATAAAAGTTTTTATGTTTCTTTTTGTTTAAATTAAAGTAGAAGCTCATTCGAACCTGCATTACACGAACATAGCTATTTCTTTGGGTGTTTCGTCTTGGGGTAGCATTGCCAAGTTGATTTAATTAGAATAATAAAGATTAGTTGATTAGTGGTAAAAGAATCAGTTATTTATTCATTGTAGTTTTGTTTGTAGAGATTGTAAAAAGAATAGCCTACAACTGAACCACTTTATAATAAAATATAGTAAATTGTAAAACATTAAAGACTGGTTTATTTCTATGATTATACTCCTTGAACCTTAGTGATCCGTAATTTTGAACCCTAGGCAGTTGAAGTTATATTCCCACCCCTAACAAAACATTCAACTTTTTTTAACTCTTCATAACATTCTAAAGAAAATGAGTCCAAATGCGACTGAAATGCTTCATATCCATGGCATGAAAGTCGGTCAAAACTGATGACGTACTGTAAGCTTGTAGTAGGCCTAAGTGAGTCATAATTATTATCTGTGACTCAACATTCAAAGTTCACTCAAAAAGGGAAAATTATTCAGTTATGTGTGGAGCTCAGTATTAGTTTGTTGTGCTGTAAACATAATCTGTCGTTTGTTTTTGTTTTTTTTTTTTATATATAACCGTATGTCGTGAGTTATCTTATTTTAAGTTACAATGAGTGATAAAATATCTAAAGACGTTTATCATTCGTGAGCGAGAACAATAGTGGCTGCTGTTATTCAGTATTTTTATTTGGAAAAAGACAATATGGGTCCTGTAAAAGACATTAAAAAGGTGTTGAAAAGAGTGTCTGATGTGTGTGGTGTACCTATATAGCAACTGTGAAACGAATAAACATTGAAAGGAAAAAACAGTCGACCTCACCAACATCCAGACCGAAGAAACTACGTGTGACGAGGATATTGCAGATTTTGAAGACCCAGATGCAACAGTTGCCGATGTTTCTTCGAGAAAGCGACGAATTGTCCTCAGTACCCCGAGGAAGAACAAATATAGAGCCAGAGATCGGCCAGTAACGAATTTGGAAAATTTTGCGAAATCTGCCATACGTCGCCACATCGTTCGTTACTGTGAGCAGAAAGAAGTTCCCACCTTAAAGAAATTGGGTGATTCTTTGAAAGAAGCCGAACTATTTTGTGGAGGTAAGACTTCCCTTGTAAAATTATGAAAGATTCAGACTTTGTCCACAAGAGATTTAATAATAGGAAGGTTTTAATGGAAAAGCCGTCCGTAGCTTTCAAAAAATGTCAGTTCCAATGCAAAGCTCATAACATTGATCTCGACAAAACACTTTTCTTAGATGCGACTTGGATTAACCACAATATTTCTTTTAACAAGGGTTGGACAGACGATACTGTTAAGGGTACTCTAGGTACTCCACTTGGGAAAGGCAAGTGCCTAATAATTTGTCACACCGGTGGTAAAAATGGCTGGATCAATGCACCTCCCAACACCTTGATTCCTGTATTGCCAGCTGGAAGTACTGTAATAATGTACTAGTTACCATTCTAGAATTAAGGAAAAATGTCCAACCTCAAACTCCAAGAAATGCGACATGGCGAGTTGACTGCAAGAAACAGGCGTGTGCTTTCCCGGGGATTTGAAAAAACCTGAACTCTACAACTTAGTCAAGATCCACCGCATCCAACTTACATTATCAACAGTAAAGCGGCTTCCTCCATACCATTGTCAGTACAATCCTATTGAAATGGTATGGGCCTACATCAAATCATATTTACAATGGAACAACAAATTTAAAATCAAAGATGTTGAGAAGGTTTTTATCGATGCTGTGACACCAGAGCTGTGGACTAAGTACGCAAATCATGCAAAGAAGACGATAGAAGAGGAATGGAAAAACGAAAGAGTAGATGAGCACAGTGTCAGAGTTCATCATAAACTTGTGCCCAGGAGACTTTGACAGTGAGACTGGAAGTGATAGTAGTGCAACTGAAGACATCTCGAGTTCTCAGAACTACTGTAAGTCTATTGTAACAACTTACAAGACTAGACCATAATATTTTGATATTTATACATCTTTTATCGATCTTTAGAGACATATTTATCAGGAGAATCACACAACATTTTCAAATTGCTTTTAGTGACGTCAATTTCGGTATTTTTTAAAATCTCTTAATGTTTCAGTAAATGTGTAAATATTTATTTTAAAATATTTAGTTTTTTTTTAATTTTTTACATTGAATATATATGTTCAGTACTGGTAGCAAAGGAAGACTATTGGAATTATTACTTACTCAAGCTATACAGAGCACATAGCAAACCATTATTTATTCGTGAAAAATCATTATTGTTTATAATTTGTATATTTTTGTGTGTTTAGAATAAGTCAACGTTTGTTATATTTCTTCAATAAGTGATGCTCATGTCACCAGGTACAGGATTTAAGTAGACTTACCTTATGTTAGGCTTACAAAATCTTGAAATATATACTCTTACTTACATTAGCTTATAAATGTTCAACATGTTTCCTTCTAAACTGTTGTGTTTTAAAGACACATGTCAAATAATTTATTGATTCTTAATTATTGTTATTTATTTTACTATTCTTTGCCCTACTGGAGAACTTTAAATTAATCTAATTTGAACTACTTATGTCTGTTCTCCGTTTATAACGTGTTTTCTTTACACTACGGCTGTTTCGGCTTTTTATTCAGCCATGTTCACGTGTTGGTATCTGTAGCGTTATTGTACTTCGTCATTTAAAAAACACAATTAAAATCACAATTTACATATACTGACATTTAACATTTAAAAACATTTAGATTTTTTTTATAAATTAAAAGGCCGTTCACAACACTGTTTTTTATATACGTTCACTTAATCGTATGCGACTATTCACGGGTGTATCTGTGTCTGTATGTCAGTGTATGTCAGACGAACATGGAAGTGCTACATTTCTGTCAAAAAGGCAAATATATGGATATACAGGAACTATATGAAGTATACACTCACGGGATTAATACATACCGATGGACATTTTAAACGATAAATAAAACTTTCAATCAAACCAGTTATTTGATCTCCTAACAAGATTAGAAACACCAAATGATAGACAGTTACATTAGTTCAACATCAGCCGCACCCGTGAATAGTCGCATGCAATTAAGTGAACGTATATAAAAAAACAGTGTTGTGAACGGTGTTTTAATTTATAAAAAAATTCTAAATGTTTTTTAAATGTTAAATGTCAGTATATGTAAATTGTGATTTTAAATGTGTTTTTTAAATGGCGAAGTACAACGCTACAGATACCAACACGTGAACATGACTGAATAAAAAGCTGAAACGGCCGTAGTGTTATAAACGGAGAACAGACGTAAGTGGTTCAAATTAGATATTGTTATTTAATTATTTGAATCATTTAATTAGTGACAATACAAGCTGTATCATGTTATTACATTGTACAATAAACAAATAAACATTTCATTGTTATTGTATATAGATGTATATTTTTATCCTAGTTTATGAAGCATTTTGGTCGTGTTTAGACCCATTTTCTGTAGAATGTTAAGCAGAATTCAAAAAAATTAACATTTTAAATTGAAATAAAAAAAAGTTGTGCTGTGCAATAGCGCCACTAGGTGAGCCATTGTTTGCCACCAGCCGGCTCGGCGAGAGGATCGGGAGATAAGTTGAATTCCGAGAAGTCCCTTAATACTCTAGGTATCACATCTGAACGAACAGACTATACCAGAACTGGAAATAGGATTAGCAATATGGTAATTGAAGTGTACATACATTCGTAGATGAACTAAAGACATTTATGTTTTACAGTTTGATTTTGACACCTGTATATGAATATTTCGGTGTACATAATAGCTTTAAACAAACTAGATGAAACAAAACAATAACACACAATCTCACAACAAACACGTCTAACAAATCAAACGCGTCTCAACGACAAAGTCGCCATCCCCAGTGACAAAGCCACAAAAGCCAAAGTACAACGCTTTTGTCGTTTGATTTGTTAGACGTGTTTGTTGTGAGATTGTATGTTATTGTTTTGTTTCATCTGTGTTGTTCTCACAAGTCCAGCTCATTATTTACTTTTAAACAAACTAATTTTCAATTTCAAATTAAGTTCAAGTTATAAAATCATATCAGCTTTAGTTGTATAAATATAAAAATTAGGCTTGGGATTTTGGTTTTTAGTATTAACTCTACTAGATTGAATTCATAATGGAAAAATAATAAATTTTTTTGTCATATTTTAGGCATTTCGTGCTCAAAGAAAACAGTATGTACGTTGGGGGATGTTCCTGGAGTTCCTTATTATTTTATGTTTTTCTATATCATTAATTTTCCTGGTGACAAAAACATACAGCGCAAAATATTATTTCCAGAATGTAGAACTCAAGAAAGCACTGACAAAACCTTTATTGAAAAACAGCATCTCTGTTGCATTTGACGATGTAATAGATATAAAAAGGTACGTTCTGTTAATAACAAACAAAATAATTCGATCACACAGCGAACCGCTGAAAAATTCGTTCCACTTGTAGCAGAAAAACTCACTTTGCGAGTCTGCATCTCGACTTTGCGGCCATGGGTTATGTAATGCTTTGCTCGTAGCGTACAAACTCGGAGAAGATGCATCATAAAATCCCCCACTTGTATCGGATACTTTTTAAGTTTTGATTGATTTTGGGAAAACCTTAAAGCGAGCTATAAGGTTGAGAAAAAAAGTAAAATGTGCAGAATAGTATCAGACATTTATTTTTGTATAGAAAACTAAAAAAAATTCACTCTTGTACGAAAAATCTAAAAAAATAGTTAAAAAAACTTCCTTCCGATTATTGGATTTTTTGGGCTACTTAAAAATTAACCTCCGTGTCTGTGTAAACAAACCAGTTTCCATAGCAAACAATCTTATTAGTCCACCGGAATTAGACTTTGAAAAGAGGTTCCACAAAATTGTTAGTGCAGCAATGAGACTTAGTAAAAGTTAAAGGTTTTGACATCTGAAACAAGTGTGTCATTACCCGTGATCATAAAAAAGAATGATTTCAGAGAAAAAGAAATATATATATATAACTTTTTTATCCTTTTATTGGAATTTTACTAAAATACTATGAATTTTGATAAGAAATAACAAGAGAACAAAGTTAATTTAAATTCCATGTTATTGGTATCAAAGTCACTTCATCTAGTTAGTACAATTTTAGTTACCTATATTATATATTTGTCCATCTTGTGACTTAGTTTGTTTATTATTTAAGACCCGTTTCGTGGCCGTAGTCCCATCATTAATACATATTGTTGGATGTCGTAAATCATTATAAAAACATCAGAACATATTCACGTATCACGCGCATAAACAAAACCTCATTAGTCCTTATGAGGCTTAAAAAACTTATCAATGTGATTCATTTCCTATCACTCGTAACACTGATATACACAACGGAGCGCAACCTTACTCTACTGGGAGCTGGGAGGAAAGGTACTTGTTATCTTATCTGCCTTCTGATTTTGTATGAATTCAATGGCTGTGTCATATAAACAATTCGATTTAAAAGACAGTTGTCTGTTCAATAAATTATACGGGCTGTTTTTATGGCTCTATATATTTGGAACAAAGCTGCGCGTGATCCAAGGATGGTGGCTGAGGTGCAAATTAATTCTAATATATTTTGTACACGCAGGCAGCTATTCAGCGCCTTTATGAGTATACCCCAGCGCTTCGGCTGCGTGGTCAAATTATTCTTAAAATTTTAATTCATCGAAGCTAGTTAACTGTGGAAACAAGTAGACTAATATAGTATATGTTTGTAACTTATGAAACAGGCCCTTGCCTGTTTAAAAGCTTGGATTTAAAATTGTATAAATTAGCTAAAGATCATTTTAGTATATTCACATAAGCTGCATGATTTCTGTTTTTTTTTTCACTTTTTTAATTGATCTTAAATAGTTTGGTTAATTTATTTAAGTACACGAGCCTCAATAACACGACTTCCTCGATAACAAGTGTATTTTTCTAACCCCCCTGAGATTGCCATAACACTTAATGTTTAACTCTTTCCACTCCAATTACTGGGGACCTAGTGTTGCTATCAGCTCCATTTAATTTTGAGCGAATATTTCACTTTAATTTGTTTACTCCAAAAAAAGTATATCTGTCAGTTCTAAAAAAGGCTGATTTTTTTGTAGTTTCTTCTATGACTAAAGTATAGATTGGTATGAAATAAAATATATATTTTTATTTTTTAAGTATATTTTTTAATTTTTATTTATTGAAAAATTAGAAATTCGTCACAAAAACCGGAAAAAACAAGAATTTTGGACAAATTTTCAATGGGAAGACCTATATTTGTTGCTTGTTTTTTGTTGTCTATATCCTTACAAACAAAATTAAGTGATTTACAAATGCTTTAGACACAATGATACATTATAAAAAAATTATAATTGAAAAACAAGTTTTTTGTAAAAAATAAGTTTTTATGAAAAAAATTAGTTTCGACACCAACTTGTACAAAATTGCCCCAACAATTTATTTTATTGCTTAGCAACAGCATTATTTAGGTCAAAACTAGTAAGTAAAGCTTTTTTCAAAACTTATTGGTATCACTCGGGTTCGAAACAAAAGTTCTATCACCACTCCAGTAATTTTTTAACAAACTGCCTTCGTCTTCGCTCATTTTATTTCACAATAATCATTATTGTAAAAAGAACAATATTAAAAAATAAACTGTGAAATTACACACGATAACCTAGTACAACAAAACTAAACAACGTGTAAGCTCACTAAAACACTGCGTAGTAAGAAGGAACCAAACAACGGCGAGAGCAGACCGCTGTTTACACAGCGGCCAAAGATGGCAAAAATTTCATTTTCTAAGATATTTACCACAGAAACTGAACTCAAATAGTTCTAAAAATATTCCAAAGATAGCAGCACATCTCAAACTTCAACAATACCGGTCATCCAAGTAACTATTTCCGTTCAAATGCAATCAAAGAACGTTGTCATGGAGTTCGTGCAGATTAGTAGGGTGCGGGGCTGCCCCGACACTCGAGTGGAAAGGGTTAAGATACCTCTATAGCCCAACTATTATTATTTTATAACCTCAATAGCACGGATTTGTGTCCCAATACAGACACAGCTCTAACCCTCTATAGCACATCTTTTTTCAAGACCGAACCTTTATAGCAAGAGTTAAAGTCTTAAACCTTTAGTAGTAAGTCTTTTTACATAACGGAACCTTTGCAGCACGACTTCATAGTTCCCACGTTCAGTGACTCAATGGATGTTTTGAAGGAAACGATGTCTTACGCTCAGGTCTAAACATGAAAACCCAGCTTCCGACCCTCATCAACTGTGACAAGTTAATCGTGCGCCCGCTGTCAAACTTTAAATTTTTTTTTGTTTCTTTCTGTTTTTCTATTTTCAGTTTTATATTACAGTAATTTAATGTTCGGTTATTCAATTAAATGTACAGCACTATGTACAATACATTTTTTTCTATGTACTTTACATATTTTTAATGTACGTTTTTATTTATTAACTATTTATATTATAGTGCATACTTTGTTAATGCACCTTAATAATAAAATGTACTTTTTAAAACGTGCTAGTGAGGGTTGATTCAAAATGCACTTGCTATAAAGGGGTTTCAGAAAAAACAGTGATCTTGATAGTCCTTGTGAGGTTGTTTGGTTGCACAACCTCCAAGACAGAAATCACATTAATATTTCTGTAAATATCAGTGTATTATCAATATCAACATCATTTCAATCCAAAATTATACAGCCAAGAATGTCCCCAAACGGTTGAAAAGCCGAAGAACGTCAGCCTAACCTACGCCTGCAGTATCTGAGAACACACTGCTTCTGCAACCAGAGTTGCTATGACAACTCGCATAAAGCCATCAGGTTCGCAAAAGTTCTGCAACTCGCCACTGGGGCGAGGTTTTTGCCCGCCAGAATGCCTTGGTGTTCCGTCATATTTCATATTTTGTTTAATGAATAATGAAAGACATTTTGAGGTTATGTGTTGTTAGTTTTCTTCTCGTATTTTGGCTAGCTGTGTTTGGTGTTTATTTGTTTTAGATTGTGTTAATATATTTTAGTGTGTGTGTCTTTAGTCTGGATTATACTAGTAATGCGGAGTGAGTGAAGTATTTCAGTATGGGACATAGTTAAATCTATTACAATAGTGCTTTTTACTTTCTCCACCCTATACGTAGTATATGGAGAAAGTATTGTTTTCGTATAAATTTTCGAATTTTAATTTTTCTGTGGAATTATCTGTGTTGGTGCTCCCTGAACCCAAAAATATTTTTAGTGGAATTATTTTGTTTTGGTGCTCCCTGAACCCAAAAAAGTGGTTTTTTTGTGATGTCTGTAAGGATGTGTACAGAGCTGGAGACCATACCAACCGTCCGATTTTGATGAAATTTGGTATGTATATCAAAGCCCACTAAAGAATACTGTTGAGGGACGGGCTTGAGTACATCGAGACCTTGAACGCTCCAATCGCCGTAGTACGACGTTATCGCGTTCTTCCCGTGCTTCTAACTGACTGCGGCTGACTCAACGCATTTATAATTCTTTAAACTGTGCGATCAAGCCTTGAGCGGTAAATACCAGGAGTGTTCGAGGCTAGAGATATGGCAACGCTGCGCGCCCATCCTATTGGCCGCCTCGCAACGGTATTCTTTAGTGGGCTTTGATATAGATGTAGTTCTGCAGGCTTTTTTCATTTTATCAAATTTTTTATTTTATGGTGTTTTACCCCCCAAAAATTGCCAAAAAACAAGAAAAATCAAAATTTCTCAAAAACGGCTCTAACGATTTTGATAAAATTTGGCTTATTTGTAGCGCTTAATGTACCCTACCATATGCAAAAAACCGCATCTTTCTAAAAATTCTCGTTTAGGTAATAATAATAATAACTGATTTTTGGGGGTTTTTGCCCAAAAGGGAGGTTGTTTTTCAA
This sequence comes from Philaenus spumarius, assembly GCA_018207615.1. Classification (NCBI taxonomy): domain Eukaryota; kingdom Metazoa; phylum Arthropoda; class Insecta; order Hemiptera; family Aphrophoridae; genus Philaenus; species Philaenus spumarius. The sequence goes on along the minus strand of JAGFPH010000398.1, from coordinate 506,662 downwards.
AATTTTTCAAAACCTTTTTTCGTGCATCCATACAGGTCTAATTGACATGTTTGGTGCAAATTTGTTCGAAATCGATTGAATAGTTTAAATAATAATAATATAATATGGATGTGTGCTACATGCATCTAATATTTTCCATGGTAACATTTTCCTACTTTTGCAATTCTAAATAACCACCTCCTATGCTACTCTTGGGATGGTATAAAGTTTCAATTTGGAGAAAGTATGTGGCAGTTATCTGGTACCGTTTATTACATTATTCTTCATAAGTTGTAGCAAGTTGAGTGGGCCTAGACAGAAAGTGTAGTACTGATTAGACGCCAATCAAAAAAAAGCTGTTAATATTCTTTTCATAATTAATATTCGTGCCATTCGTGATTTAATTATAGTTTTAATGATAGACCACAACATATTACCAATATGTTTGAACCCATTATCCCAAATCTATTTTCAAACATCCGTACAATTCAAATAATAGTTTTTCAACAAAAAAGGATAGGCCAAGTTCCTAAATAGGATATGGGGCGAGTTCATAAATCCGATTATGTTAATTCTATGTTCAGGTTATGTTTATTATAAAATTAAAAATTCTGTTAAGTTTGCCCATCTGAAGAACAGACGGATGGACTTTCTTTATAAATGAGGTTAGTGATAATGTGTCTGAAGTCTATGTTTATTCATGCATGATTTAAATTGTTATTTTCAGTTTATTTACTATTTTATTGTAGGCTAGTAGTAGCCCAAGTGGGAAAAATAACTTGAGAAAAGTGTTCCAAAAACTTGTCATGGCAAGCTAGGAACACTTGTCAAAAGTTTGTCCTGCAACACAACCAAGCTAGCAGCAAGTGTGAGGCAAGCTTTCTAGTTCCCATCAAAAACACTTACAACAGGTTTTCTTGGCAAGTTTGTGGAAAACTTGAACACAATAGCTTATAGAAAGCTTTACTAGCAAGTATTTAGAACACTTTAAGTAAACATTTGAGGCAAACTTAACCTCACATGCTTTAAGCACTACCCTGGCAAGCCTACTGGTCTATTAAATTTATTGAGAAATAATTAGTTTTGATATGACATAAAGGTATGATTTAAATTACAATGCAATCACAACTTGTTTGTTTGTACCTCAAACCTCTTGACATACCTTTATATCATACCTGTATATCAGTTTGTCCTTCAATCATAATTATGGTACACTCCCAATTATCTGAGTTCTTCGGGACCGAGGCTACCTCGAATACCGTGATCCTCAGATAATATAGTAGAGTTCATGTGTATTTTGAAGCTAGGCTGTAATAACACCACTGTAAACTGTTTTTGTTAGGAATAGTATTAACCAATAAATAAGACATTAAAAGTTCTATCGAGTTACTACAGAATTTGGAATAAAAACACATTTTTTGCGCATTATTGTAGCGTTAAGTTAGAGAATAAGAATCTTTATTTAAGCCTAGAGCTGCCTCGGATAATCTGGAGTCTAGGATAATCAAGAGTGTGCTGTAATTAAATACATGGGAACAAATAGAAAACATAAAGACATTTAGACCAAATATTTCATATTACACATACCGTGACTTAGTATTATTTCCTATATACTGTTTTGTTTCATGTTATTAAGAATTATTATTAAAAGAACTGATTAGTTGTAGCACAAAAAATTATAAATATTTGCTTCTTTGTTAAACATTGACTAAATTTTAGTTATTAGGTTTTAGCATTTTTAGAGTAAATCTTGATTTTAATACTTGCACAAGGTGCTCTTCTTTTACGAGTTGAATAATTTTGTTTATATCTTACACTTCAAAACACAACATTTGTTGTTGGTTGGTGGTGGTTTAAGCCGAGTACTGTTGTGAGCTCATGAGAAGGTGATTGGCGGCGATGCAACTGGCACAGCAGCCCAGCCCCTATAGTGGCCTAGCGCCTGCAATTCCCAGTCCCAAACTCGTAAGCTCACAATAGTACCTGGTTAGCCTTTTCCCAGCATTTGAAGAAAATCTTCGGAGCCGTACTGTTTTTGAGATAATTGTAGCTAGTTAAAAGTAGCAATATTTGGTGTCATACGATTACAAGCTTCGAATACTTAAACAGCTGACCACTTTACCTCAGTCATAGGGGGGATCAGCTGATGAAAAAGTAATTTCGAAGCTCTTAACAATATGACGTTAAGTATAAGTTTTTTTTTAAATTTGATAAAAGGCCTAAATTGTCTTTGCTTTACAATTATTACCTTTAATTTCATAATCAGGGCTGATAACACTCAGATAAAAACAGCTTTAACTAAATTACCAAGTATTGGTACATAAAATAAGGGTTTATACATTGTAATTGAGCCAGAATAAAATTTTGTAAAAAAAAAAATCATTAAACCAAGAGAACTGGAGACTTAAATGAATAGGTAAGGTTAGGAAAGAAAATTATGAGTTTTGAGTTAAAATAGTTTTAATGCACTTTAAAAATAATATTACTGTATATACAAGTTCAGCAGGTTATTTACAATGCTTCATCTTCCTCTTCAGTCATAGCCGGCGCCTGCCTCCTCTCCCTAGAAGCAAAATATTTCTTATTAAGTAAGGTCGAAATCAGTTATAGGTTCCCGATATGTGATCCACTTTGTCCATTGTCGGCTACTTAACGACCAAAATATAACTGCTCCAACTTTTGTTGTCAAAATCAATACAGTAGATCCTCTGTAATTAAGAATCTTTGGAACCAGACCCTCGTTCGGACTAAAAACAGTCCAAACAACCCAGAGGGCCTTAAAAAATACAAAAAATGAACCAATGAAGCATATCTTCATTGGTAATTAATTTTGCCAAACAATAAACAGTACGATTTACTTATCATATAATCAATTCACAACTCTGAAATGAAGTGATTTGTCTAAGGTTTGGGCTCTATGTAAACAAACAATTATGTTTTTTGCTGATTTACGCCGTGAGAAAGTTTGCAATAGGCAGAATTCTGACGACAACTGACTTCCAAGAAGCCGTCTGACCCATTTGATTCTGAACAAGATGAGGTAGCATCTACTCTGATCTACTAAGATCTGAGGCAGAGTCTACTGTAAGCATAAGCAATAGTATTTGAGCTGAGATATACAAAAAGACTCTGGAAAATCTGAGCCCCAGTTAATTGAGCTGGTTATTGAAAAATAAAAGATAAGGCTCTTAGAATCACAAAAATTAACAAATGAAGCGAGGGTCTTTTGTTACTTGCAAGATTAAGTAGATGGGATATCCTAATGGGATTTTTAGGTCAAGATATTGATATCCCGGAGCATTATTTTGGCTATTTCTAGTAATTCCTAGCATCTTTATATCGCACATAGATCGGAAGATGTCATATGTTGACTAGTAATCTGAAGCTCGATCAATACAGATTACCATATACTGTTCTCAGTCATGCGTTTTAAGGTTAAAGTAATCCGGTGTTTTTCATTTCATGCGTAATCTTCAAATTGTTAACATATTAGTAGGCTTACATTCCCTCCGTCATCCGAGTTTTTGAAATTAGCTTTTCGGAAAACCCTTAATAACAAAATTTGTTTACCAACGTTACGTAAATGTATTAGAAAAATAAAGGTAATTTAATAAATAAATATAAATATGGTGTTGTTTACCAAAATATTATTTACATTATTAAGAGAATTTCTTGATTTTTTGCATGGACTTCATTGGACTTTGATTAATATAACTTGAAATGTGTATTTGCATTTGACGTGCCATTGTATTTGTTTGAAATACATGAAAATCTTATCTTATCATGGCATATCGACTCCTAAATATTTATTTTTCTTGACGTATTTGGTATCAAATTAAAGCTTATTACCCTAAGTGTACCTTTTATGGGTGTGGACGATATCCCGTGAAAGGCCTTCATCCTAGAGAGGCTTTTAAAATTCTAGAGTTTGTGCTGAATTCTGTTTCCAATCATCTTTACTATTTATAAAGTTCACATTTGTTTATATCAAAACAGATTGATCATGATTTAATATGTTCTAAAGTTTTACCACAGAATGCAACATTAGCATTTCTTTTATATCCCTCTTAAAAATTAAAAGGTTAAAAAAATCCCTTAAAAATTTAATTTTTTGGTTATTTAAGTCACAAAGTAACGCAAGCTGCTAGTTATGTTTTTAAAAAAATATTGTACAACTCAGATGTTAAAAAATATGTCCTTCATACTGTAGAATCTATAAGTCTTGGTAAATTTTTAAAAACTATTTCTGCAGAAAACATATTTTTTTACAGAAAAAACAGGGTCTAAATAGGATTTACCTTTTTTGTATCCTGGGTGTGGCTTGTTGAAGCCAGTGTTTCATCGTATTTTTTATTACGTCATTTGTCACTTCCTTATGACGTAGTCTCACAGCATCTGTAGGACATAAACAAACAACAATTTACACATACTGGCAAGTCGTGTTTTAAAACTGACTTGAAGGTGCTAAAAAGGTTATATTCCTCCCCACATTAAAAAAAATCATAACCGTAATTTGAAGGTACTTGAGTCAATCTTGGCCAGTAGTATCTTCTCCAGTTTTATTTCTAGCCAGTTTTAATTCTAGAGCCAATAAATCGTCACTAAGCTATTGTATAAATTTTTTTCAGCCTTTCTAAAAATGATTATTATCGTTTTTGAATTCTCCTGACTATTACAAACAAAATTAATTTAAGGCCTAAGGTTCAATAGTTTATTTACTCTACTTAGGCTACTGATTTTACACAATTTTTTTTTAATCCTTGCAAATTTTCCAAGATTAGTGTCCACTCCACAAGCACATACAAAAAATTGGTAGCGCCACTCCTTGGGTTAAATGGCGATTACAAAATATTTGATTTGATGGCGCAACTTTACTATCCGATTCTAGGCTAACCTAGAGCTAACAGAAATGCAAAAATAATAATTAAAAAATACCTAAAATGTTCTAACCTAACCTATTTAGTCACAGTATGTTTACCTGTATTTAACATTTAACAGTAGAATGTAAAACAACGTTGTTGTCTGCAAAAATATTAGGCTGGAGTCGAATAGTAAAGTTACGCCGATTTGTTTAGCATCCTATATAACTTTCATCTCCTGTTCTGTGCCATGCATCTTATATCAAAATCTGAATTTAGTTATTTAAATATTTGAGTATTGGTTTTCCACTATAGAAAAAGTGGTCTTACTGTTGAAACAAATAAGTTGAATAGAAAACACTACTTGATCAAAGTAGCCTACACACCCTCCACTAACCTAGGCCTAGGCCCCTATATAAGTTAATGTAGGCCTAGATAAAGGCTCGATTTTACAGGGATCGAGGATGCTTGAATAATTTCCAAATTAAAATTGGCCCAAGGTATGTCTTTCTAAGAGCTAACACGGACTTTACAAATAGCAAACGAAATATTTTGTCATCTGTGAATGAGATAACTTATTCAGTCGTACACGGATGTCCTTCTTGAAGTTATAAAATGTTTTTACCTACTTAATGGCTGACCTTAATTAATAAGTAACTATTAACTAAATAAAAACGTGCTTACCTGATCCAATTCAGGAAATCCAACTAACTAGGAACTGCTACACACGTTCTCAAAAATCACTAGAATATAACTCCTCAAGCTAGCGTCCACAACAAATAAAATGGCGAGAGGCGAAGGCGAAGCAAAAAGCACTCGACTCGTCTTTACCACCCCTCTCGCATAGTCGCGGAAGAATATATAGGGGAAGCAGCTGATGTAAGCCAAGCAGGCCACACTGTTGTTAGCTTTACTTATTCAAGCAGTTTGTAAATAACCTAGCAAACTCTATTTGTTAAAAAATATATTCAATTCTATAAAAAAAATTAAAAGTCATTTATATGTATCTATAACAACAAAGATAAACTAAATTTAAAGGAACTACTTTATTGCGAATCTGTCTCGCGAGTAAAACGTACGCCGCGGAGTGTTTCTCGCTGTTTCGAGAGAAACTATAGGCACACTTGCCTCAAATGTAGTACCGGCAAGTTTTCCTCGGCAAGTTATCCTCAAACTTGTCTACGGCAAATTTTCCGAGGATTGTTTTCCTCAAGTTTTTAGCACATTCTTTTGAAAAGGTTTTTCCTGGCAAACGAAGGGCAAGGCTTGCCATAAGTTTACCTGTTACCTGGGAGGCCTACCCTTAACTGAAAGCTAAAAAAATTTCACTTGTTCGTAATGGTAACCAAACCATTTTAATGGATTTAAGTTAAAAATGTTCGTGTAACTAAGACAAAAACGTATAATTCTACGTGTAATTCCTCATCTAAAATAATGTGTTAAATTGTGTTCATATTCCATACTCCCAGACCCCCCCCTCCCCAGAAATTCTCTCCACATAATTGCAACCACAAAGTTAATAACTCACCAGCCGCCACTGTTAATAGTAAGACTTTTAGTAAACATAACCTTAATAGCACAAACCTCAACTAGAAGAGTCCCTTGATAACAAGACTGTTTCCCAAATCCCCATGAGAGTCTTGCTATCAAGGTTCTACTGTAGTATAGTATTAGTAAGCATTAATTAGTATTATGTAAGCATGCAAATAGATAGGTTTATACTGCTGAATATTTTTGATAACTTAATTGTAGACAAGATGTTTTTTTTAATGAGTTTTCTAATTGTATCATGACAATTTCATGAAAATTTTTTAAAGTAAAATAATTCTACACTTGTTCACAGCTTGAAGGAATATTTGAGGCTTTCTCTTCTTCCAAAATTATACAAAGTAATGTGGTATAACAATAAACCTACGTCAAACTTTGGTAAGCAATTTGTTTAAATTTGAAAATATGTTAATTTTATTACAAAAACTGTTTGGTCCACTTGCAACGAGACTTATAATAATGTTGATTTTAGGAACGTTTTTATTTTGCTACTGTTTTGCCATGTGTCGATATCACTTAAAGCTGATCTTGTGTTACAAGAAATAAACCTCCTGTTCTTCAGTCACTTGTTAGTTAAGGATGGCTTACATTTCAAAGTAGTGGTTATTTATAACTTTAAAAAAGCAGTTTTAGAGACACAGTATAGTCAGTTAAAAGTGTAATTAACAGATGTGTTGTTAATGAATCTGAAGATACACATCGACGCTTAGCTAACAATATCGTCAAACTAAAATTTCAGTATTTTTTACAAGAGGGACAAATATCCGCTTACAGTAAAACCCCTCTAATCCGTCACCTTTGTGGCTGGTGGTCGCAAAAAAGGTTCAGATTATCAGAAAATACAGAAAATCATCCGCTCAAAAAACCGAACGCCATGACAGATACTCCAACAATCAACTGTTCACTCCTGACATGATAAAAAACACACAACTGTACACACAACGTAAAACAAATACACTGTACGAACACAGAAGAATACAGTACAACCTCGTTAAGTTAGATCTACGGGTAACCCGGACCGGTTTGCAATAAATAAAAATATGCATTTTAGTAGCGCTATTGCTTTATATGAGCGCACAATCGTAGCGTACTGCACGGTGATCGTGTTTCCACCGAGTTCGCTCAACCGAGTTTGTTTGCCATGCGGCATGTACGTTATATGCGGTAGATACGTTCCGGCAATTTGCCGTGTAAAACAAAACCGCGTATAGCAGGGACTCTTTATAGACTGACGCGACAGCCAAAAATAGAACGTCATACATCTTAGACCTAGATTTATATTGATCAAAGAGGCTTACATTAAAATGGATTAATTATAACAAACGGTTTTGTATTTCAAATTAATTTTAGTGACTAAATTCTCAACAAAATCAAATGACTAAATGGTTGACTAAATTCTGTACAAACAATACACTCCTAAATGAAAAATGTGTACATTTAGTGCAGGTGATTTACATTTCACACATTTAAATAAATTGAGTAAATTAAGTTACAAAAAGATAAATACATTTTAGATTATCATCACTCGTGACCAATATTTTTGATACTGACAGCGAAAGATAGCTTGATCTTGATGAGACTAAGTTGTAAAAATAGACAAACCCAGACAACGACAGAGCAAGTAGGGGTGGGTAGGGGTACCGTTATAATAGCACTGGCCTTGAGGAGAGAGTGAGATGACAAGCAGTACGCCAATACCTTATAAAATTATCAACTGTAGCCTATACTCCAAACAACTCAGCTCAAATACAAAACCATTCATGGACTTTTTTACCGCATAAAAGCGAGATAGTGTAAAGCGACACCGCATATAATGAGGACTGCCTGTAAACACTAAGAACTGCACAGTATAGTACAAAAAACACGCACAACAACAGAAACGAAAACACAGATGACTAAAGTGGATAAGCGATAACAGCAAGTAAACAACAATAGCCAGATGGGATGTAAGTCACTAATTTCGGCTCTAGCACGGTCAGATTAAGCGGAGCGGCGGACGAGAGGGGTTCTATTGTATTTTCCAGTACTTATAATGTGTATTTAATAAACAGTATAACCTTGATTATCTGAGTTTCCATATTAACCAAGGCAAATTAAAAAAAAACTTTTGTAATAATCAATTCTGTTAATTTACAAATTAATGTAAGTTAACCCTAGAGTAGTGTCATGCTTTTTGCAACACCATTGGTGTCATAGGTCTATGAGACCGATTTACATGTTTTTTTAAAAATAATTCTGTAAATATCACCAAACTTTAATAAAATGACATACATCGTAAATATGGTTCTTATCCTACATTTTCAGATAGGCTATATGACGGAGATACATTGACAATTATGATCTAAAATTCAAACACTTTTACTTTACAAATATCAAAACTAATGCTATTTAATTTTTTTATGTGGAAAAAGAGTAAACTTGGCAAAACAAAGTAGTTATGAAAACAAGAGTCAAATCTGTAACCCAAATAAAAAAATTAAAAATGTATACAATTGTTTTGCATGGACACTTTTCAAAAATTCTTAAAATTTTTGTGTGGTGTCTTCGGTGTAGGAGAGTCCGATTTGTTTAATTTATCATAGATAACATAATCTGAAAATCACGAGCAGACAGCATCAGGCAGACTGACAAGAAATAGAAAGGTACTGAATTACTCAGCCCTCCCTGTCTAGCAAACAATGAGTGACACGCTAACAAAAAGTGAATTGGACTCTCAGACCGATGACACTACTGTAGGGTTAACTAAATTGATTTCAATAAAGAATTCATAGCTTGAGAGGATGTCTCAATAAGTGAATTTATAATAAATGTGTGTTAGTTTGAACAGAAAGAAAACAAAACTGTCATTTGCCTTGTACGTCCTGAAAACATTTCCGCTCCTTACCCAACACAATAGTATGGTGACCTTTAGCGAACGGGTAGTATAGTGAATGATGAAGCGATCTTTTGCCTGTTTACACGCCGCTTATTGTGACATCATATTTAGGACTCACCATCCTTTTCCATGAGTTGTTTCTTCCCTCTGCTCTGTATTTTGTTTTTAGTCGGTGTCGGTGTAAAACTTTGTAAATGAGAGTGTCATTATGAGTGGAAAGCGAAAACGTGTTGTTTTATCTTAAGTAAAAAATGTGAAGCAATTAAACGATTAGATGGAGGTGATTCAATAAGAAAAGGGACAAGTGATTTAGGCGTTGGAAAATTGACTGTTGAGGATTGGAGACGGTACAGGTCGGAAATTTAAAAGTGGGTATCTCAACGGTATTCAAATAAAGAAGGGGCTATAAAATCATTAAAAAAAAGCGAGTATAAAAAAACTTCTGAGGCATTATTTTTGTGGTTTTTATTACAGTAGCTAACAGTATCTAAGTTCTTTCATTTGAGTACGGTACATTATCAAATCTTCTTTGTTTATTTAAAACTATTTTAATTGAAGCCAAATAAAGAAGATTTTGAAGTAAGCATGGCTTCAAATCAGGCTATAACAACTTAAATGACACGGAAACTCGCACCTCAATGGTTTTCTCATGGCCTACTGTATTATCAAAGTTTTTGGTTATCCTAGGGGTCTGACCAGTCCAAATTAGCTCCGATAATCGAGGTTCCACTGTAATGCTTTTTTATTTTTAAAACAACATTTTGGATACTTTCTTACGATTGAAGAAAATAAATTTACTAACATAATAAATTTACTATAGTTGCGGACAACCTAACTCTGAACCAAGAAAAGGTTAGGGTCTTCCGCCCACCCGACCCTAATTAGTGACGCTTGGCTGCACTCAATGAGAACAAGTACTAGGTACCTAATACCAAAAAGTCAGTTAAATTATTGACCAAAATTATTAAAAACCATTATCATATTACGTTTTATATATTTAAATTTCGATTATTTTTATACTAAATTTGATTTAAATCGGACAATTTTTACCAACTTGTACCGCCAAACTAGAATTTCTTTTTAAAACTAACTTTGAATGAACAGTGGAACTAAAATACAATATTATAAAAACATGAGCATATCGAGGGTCAAAAAATCCTCTATGTATGATTATAATAATTTTGTATTGCTTGATAACCAGAACAAATCGCCGGTTTCAAGAAAAATTTTAAAACATATTAATATACTATGTAACTTAATTTAATATACAAAATAATACGTAGCGACAAAAAAGTTAATGTACTTGAGCGAGAATTAGATTGTCTTATATCATGTTTTATTTGTATTTACCATAGTTATATTTAAGGAATGTATAGGGTGTCCAGTAATTATGGGATCAAACTTCGAGGAATGGTTCTATGGGCCAAAATAAGAAAAAAAGTTTATATAAACATAGGCCCGAAAAAGCTTTGTTTTCCAGATATCTGCCATTTTGTTTTTTGTATAAAATAATTTAAATCTAGAGAACGGTTTGACTGAATAAGTTCAAACTTGGCATGAAGTTTAACCTAACAATGATTTATCTAAAAAAAAAGCAATTAAATCCAATCATAAGTTTCAAAATAGCGACTGTTGAACAAACCAATTATTACACATAACTTAATTATTATCCTTCATCCAATTGTTTTTACAGTTACACCATCCGATAGGGAATCAAAAGGACTACAAAAAAGGTGTCGGCATTTTTTTCGTTAAAATGTTCGGTTTTTAAGTTATTTAGGTTTGAAATTTATTTAATGTATGGTTTGAAGCAATAAAAAATTATTACAATCATACATAGAGTATTTTTTGTCCCTCCATATGCTCATGTTTTAATATGAATTGTATTTTAACTCCACTGTTCATTCAAAGATAGTTTTAAAAATAAAAACTAGTTTGGCGGTACTAGTTGGTCAAAATTGTCCGATTTACATCAAATTTAGTATAAAAATAATCAAAATTTAAATACAAAACGTAATATGATAATGATTTTTAATAATTTTGGTCAATAATTTAACTGACTTTTTGGTATTAGGTACCTAGTACTTGTTCTCATTGAGGGCAGCCAAGCGTCACTAATTAGGGTCGGGTGGGCGGAAGACCCTAACCTTTTCTTGGTTCAGAGTTAGGTTGTCCGCAACTATAAGTTAGCTCATTTGTTTCTTTATTGAATTGCAAATAGGCTGAATTAGCTTGTAAATAATTGTAATTATTCACTATTGTCTTTATGGATCCTTAGTAGTTCGGCAGTTTTTATAAAAGCTCTTTAAATAGGCGCTATTGTGGCAAGAGGAAGTCTGCTTTGTGTATTTAGGTGGTTCTGTTTTTGTGCAATGGTGCTGATATCTCTAGGAATTTTGAAATAAATTGTATTAAAGTAGTCAATGTAAAACATCTGCCAGAATGCATTGGGACCAGAAGGTAAATTTTGCTTAAAGTATCAGTTTTGCGGTTTTGTTTGCTATCGATGATTTATAACTCACTATCTGTAAGTACAAATTAAAATATTTCACTGTGCCACTTTCTTTAAATAAATGTTCAGTTTGATATAAAGAACTCTTGTCAGATATTTTAGCAAGGGCGCCCATATGATATTTTCTAGAGGAGGCTAGACCTAGACCGGGGTATAGAAATTGAGGAGTACCCTCCCCTCCTTCAGCAAAAGGGGTCCAGGGAAATTTTTGACCTCCTACAGAAAACTTTTAAAGTTTGGGAAGTAAATTAGGTTGTTCAGGTGAAATATTAACCCACACAGCATTGAGCCTGTACCTTTACTTTACACTGTCAGTGAAAACACAAAGCTATAATACTCCTAGAGGCCGCACCAAGTAGCGACCCAGCAGCTCATGCTTGAACTCTTGTAAAAAAAATAAGTATATGTAAAATCAATAGGCACATTTTAGCATATTTTAAAAGAGGATTAAAATCATATTTTAGTGCTAATCTCTAAAAAGAAAAATACCTGACTGTAAATAATAATATACATATTTTCCTTTCCCTAGGAGCCTTAGGTATGGGCGCCCATGTATTTTAGGGTATTGTTTAAAGTAAATAGAACAAGCAATTATTTGTTTGAAACTAGCTAAGTTGTCCATCTGTTCAACATTTTGTGTTTTTTACAAAAGACATATTTTTGGAAATAAATTGGATATCAAGTCTAAGTCTATATATAAACTGTAGTCACAGATCTGGGACCTATTTTATTCAGTTTTTCTGCTCATTTTACATTAAATAAATATAATTAATTCCCTACATATTTCGCAGTAGGGTTTCGATACTGCGGGAATGTGAAACATGGGGGAAATCTTTTGCCAACTGTTACTCTCTAACGAAGGATTTCTGGACCTTGGTTCATATGAATGTTTTCTCATTATTTTTGCTAGTGGAATCAGTTAAGAAAGTGGTCAGAACATTGCGCTAATCATACTCTATATAAACTTTTAAATTGATTATGTTTTTGGGGACCTTGAAACAAGAAACTATATGGAAATTTCCGGAAGTCGCACTGTAGTACTGCAATAGGTAATTTCATCGAAATCTACCTAAAAAATAACCGATTAGCTGACTAGGTACTTGAATTGTTTACTTCTTGAAAACTGGTGTTATATAGAAAATAAATAAATATCATAAGCTGGTATCACCAAATTTTATTGGCAGACTATGGTTCTTAGATTCTATGTAATTTATTATTATTACTATTATTATTTATTTATCTCAAAAACACTTAGAAATTTGAACATAAGTTAAAGTAAATATGTTTAGTAAATAATATTAGTATGCAATTAATAACAATGGACATGTGAATTTCAGAAGAGAAATTTGGTACATCTGGCTGGTTTGTCAATGAGGCGCACAGATTAATAGGAGTTCCAAGAATCAGACAAATAAGAGTTCGAGAAGGTAAAATAAACTTTTAAAAGCACAAATATTCATTATTTTATTGTTTCTTATTTGTAATGCAACGTATTATTGATCAATTTTAAACTATCACTGCCCATCTATGATCAAACTTAGTTCGTCTAACAACGTCTACGATTTAAAATTCCATCAGAGTAATGTATACATTTGTTAATTTTCAGAAAAATCTTCAAGTTCGTACTATAAACCTGGTTTTAAATTCTGGGACTTTTTTATGCAAGCATTTTGTCATACAAGACTTTAAAAAACTCACTTTGTGAGTCTCTGTTTACTGTTCACTATTAAATGCATAGCTCCTGCCAATTCCTTCCGCAAAGAAGTATGACTCAGATAGTTTGAAAATATGTCAAAATAATTCAACTAAACGGTATTACAGTAGTTTTCAATTGACTTTTAATTCATAATATTTACCATTTGCGTTAATAATAATAATTTTCTTACACAATGCTACTGGTAGTAAAAGTGAAGTAACTGCAGTAAGGCTGTGACACTAATGGACAGATTTAATACAACTCCATCTTAGATTTCATAAGCAGGGCTCTGGCTGGGGCTCACAGAGGTTTGATTTTTTTTAACAACATCTTAAATTTGATTTTTAATGCTATTAGACATGCTCAAAAAGCCAGAACCTAGTACCACTATTTTAGATTTTTGTCTACGGAAATTATTTATGTCTTAAATCGAATTAAATAAACCAATAAATAAGTATAATAAAAGAAACGTGGTGGACAAAAAAACTTGGAACAGAAACTTAAGTGTGATAGTTCAACTTTTAATAACTAAATTAAACATTTTAAAAAAATATTATATTAAGGGCCCTCCCCTGCGGGGGACATATAGTGATGCCCCAACCACAAAATCCCTAATTTGTTCATAATTCTTTCATTTTTTCAATTTTCTAATAGAAATTTTTATGAAAATGATTTTTGATTTAAGCAGAGGCACTTGGAGCTAAGGTGGGTGGGGGTCGGTAGCCATGACCTGTACATAATGTAAGACATAGATCGAAATAGACACGCAATATCCCCAACATTTTCCCAAAATTCCCTAATTTTGTCCATAATTTTACATTTTTTCAATTTTTTAACAGCAATTTAAAATATTTTTGGAATAAAAAGTAGCCAAAAATATTCTTTGAAAAGTCCTCTACATGTTAATGAAAGCTTCGTCAAAATCGGTTCCGGAGATTAGCTCGGACAAACAGACAGACAACAAATTTATAAACGTGTGTTTAGGTTTTGGTAATGTGTGAATAACCGTATGAGCTTATATTTTGAAATCACTGACAGACACTTTATACGTATAGATACTGTAACTATTTGTAAAAAGTGGAGATTTTTTGTTGTACCTTATCAATATGTAAGATGTCCAAACACTAGACAAATTTTCACCCGCATTTTAAACACAAGCGATACACGTAAATTATTTAACTGTTACGTTTTAAATCCACAAACATAGGGGGACTCGAGCCCCTCCTTACCCATATTAATGCGCTCCATTTCTATTGCAAAACCCTAAACATTAATTATACTTCATTGTGTAAGACTGTGATTGGTAAATTTACATGAGAAGATTTTAGTATGTTTTTGCATTATCCTACTTCCTTATTATGGCCTAATCCATTAGACAATTTCAATGTTATCCAAGTAAGTGTTTTATGTACGTTGTGTAATAAATTATGTTGGTTTTCATTTTTAACATAGGAAATTATTTTTCTATTCACAGATGCATGCGTGTTAGCTGATTTGATCATAAAAGCTGAACTCAATTTGAAATGCAGTGCTTCGCTTTCCGACAGTACAGAGGAGAAAAGAAACTTCAAAATTTCATGGCAAACGGAAGATAAGGATAAAAATCCTTTACCTTCTCCATGGGTTTATGTAACTGAAGAAGAATCCGGTGCTATTGCCTTGCGTGGTAAGTATCATTACACACATAACATTAGACTAGCTGTTGTAACCGGTTCGACAGCATACAAATTAGAAACTCCATCAAACTTACATTTCGAAATAAACTTCATAATAAGATCAAACAAAATTAAGCGTTTAAACTTGAGTACTTTTCTGTGCTCAGTGACAGCGTGTATCTAATTTACATTTTCTTAACCGATATTGAGTTGCAATTATTTATTTAGTTTTTAATTTCTATGGTTTTATGGCTGATGTATTTTTTAAATCAAAGATGAATGTTTTTTTGAAAAATTACAGTATCTATTTTTGTTCTTCTACCACTGAAAATGGTATTATTATTTTTGTATTTTCTTCAATTTCATCCAATTGAAACGTGAACATATATACGAGTCAATTGTATTCAGGGGCAAGTCATGGAAATTGTAGCAAGGAATTCAAACTACAAACGGATTAGTTCGTTATTGTGCTTGTCAGCTGGTGCAACTGGTAGTTCTGTAACACTACATACATCACTTACTAATAGTCGTCTAAAATTTGGCTCTTTATAAAATCTGTATTGGTTAAAAATAATTATAAATAGCATAATAAATTGGGTTAATTCTAAATCATAGATTAAAGGACATGCTGGACATATAGCTGCACTGGGCGCAGGCCCAAAGGGGCACCAACCAATGAACCATTTTACAATGCAAAAGATAAAGAAAAATTTATTATAATTTTAAAGTTTTATACATAACTAGTGGACATGGCAATGCTTTGCTATTGCTTGATTTAATTTTAAGGGTAGTTGTCCCATTTCCTCCCTTTGACTTGAGTAATCGAATTGCAAATATTTTTTTATGTCAATTAAGAATGATATTAAATCATTTTAGATTTATAGTTAGTAGGAATTTAGTGGTATTTATTTTATGGTACAGGAGTGGCTACCCCATTTAAATCTTTTTGTTTGTGGTGACCATATTTTCTAAAAAATCCTTATACTAATATGTAAATTGAAAAATGTTAGTAAAATTAGTTGTCTTTTTTGAGAATATAGAAAAAGTAAGTGGATTATTATTTAATTTGAAGGGTAGTTATTCCATTTCGTCCCTTTGACTTAAGTAATCAAATGGTAAATAGTTTTGTATATACCTTAAAAATAATATTACATAATTTTAGCTTTATAGCTTGTAGGAAGTTAGTTTAATTTATATTTATTGTATAGGGGTAGCAAACCCATTTTAACCCATTAGACTGAATTAATTGTACTATCGAAACACTCCTGGCAATGATATGGATAAAGTATGAATTTTTTAGCTAAATCGGTCAAATAGTTTTCGGGTCTATAGAGGACAAAGAAACAAGCATTTATTTTTTATATGTAGAAAAAAACAATTTCCTAGAACCAGATCGGAGCGCCAATTACCAGGTCCAATTGTGCATCTAAACCATCCAGGGACTCACTCAAACACACACGACAAATTTCATCAAAATTGGATCAGAAATTTAGGTTCAGAGCACTCACACACGATCAGAATAATTATATATATAAATATTTAAAATTGTTAATCAGTAAAACGTAAACAAACCAGCCACATGATAGCTGCATCTCAGAGTTTTTTGTTTGTTTGCTGATTTACATTATACATTTGCATCATTTGACGTCAGACAGTAAAAAATCATCAGGTTTTAAGCAGAGAGGTCAGAGTTACATAGAGACACAGGGTGTGGCTGCTCAAGATGGTGACTACTCGGCGTGTCTATTCGTGTTCCAGTCCAGTTCACTCACATGTTTAAAACATTTTAAACAGTTATTAAAAATTATAAATTAACAAAACTATTTGCAAAAATAATAAAAAACACATATATTGCAAATATATGACTATATAAAATATATGCACATATACATAATCACTCTATGCAATAATAGTAGGCTAAACTGCGCAACAAGCCAGCGACAGAGCGGCATTTAAACTCAGTTGAAACCCTTTAAATAATCTAAGATTGCTAAGTGTACTAACGGTAGGGGGAAATGGATTTCAGATATGAAACAATAAACTCTTTGGCAACATATCTCAGCAGATAATTTTTTCTCTGACCAAATAACAAAATTTTCCCTCGCATGTCGAAAATTTTATGTTCATTTGTTTAATTAAATGTATGTTTCAGAAAAACATTTTTCTCATTCGACAGTGTTAAGTTTCGTACATTTAAAGCACACTGTTGCCTTCACCAACTGTTCTAACTGTGAAGTTTCTTTATTTTTGAACGATGTTTAGAGGTATAAATGATATGATATGTTAAGCGTTGTCGACTGCTCACGAGAGTCAAGAGCAGCGGTCCTGCCGAGTTTTGGCCGCTAATGGAAAAATTAGCCTACCGGCCTCACTGCTCCGCATGCATTCAGTACAGGGAAAGTCACTCTATATAACTCTGTCCTCTCTGGTTGTAAGATGAGATTTGAACAAATAATAAAGTTCAAACATGGAATTTCGAGTTAGAACGTATTATTTTATGGATACTATTGACATTTTGGTTATAAGTGTGGAATGGGCACAAAAATTATATAAATTAAAGTGAAAAACCAGTATGGTCATTATCAACGAAATAGCGTGGAGCACATGGAATGGCTAAATGTAGAAAAGTGAACAAAACATATCATACCTGCAATAACACTTGTTAGTAAACTTAACAAATAACAATCAATTATAACAGCTATGACTAAAAATAAGTAACAAACGAATAAATAAACTATAATTTAAAATATAAAAACAAACAACTTCACAACACAAAATAAATTCAAGTAACTTTTATTTTTAGGTTTTGTTTAGTATTACTAAGTAGTTTTCATGTAAGTTCATGTTTTATTTCAGTATTCTTCACCCTGAAGTGAAGATAGATATAATATACTTTATTAGCACTATACAATCATAATATAATAATTCATTGCATTTTTATTTTACCAATAAACTATCAGAACAAAGATAGAACATGATAACAATATAGAATTTACTATTATGTAATTAACTGGGCTTACTAAAAATTCATTTGCTAAGTAGTGTGCTCTGTCAATAATACTATCCTTTATTCTTACTCTTAACTGATTAATTTTAAATTCTTATAAGCACTAGGTAGCCTATTGTGCAATTTCAAACCTGAATAACGAGGACTTCTCTTAAATAAAAGTTGATGGTGTTTAGGAAGTTTAAAATTATTAAAATTTCTAGTATTATAACTGGCTCAAATTTAGCTTTTGCTGGTAATTTATCTTTAATATTATGAACGCAGGTTAAGATTTCATGTAAGTAAAACCAGCGAGCGTATGAGTCTTTAGCCTTCGAAAGAGATTTTTACAAGAGCGTAATGGCCTGAAATTTGTCATTATTCTCTTTTGTAATATAAATACTGAATCTACACCCGAGGCAATGCCCCATAGAATTAATCCATATCTTAAGATTGATTCTACATAACCATTATATACTATTTTACAAGCTTCACTCGTAACACTATCGCTTAATCGCAAAAATGTATAAGATATTGACCTTAATTTCTGCTTGACAAAGTCTAGATGAGCCTAAGGTGAAATTAAAAGATGCGTACACGTGTGTGTATATATTTTTTGTTTAGGTACCGGTATTTTTTGTAATAAGATGTATGTTTGATTCGGAACTACAATTGACGTCAAACCCCTTCTTAATAGGCGCAACAAGTCTCCAACCCCAATGCGGGGTTAGGGCATTTTAATACGAACATTGTGTGTTAATTGACTAACTAAATACCTTCAACAAAACGTAGATAAATAAATCTCACTATCAAATTTGGCCTCTGATATTAAATTTTGCTCTTATTAGCTGAGTATTAAGGAAACTAAGGGGACACATATTATTGTTGATACTAAATTCCCAAACTCAATTTGATGTGTGAAACAAAAAATATAGAACATTACTTAACTGTATTCTAGGAATTATTTGATTTTACTAAAACTATATTAAGTTTGTTTGTCTGGTCATTTCACGAAATATTTGTTTGAAATAAATATTTAAATAATACAGTACAGTCTCTACAATCTGGCCGTGCGCTACGCCGGCACGTCCAGCAATTCAGCGCTCAGAGAGCGACGGCAGGTCATTCAACTTTTCAAATCCCTGCATGTATCAATTTGAGTCAGAGAATCAATTTTT
Organism: Philaenus spumarius; assembly: GCA_018207615.1. NCBI lineage: Eukaryota > Metazoa > Arthropoda > Insecta > Hemiptera > Aphrophoridae > Philaenus > Philaenus spumarius. The sequence continues at coordinate 487,374 of JAGFPH010000398.1, read as the reverse complement.
ACTGTATAACATAAACAGCCATTATGCTGCCGTCCTTTGCTCTTGCGTGTATCAGTAGTGATTGTGTTTCTGTTCTGTGTATTATTATATTAGTGTAATGTAGTGCAATGTCGGAAAACATAAACACGTCACATTAACTTTGGATAAAAAGTATGAAATTTTAAAACATTTGGAAAAAGGTGACAAGTTATCTACAGTAAGTTAGCTAAGAAGTACATCAGCCGTGCACCAATACATGACATAAAAAAGAAAAAGGACAAAATTGAGTCTTTCTTCAAGAATAGTGAATCATCTTATGGATGATCCTGACGACCTGACAACAGCTGATATACACGCCACAATAACTCCTTCTCGTCACTGTTGATATGACGGCAATGGCAAATAATCCGTGGCGGACGAAAACGCCGTGTTTGTTCCAGGCCTTTACGGCTCTGAAAGCTTTCACCACTGCAATCTCGTTGGCCGAGGAAAATGGTGCTTCCTCATCTGATGTCATAACACTAAAGAGACGTTTGGGGAAAACGTGTTGAGGCTTTCCTTCATTTCAAAAAAGCGAGAAACCATAGACAATTTTTTCGCTGTTAAAATTTAAACGTTTTATGGTTTAATTTACTTTACTGTACTGTACTTTTTAGAAATTAAGCCATTTATTCTTGTTTTTCTTCACACTAGAATAATGTATTGTATTCCAGTATTGTATATTATAACATGTTTATGAAGGTACAGTAATTAAATGTTACATATGATTGCATATAAACTATGTTTTTATGTTAAACTTTCTTATTTTACCTAATGTTCCACTAATCCGGCATTTTCGGTAATCCGGCACTACCAATCCCGATATAGGGCCGGATTAGTGAGATCCTACTGTGCAAGTAGATCGTTATTTACCTAAATTTAAAATAACTATTGAGTATTCATACAAATAATAAAATAATTCAAAAATTGATTTATGCCAAAATATATTTGCATGACAGGGTGTTTCGTAAAAGGTTGTCACAACTTTACAGCAGAGTTCCAAGCAAATTGATTCCCTATCGGAAGGTGTAACTGTCAAAACAATCGGATGAAGGATAATAGTTAAAGTTAAAGGTAAAAACACCATAATATGTACATACGATATTGTTGTGTTTACTGTGTTGGTATAGTAGGGTCGGGTTGAACAAACCAATTATTACACATAACTTAACCATTACCCTTCATCCGATTGTTTTACAGTTACACCATCAGGGAATTAAAAGAGCTAAAAAAAGATGTTTTGACATTTTGCGTTAAAACGTACGGTTTTTGGGTGATTAAGTTTGAAATTTTCAAACAGCCGTCATTATGAAACATGCGATTGGATATCGCTTATTTCTCCTAAGCCAAGTTTGAAATCAATCGGTCAAACATTTCTCTAGATATGAACTATTTTCTAAAAAAAAAAATGTTGGCTATCTGGAAAACAAAGCTTTTGCTTATTTTTTTAGGTCCCCTATCATCTCCAGAAGTTGTGCCAACCTCTCGCAAAACACTCTGTATAACAAAAACATGTCTTTATTTTCTTAACTCACTGTGGTTGATACGGTCCACGGTTACCGAATAGTATAGCGCATGTACATGGTTCTATTCCTTAAAATATAACAGCTGATTTTGTCCATCAGCTATAACACATCAACAACTATGTTACTATTTGGAGGTTATGTTTACAACTTTTACTGCTTTTTTATGTTTATTTATTAACATTTTTAAGAATGCGCCCCATGTTTTTTTTAGACATGTATAAAGAATTTTATTATAATTTTTTTTTTTAGTTTTTAGTTCAATTTTTTACTTTTTTGTAAAAACACATTTTAAACATATATTTTTTAAATTTGTTTTATATATAATATATTTCTTTGAACGCTAGAAAATACACCAGTTATAAAGAGACTAAAACTTACAAAGCAATTTACTATAATTGTTAATTTATTTATATCTTCTTTTCAGGTTATTCAGGCCAATTGTATCATCCAGGAGGATATGTTGTTAATCTAGGTAGGACACTGAAAGAATCCAATTTCACGCTGACAGAAGTACAGTACTCGGACTGGCTGAATGTGTACTCACGGTTTATAATCTTGGAAATGACTTTGTACAATGTCAACGCCAATTCTTTCAGCCTTGCTCAACTTATATTAGAAAATTTACCTGGTGGAATAATTATTAGAAAATCTCAGGTCAGCTAAGTTCTATGTTAAGTTAAAAACCTACTTTAATCAGTAACTCTGTATATTAGGATAGTGAAGTTTCAAGAGTAAAAAGAAAAAAAATCGGTAACTCCTTATAATAAATTTAACACTTTTCGTGCTGAGCGCGGTTAAATCTCCCACTTGCAGTGCTACGGCATGGAGGGTCTTCTTATGAATGACTAGCAAGATGGCGCCCAATTTGAACAATCCTAAATTGCTTTGTAGTCGCTATTTTCCTAGGCTGCTGGTCCTGGACTCGTAGAAAGGTTTCTACCAACTGCTCGGGTAAAACAAATTGCTCTAAACAATGACTAAACCCCGTCTTTTCCAATGCAAAGTGAATGGATCAGGTGTGATTAAAACCGTGCCCAGTCACAGGGAAGAACACATTTGCGGGTTTAACCGCTTTTAATCACAGGGAAGAACATGTTTTGCGGGATTACCCACGCTCAGTCACAGGGAAAAAAACGTTTTGATGGGTTTAACCTCGCTCAGCACTGAAAGCATTAAATAAAATATGAATTACAGTACAACCTCGTTTATCCGGACTAATTGGGACCGGACATGATCCGGTAAATCGAAAATCCGGATAATCCGGAAATATAGAAAGAAAAATGAAACAAAATGTTAAATGATAACTTACCATTTATTAATTTTTTTTTTTTTTTGGTCATGAAAAAACACAATATTTACACATTTATTCAATTTACACGATAACTGTGCTGTAAATCACACAAAAATAAAGATTTAAACACGCTTATAATTTATACAAGGTTAATTTTTATTTACAAAAAAGTCATTAATCTTTCTCTGTTTTAATTTTGTGTAACGTTTCAATGCGGCACGATCACGTAAACGTTTCACCATCATTAGTTCAGCTGGCGTTGTGTCTTGCTGTTGCTCTAAGTATGCCATGATGTTGTCGAGCTGTGACATCGCGTCTGTGTGCGTCATCTCCGGCCGTGCGCTGTCTCCCTCTTCCTCGCTCTCGCTGTCTTCTGCTCCCTGCATAGATGTACACGCTACAATTATTTCGTCATCTGTCATGACACTATAACCTCCTTTGTTGTTGTCTGTTAACCAATCATTGACGTCGTTAATATCAACATCGGAACATCCGTCAATTCTTGAAAACATGCCTAATAATTGTTCTGTAGTGACTGTGGTTTCATTTGATTCAATTATTTGTGGAGTGGTAGGGTTCATTTCTTCAATTACCTCAAGGCGACACTTTAGTGACCAGGAAATTACGTTTTTATAAAAATTAAATTTTTTGATTTTTCGTTCTAGATCGATCCGGATAATCCGGAAATCCGGTTCAATGAGGTCCGGATAGACAAGGTAGTACTTTAAGATACAAATTTTAATTAACTACAAATTATTTACTGAATAAAGAGTGTATACAGGGGAACTAAAAATCTGGAGACACCCCTGTAACTTTTGAGTGAGTAATTGAAAAAAAAAACAAAACTCAGGTAATGTTTAGTAGGTATAAAGATGTACTTTTTTACGCATAAGACAACGTTGTTACCATTTTCAAAATGGGACATTCAAAATTTTTAAATGCAAACCCCTGCCTTGTCACCCCTCATTTTAAAGGTATTGGTACAAGAATGTAAATGACGAAAACTAGAGGTATCTATCTTATTCCTATCAAAAGTTATTTACTGTTAAAGACGAGAATGATTCAAGTCCTTCTAACTTTTTAGTGAGTGATTGGTGAAGAGCCAAATCCAAGGAATGTTTATTAGGTATTAGGATGTACTTTTTTTTATGTAAGAGGAAACTTTGCCCCGTTTCAAAAATTGGAAAAATATTGGAGGCAGCTCAAAATTATTATACGCAAACCCCTGTCATGTGACCATTCAATTTAAAAAGGTATTAACAAAAGAAAACTAACAGTGCAAATTTGAGGCCTCTATCTCAACCCCCCCCCCTATTTTTTGAAAATGGTTTCTGTCAAATAAATCTTTACTGTTGCCATTATTTGTTTTTTAAATGTCCAAAATTGTAAAACAGGAAATTTTCCATCAAAATAACATGTTTTGACCGGAAGTAATTTTTTGGTATTGCTTTTTTTTATGTGTGTAAACATACAAATAAAGGAGATTATTCTACTCATTTTTGGTTTTTCTACACAACCTTATAGCTCGTTTTGTTCCTCCAAAATCGATCTAAACGTAAAATACCATGAAAGTGCTTGGTTCTGTTGGTTAAGATGCAAACCTCTACGAGCAAAGCAAAGCAGTAAAAAATTCGAGGCCACAAGGTCGAGGTGCAAATTTACAAAGCAGCGCGTAAATCGGGGCTGAAGGCTAAGGTGCAAACAAATTCTACTAATGTATTCAGCGTCTTCCCAAACAGTTTGTTGAAACCCTAAAATCATATAAACTTTCTTTTTTTTAATTCGCTCAACTCACGTCAGCGGTTTAGCTGTGTGGTCGAATTATTTCAAATCTGAAGTTATTGAAGTACGAAATCAATGAACAGTAGACTCCCTCTCGCTCGGCCTCCGGATGGTTCGGCCGGCCACCGAAATAACATTCCTTTGTTTATTGAGGTCAGCCGACTTTCGTTTTAGCCCTAGTGCAGACATGTTCACTGTTCAGTACAGTATCAGTTTAAGACGTTTGTGTGTCTACATTTAGTTGTGTCTTCACTTAGTGAGTTGCTTTTATTTTGTAGTGTTTATTTATAAGTTACATACAGTATTGTGAGTGCTAAACGTACTTTCGTGACAATGCAACAACGGTTGCAAGCTCTAGAGAGAATAGACAAAGGTGAATCGGTCCAAAGTATTTGTACACATCTTAACCCACGAACGGCCATACGACACCACAACACCAGGTTAGACGGCGCAAACGCAACAACTTCACACATTTGCAAAAATTTGCATATATTTGCATAAACGATAATTTTAACCCACTTAAAATTATCCAATCGTAATAAAACTGGCACCATTGGAAAGGAAATGAATTAAACTTCAATTTTTGTATTTACAACTTTTTCGTAAAACGTATATTTACATACGTAATCATCGTTTTAAAATATGCATATCGGGCTACAGCTGTTTCCACGCGCGAATCTGCGCACAATTGTACTGTTATTTCCCACTTCTGCAACGTTTCCCACCATCTACAATAATGTTTCTTTGGCATTTCTAACGATACCGTTGGATTCGTCGTGATTTCATCTTTCTGTTGGTGTCTTCCAATCAGATGTCACAGTACAATTACTGTTTCAGTGAAGAGATACTGTAAACCCTTGCGATTGGACAGTCTCTCAACCAATAAACAGGCCATTTTGTCAACAGATATTGTAAAGTCTACGCCTTATCTCTTGCCAGATTTATTTACACCATTTTGTAGAGGAAAGTCTGTAGTTTCGAACGGTGCCAAGTAAACCAGATATAACCGGTTTTATGATTGTCTAGACAGCAGTGGAAAGTAACGTTGTGGTGAGATCGCCTAGGGCGTTTGTTCCCACGCTATTCAAATGACGCAACCTACATGCACGTGTTGACTCGGGAGTTTTTATTCGACTGATGTCTTTTTGTTATTCAGATAAATGTAACTCAAACACTTTTGTGAACTAAGGAAAGACAAGTACACCGTTCTTTTCATTGATTTATCCTCTACACTTTCTTATAATAATATTTCATTTTTGGTCAAAGCATATATTAGTAAATGACGTTACAATCTAGGCCTAGGTAGGTACCAGTTGTGTACTTGAAACATAAAAACTGTTTTTTTCAAAATAAAAAATTTGAAATTGATAAATGTTTTTATACAGTTCTATTTAGAACTAAATTACGAAACTTTTTTACGCTTACTGTTTACTATTTACTCCATGTTTACTATTTTTTATGTAGGTCTAAAGTTGAACTTTTTCCTTTCGTTACTGAACATTTTTTGTTTCTTGAGCTAATAACTTTTACAATTTCAAAATAAACTAATTTTTAGTGGCATATTTGAATTCTTTGAAGTTTCTTCTACAAAAAAGCTATTGAACACATTTGGATTGGGGTTCATTTACTATTTTTGGCGAATTTTTAAAAATATGCTTGCAAAACGCTAAAAACGGGCTGGCCAATTTTAGCTTTAACCGTGGCCGTTTGTGGGTTAAGGTCGGTAAATGCACCGTAAATGGCTGGTGTCAAAACCGAAAATCAATCAAAACTTTTTGTACGCAGATCGAATAAGAAAAATTTTACTTGTTTTTTGTGTGTGAAATAAAACTAATAATGCCTGTATCAAATGTACAGTACATGTTTTTATTAGACAACTCCAACATTTCTGAGGGTGAGTTTAAAATTTACACTTAGCCTAAGTCTAGTCTGTTTTTGTTTAGTGTTACTACGAACACATACAACTTTTATTACACCATTTTGTAAGCTAAACTTTTTCAATTACTGTAATTATTTCGTATAGATCACTTAAAAGTCAAAAGTGGTCTTTTTTTGTATATCATCGGTTAGTTCGGCCGGTAGTTCGGTCCCGAGGTGGCTGAACGAGAGGGAGTCTACTGTACCAGAAAGATAAGGTTTTTAGGAAAAAGCAGTTTACCATTTTGACTTTATTGCTACTTTAGGCAAATCGTGTTAAAAACAAAGATTTGATAATGAAATAAATGTTAAACTATGATTGACATAATGATATTTTTGTGATTTAAATAATAAAATATTGTTCAAATAGATATATTTATTTTATTCTGTTGTTGCAGGTGCTGACCTTACAAGTTACAAAAGAATGGGGTGCCTGGGCGATAATATTTGTATTATTCACTATATATTTCATCTTTAGAAACCTTTACACCCTAAATCAGCAAGGATTCTTGAAATATTGCTCCCAGTTTTGGAATTTTTTTGAAGTACTTATTCTTGCCATGTGCTTATCAAATTTTTTCATTCATATTGCTCATATACTTTACTCGTCTGAAAAAATTCAAGAGTTTCAAATTGCAGGAAAAGAATCGTTCTACAAGTATACAGCGCTGATATACTATTATCACATAATAGAAATTATGATGAGCGCACTGGTTATATGTTGCACTATTCGTCTGTTGAAGACGTTAAAATTAGGTCCAAATAGTTACATTACTTTTCAAACTATTATGCTTTCTATACGTTCTGTATTCTGCATCACATTAGTTTTTATTATTTGTCTGCTGATTCAATCTGTTATCATAGCTCACCGTTGCAACGAACCTTTTTCTTATACTTGGGGACAGTTTTTTACATATAAAACTGCGTATAGACAAATGTTAAAAAATGCGGTTTTTGCTCACAAACGACTGGCCGTGTTTATTTATTGTTTATCAGCTGCCGGTTTTAGTCTAGTCTTTATTGTACTGTACAGTCATTACTTCAGGATTGCCAAAGGCTACAGAATACTGAAGCATGAAACTTTAAATTATTTTACCTTTTTCGTCGATCAATTAATAGCATGTTTATCTTCACAATGTTGCAAAAAAAATGAACTCCCGCCCGATTCTGAAACCGATTCGACAAGGCTGCGAGGCGGAATGGATACGGAAACCGTAGAGGAAAATCTTCCAAAGGCATACGAAGATTTAATGAAATCACAATCGATAAAATGCTTAAAAGCGCATATTCATCAAATTAAAAAGAGAAAAAATAGTAATTTACAAACCACTGATAATTATAATTTTAATAAACGTACAAAACAAAGAAATTTGATTGTAGAGTACGAAGCAAATCCAGGCCAATATTTTAAGTTTAAAATATCAAACTTAGATGATACGTTATCTTCTATAATATCTAAGATTGATGATATGTTACTGGATGACAATGTAGATATTAATACAAATTGATTCTTTTATAGATTTGTGTTTACAAAACTAACAGCACCCAATTCAGTTTAGCTGTTAAAAGATAACTGTTTAGTTACATAAAAAAGAGAAATAAACATTAGTTCAACAATCATTGTGCTGTTCCGTTCAATTTTCTCAGTACATTTGTTTATGTATGTGTTCGCTTAAGTATAAGGATCATGTATTAATTAATAAATTGTTATGAGATTAAAATTTGTTTTTACTTTCTTTTTAATATTGTTTTATACTTTTTTTATTAGCGAATTTCCATAGGAAAAATGAGCTATTGCATTGACCCTTATTTATTTATTGTACCTGTGTTTAATCAAAACTAAAATTTCAGCCGAACAGCTCAGTCAGTACAATAGTGATTTAATTAACAACAGTTCAGTTCCGACAGTCTTATGTTCGAATCTTGCTTTGAATTTTGCTTTTTAGTTTCTTTTTTGCTATTGCCCTTTATTTTTCCTTTGGACACAATTGAAAACATTTTGTTAAATATATATTTATTTTCAGGATGATTGTGTAAGCTGAATTACTAACAGAGATTGTAACTTTGGTACCATGTATAACAATAGTGGGTTTGCTTCGTTTAAGTCACCCTATCGCATGAATAAAAACAGCAATAAGCAAAAAATAAAAACTCTAAACTGAAATATCAATGGCGGTATTTTACCATTTTAGGTAATGTACTAAAAACATGTTTCCATTGAAAGGTATAGATTTACCACATTCTATCAAGCTTTCCACTTTCGTTAAAGTTTAACATTCCAATAAAAGTTGGACACATATTTTATGTATCAGCCTTTCGGCACAATATATACAGAATATTGCAATTTATTTCACTAGTTGTGGCTGTAAATTTCTATCTTAGTATATAGAGAATATTCTATGAAAATAAATTAGGCTCTACCTCTTTCCAGCCATGATGCACATGGAGATCAGCGGAGTAGTTGCAGCACTTTCTAAAAAGATCGTTAAAAACTATATGGTACTACTCAAAGGTCATGAACATTTGTTTTGATCAAAGTTGTAAATAAAAATGGTTCACATAGTTCCTTAATTTTTTAAGTACTAGGCTGTTGGATATATCAGCTGATATAGGTTAGAATCATGGCTTATTATTGTTGACAGCTGTTTCTTTGTGTGCATAATGAAGTAACATGTTACTAAAAATAGCGCTTTTTATTTCCATGATATTCAAATGGAAAATAATGCTTTAGAGAACGAGTCAATGAAGATTTTTACTTCTAAATCTGCAGAAACGGATCCAATTTTAATGATTTTTTTTTAAATACTTGTAATATTTAAAATCAAACATTCCACCTGGGGCACTTCCCATCTCTCTGCATACACCATTCTGTGTTCTGACCTTCATCTGTCAACACGTGTTTGCATTCTTTTGCGTGCATTTGCTGTATTTTCAGTGTGTGTTTTTTATTTATTTTTTACTTTTACAATTTCAGCTCTGATATGTACTACGTTAGTCGTTTAAGGTTATTGGTATATTTTTATTTCATTATAGGTCTTTCACCTAAAACTATAGCCTAAAACTAGGCAGTTAATTCATACTCCTGAAACGTTTTGTTTTTATTTTATAAAATGTTACGTATTGATTTTAACACATATTAATGATGGTAAATGTCCGAATAAAGATGAATAACAAAATTAGACAGTTGATGTTACTTCTTAGAACTTGCTATGAATCTAGTGAGCTGAAATTTCGAACATATTTTTTGTTATATAAAAAAAAGGTAAATCACTTGCATTTTGATTATTTACAACTAAGGATAACCACGCACAAGGTGAGCCTTGTCGGATGTATTGATTTTGCATAGTAACTGTTTAAAACAATTTTGAGCATTATCTTGATTATTATAAGTAAAATACTTATAAATTAATTGTTACGGCCGATTAAAATTTTTTAAATGGATTCTGAAAGTAGAGATCATGAACTTTAAAATCTATATTTCAGATTTCCGTAAATATGCTGAGATATTGGTTAAAAATGGTCCTGAGCAAAACCCTAAACGCACGAGCCATCGGTTAGAGTCTAGTAGAGTAGAGTTGATCAGGAAACTTCTCCACCGCTGGCTAGTTTACTGGCCAACTTACAGCTGCAGATAAAAAATTCTCTACTGACTTGTCTATAACTATTCACTAATAGACAGCAATAGTTTAAACCCTCCTTGATGATTTACAGGGACAGCTCTCCCTTTTATGTCTGTATTTTTAGACTCTTGACCATATTACACAATAATATATTTAAAGTAAAAACAGTTGGTACTTGGTGAAACTCCATAATAGGGATAGAAATAACCAAATGGTAAAATTTCACAATTATAATTTATTAATGAGCAACATATGTTTCACCGTTAGGCATCATCAGGCTACTAAATTGAAATACAGCAAGTATCTTAAAAGTAACATACAAACAAAAATAGAAGGAGTGGGAGTGACAATGGAATTGACCAGGGAGGGCAATGGAATGTGGCTTAGGTAAACACTGCAAGGGTATAAGGTGTGGTTACATAATGGGTTTTAACAAGGGGGATGGATTGAGAAAAATTTGGTCATTTAAGTTATAAGTATGATTTTTAAAAACAGATCTATTGATTTCCAGACATTCTAGGTTATTTAATTTCCTACTTTTTTCTTCCATATGTAATAACTTTACATTTATTTTTGGGTTAAATGTATGTCCAGTTTCCAGTAAATGATTAGCAAAATTGGAATTAGATTTACCATACTTCCAGCTACTAATGTGTTCCTTAATTCTTTTATTAATGGATCTACCTGATTGTCCTACATATTCACAACTACAATCTCCACATGAAATTTTGTATACTCCGCTATTGTCTAATCTTTCCCTTTTGTCTTTGTTATTGACAATTATTAATCTCCCTACATTATTTGAACAGTAAAAGGCTGATTTATATTTACTCCTATCTATTATTAATTTATTGATTTCATAACTTACATTGTTGATAAATTTAATTCTACAATATTTAATTTTGTCATTACCATCACATTGGCAGTATACAATGAATGATCAATCTTAAGTTTCTGTTTTTTTGTTCAAAATAGTATCTATTAATTTTACACTATAGCCATTATTGATGGCAATCTGCTTAATTGTATTCAATTCAGTATAGAAATCTGTAGGGTTCAAGGGTAAAGTAACCAGTCTATGAATCATATTGTAAAAAGCTGCGTGTTTGTGACTGATAGGATGATTAGAACTAGCTAGGATGACAGCATCAGTATAAGTAGGTTTTCTAAATATATTAAAATAATGGTTACTGTTTTTGATACTAATGTTTAGGTCTAGAAAGTTTATGTTATCATTCTCCCCGACTTCCATAGTGAATTGAATACATTTATTTACTGAGTTGATTAAATTTAAAAGAGAATACAGTTGTCTGGAAGTACCATTAAACAAACATAATATAACATCATCTACGTAGCGATACCAATATATAATCTTAGTGAGCAAGGGATTATTGCTGTTGAATAGTGTATTTTCAAAATTAGCCATAAAAATTTCGGCTAGTAATGGAGACAACGGAGAACCCATTGCCAAGCCATCTAATTGTTGGTAATAATAGTTATTAAACTTAAAACAATTTTGATCCATACAAGTGTATAATACATTTTTTAACTGATCAGCATACTTGTTTTCACAATTGGCATCTATAGTAGCATTTCATGTATGATGATTTTACAATCAAGAATAGGGATACTAGTAAACAGGCTTTTTACATCAAAAGATACTAATTTTGAGTTCAATAGTACTTTTACATTTATGATTTTATTGACTAAATTTAATGAATTCTTAATACACAATTTAGATTTAAAATTAGTGACATTTTTGAAAATAGTATTGGCTTTCTGAGCAAGTTTATAGGTAGGTGCATTTGTGAAAGAAACAACGGGACGAATAGGAATGGAAGGTTTGTGAAGTTTTGGGAGACCATATAATCTAGGAGATTGAGGGTTCATAATTCTTAAATATCTTTTTTCATCATCTTTAAATAATAGGTTACTATTTTGTATCAAGGTGTTTACATACCTATATCATGTAAACAAATTTTGTAAATAATTCTGCTACAATTACCTTTGAAAATTAAAAAAAAACATGTTAAAAAAAATTGCATATGCGCTTCTTTTGGAGAACGCTTTTTAGCTCATGCTAAAGTCTTCTTTAGAAGGCTTATGATATTTTTTCAATTATTTCTATCTCTGACTATATTTAACATGCTGATCTTGACATGCACTGAACAAATTAGTGTACCAACTTGAAAAATAAAATATTACAATAAAACTAGACAGCTGGATAGAAAAACATATGGGAAGTCCAGTTTTGAATTCTCCAGATGGTCTTATAAATATTTCTTTATTCTAGCCACTGCCTCAAATTGTAAAAAACGATTCAATTAAAGTTTTATAAAGAATTTATCAGTACAGTAGGCATTAAAGGGTGGAAATTATTTCTTGTGTACAACAACTGTGCTAGTTACTATTTTATCTGATTATTCAAATACTTGCAGTCCACATGCTTCTAAGATCATATGGAATTGAGTCATTAGATGCATACATGTACAAAACAAAAACTACCAAAATTGGTATTGAACAACACAAACTGCTGGCAACATATTATCATGAGCTAAAATGCATTGCATGCTACTGATTATCATTCTGTAAACTTACAGCTCCTGGAATGTAATATGGCTTAACATCTCTAGTTTACATACCTACTGGTAGTTAACATTTTGGTATAGCTTCACTTTAGTAGTCTTACAGTATTCAAAAGATTAAAATAGTATCTAGTTTCTACTTCAGCTCTACTGTTCAGTAGGCTACTTTTCTTTATTAAAATTAGTTTTCAAAATTGTTTGTGGTCTCGTTTGTAACTATTCACTTTATTGTGCCTTAGAGAACCTTTGACAAAAGAAATTTGACGTGTACCAACTTTGATAAAAGATTACATATTTTACACTATCAAATATTGCATCAAAGAAATTTGATCAAAGATCATTGATAGTGTAATACAGGCCTTAGTAATTACAAATTTTGATAATGAATTTATAGTTTCTTAATCTTGATTTTAAAGCCAAACATACTGTACTGACCTTTAATTATTAATACCCTTTAAGAACCATTCAAAGTTTTAGTTCTTCTTCTTTTTGTGTGTATTTTAAATTTTGTGTGTATGAAATTAATAAGATCAATTATTAAATTTTATTATAGTTGTGTAATTATAATAGGCGACTAGCATGGAGTCTGATACTGACATAATCGAAGAGGATTTAGGTTGTGAACAAAAATCTACTGATGCTAAAAACATTCATAGGTAAGTTAAACTTTCTTTACTAGTAATAGATAGATCTAGGCTTTTAAAATAAATGAACTATGGCATAGAATATGTAATAATGTTAAGGAATGTTTGCTACTCGCATAATTGAACTAAATAAGTCTGAGTCTTTTATATTATATCAGAGTGATTATAAACTTCTCATAAGTAATACCAGGTCTTTTTTTCAACTATAACCTCAAAATTATTAAATGTAATTTGTTTTTTAGACTGTATAACAAAAATTATTTAAGTTTTTTTTAAATATCTTTACTTTATGCTGGCTAAATTAATGAAGACAGGTATAGTCCCGGTAAATCGATAGTAAAAGAAGCACATGATAACAATAAGATAGGCTATGTGGGATGCATTTAATAATAGGCCTACAATTACTGTACATTTTATATTGTGGCAATTTTATTTATAGGTGGTATATACAAAATTAGGTATAGACTGTTTTGTGTAGCATGTTGCCAGCTGCAAAAAGACAAACTTAAATGGTCATGTAAGAGAGTCAAGGGGCTATGCATAATAGGCCCCATTGCTTTCCAATGTAGCCTAATAGGAGTCCCAGAGTGCTTGTATATTATATCAATCCCAATGGTCATTGCTTTCATTATATGTTTGCTGGATTAAATTTAAAATATGCTTTCTTCGCAGTAAAGGTTTCTGCCTTGGTTTTAAAGTATTTTTGCCTATAGTACATGAAAAAATGTCTACCATATTAAAATACCTAAATATTTTAGAGTAGCCTACTGCTGTGAGTAACTTTATAAACTACTTTAACTTACAGGTGTGAAGTAAAAGCGTTAAGAAAAACAAATTTACTTATGCTACAACAGATTGCATTTTCATATCCGCAACTATCTTTAAATTTTCTTTTTGATTGAATCATGTTGAAATAATGGGCTGAACTCAGGGATCTAGTACAGAAAGTACTCCCCTAAAACATTATTGTTCTAAAATTTATTGTAAGCTAAATATGAACTTCAACGAGATATATGCTTATTCGACTTGTAAAAATACATGTTGAAAAGCATATAAAATAAAATTTACTAAATGTATAAAGAAATGGGCCTGTCGATGGAATGAGTGGCAAAAGTGTAAACTTATATCTTTTCTTCACAAAAAATAACATTAATTTGTGATTTGTTAGACATACTCCAATCCAAATAAGAGTAATTTTCTGAACCAAATATTATTATGTAAAAATTTCTTTGTCTATTATTAATTAAGTTATTTTTATAAAATAATTAGTTTTATAAAATAATATACTATGTAGTTTCCATCTGATTTTAAACTTAAATTTTTACAAAATAAATTTTGTTGTTGTTTCTTAAATAGACATACATGCTTTAATTTTTTCTAATTTACTGAATTAATAATAACAATAATTTTCAAAAACCTATGTTACAAAATAGTACTAAATTAGTTATTATAAAATACTATGTTTCCATCAGATTTACAAGCTAATATTAATATTTAGTAGGCTTACATTGTATGATATCAGCTTTCATTCAAAAGTTCCTTCGTTGAATTAAATTAGTTTAGTTTTATGTAGGCCTACCTATTCTTTATTTATACTTGTACAATGTATAATCCTTAAGCTTAATTCAGTAGCCATCCTCCAATTTAACAAAAAGATACAAATATCTTTGTTTGGTACTGTATACTTCACAGTTCCAGCAGTGTGGTGTTTGGCTGTTATGCGCATGCGCACATAGGAAGCTGCATGAGAATCTGATAGGGAGAGATAGAGCTGCCGCAGTGCTGACCCTGGAATGCTGGTGTTTTTTAAGTTTTTGTTTCCTTTAAACACAATTTTAAAACAAAGGCTAAACGTTTGCGGGAGCAGCACCGCACTTAAGGTTAAGACAAAATTGTATCAATATCTTCTCTGCAAACTGTCTATATTTAGTTAATTAATTTACAATGAATTCAGTATGACCTTATAAGATCATTTTAGGTTAATAACAGTTCGCGTAGGCCTGACATATAGGGGCCTACTTACTTAATCAATGACTCCCACATTCCTAATATACAGTGAAGGCGAGAGAAGAGACCCAAGTATGAATCGTAATTAGCCGAAAAGCGTTACGCTTCAAGACGTTCCTCGCGTCATTAGCTCATTTAATCCCCAAGATTTCCCATTCTCTCTCGCTTAAAGAAGTTTACACTTTAAACAAATTTATTTTTAGCTGACACCTGACTTCCCATTTATCGGCGTTATACAAATTGGGAGTGAAATAATATTCTACATTAAAATACGCCAAAAAAGATGCCGTGGACTTGGTAGGTACCTATAGCTTGCATATAATGTTACATGTTTTGTTTTAGCTCAAAAACACACTATTTATAGAATTACAAGATATGAGATGAAACTATATAGTGCCTATACATTACTGCTGAAAACATTATTAAAGTTTGTAAAATGTCGACAATTTTGGAATTTATACTTTTCAGGAGCAAAGATATTACATTTAGGCTACAACTCACGAACAGAACTGATTAAATATAGACTGTGTTATCGATGAAATACAATTGGTGAAATATGTTAAACATTTTATTTGCAGGTGTTTTATTTATAAGTCATGACAAATATTTTGTTATACATCTCTAATTACAATACTGATATGAATAAACAAACAAATAAAGATAGAAACACACTGCCGTCATGTCACGAGATGTCTTGTCATCTCACGTCACGGAATAAAAGTTTGGGTTGTTGTTTTTACTACAGTATTTCAATGCACTAGAATTACACTGTTGTCACTTCACATCACTCGCATAATAATATGTGTCAGTGTGACAGCACGTGAACTCATGTGATGTGACGGCAGCATGTTTCGGCTTAACCGTTAAAGGTTTGGTCAAACAGAAAGTGACTTATCCCAGGGCTATAGAATATAAGGGCTGGTCCACTCTTTTGATGTTGACGCTCGCCGACTGTCCCAACATTCCTCTCGCACCCCTCTTATGTGACGTCACTGAGGTGCCATGACACGCCGAAAAGCACGTGTTATTTGATATAACGTTGCAGACGAAATTACTAAAGCTATTAATTTGGTAATATATTATGTTGTTGCGTTGCGGTCAAGTTACTAGCAGACCGTTTTAGCAAGGTATTTATTTATTTAGTGTTACGTTGCACACGAGATTACTTTATGAAATGTTACCAAGATTATCAAGTAATAGTGCCTGCAGCGTTACTTGAATATTCCAAGAAACAACCTTTACTAACAAAATACGTTTTAAAACAAACATTTTCAGAATGTTGAGATATAAATAAATATATAATCTATATAATAAAAATGAATTGCTGTTCCTTTGTAAGCACATCACTTGAGAACGGCTGGACCAATTTGGCTATTTTTTGTTTTAAAATGTTCGTAATAGTCCAAACTAGGTTTTTATATAGAGAAAAATTTGAAAAAGTTTCAAATTTGGAAAAAACTAAACAGCCTCTTTTATATGGACTCAAGACCTTAGCGCACAAAAACAGCTGTTCCTATGAAAAGCTTAGCAACACGTCATGTTTGTTCAGGTTCATTCATTACCATAGCAACTTTAATCAGCATTTATAATCAGTTTATTATTCTTAAAAAAACAGCTTTTTTAGGTTAGATTAAGAAACTAAAAGCATTGTATTTAGATAACCTAATAGAACTCCGATCCAATGCAATATTTTGTTCCACTGGAAATTCGACTTTTTTGGCGCTATCTATTGGGGAAACGAAGGAAGCTGGTTGGAAACACCAATGCTTACAATGCTTTCTCCCTAGCGCTACCTCGCGGCGCGATCATGTACTATTTTCGCGAACACCTTTTTTCCGGCACACAAGCCCGTATGGATGCAAGATCTATTTATTATTCATGATCTATGCTAAGAGCAAACAAAAATCAACGTAAAATGCTTACTATTTTTAATTTAATTCAAACATTGGTTGTTACATATTATATATAAAACAACTGATTTGGATCAAAAACTGAACATAATTTTAGGTTAGGTCTACAATGAACCAAAACACGTCAGGTTTTTTATAATTCTTCACAACTATCAGTCTTTTAGGTAAAAGTAAACAAAAGATTTACTGTATTATCTATAAATGTTTACAAACTATAAATCTAAATTTGTGTAGTACTTAAGTGGCATAAAAACCATTTTGCAATTCGATTACTTAAATTAATGTAATATGACATGAAATGGAATAACTACCCTTTAAATTAAATCAAGCAATAGCGAAGCATAAATACTAAATATAAATACTACCTGTCCAGGCAATGCTTCGCTATTGCATAATTATTTTGGTGAAATAAATGCGACAAATGGTGGTAATTTTGTGTGTCATAGGGATATGAATCGTAGGTTCTAAACCATGAGATGTATACCATTTCATAGCTGTACCCATTTACATGTCGTCATAGAACCTAGTTCAACTGTTTTGTCTTTGTGGTAATCGGTGTTGCAGTTGTAGTGAAACCCTGACATTGATTTTTCAGACCATGGAAGCACCTTCATGTGACATCTTTTAGAACTATTTTTGAACGGCAGCCATTTTGACCTGGGAATTTTGTTGACTACTTTTTGGAAGGCTCACGATGCACGGCAGTATTTTTTTGTTGTATCTTTTGACAGTCTCACGATTTACGGTGGGATTTTTTGCATTGTATCTTTTGGCAGACTCCCTATTACTCACGATTAGTATTAGAAAAACGTTTTCGCTGTTTTTCCCACGTTTCTGGGTAGTTTGAACAATGATCTAACGCAACAGTATCAGATGACAAACACGGTTCTGTCGACGGAGACTGAGAGTTTTGGAGATCATTGTCTGAAAGCTGCCCAATTTTCCCAATATTATCCTCCGCAATATAAGTGGGAAAGGGAGTATCAGGAATAGAAGGGTTTAGAGGAATGAGAACATCAAAATAATAAGTCCAACTGATGCACCAGTGCCTTGTGGTCAGTGAGTAGGAAAGTGAGGGAGGGGCAAGGTACAGTTATTTGTGCCAGGTTTCTTGTTTCAAGGCTATATACATTTTAAGAAATCGTGATCAGTCTGTAGGCAACAAAATAAAAGAAGTCAATTTACTAATATTTTAAACCCTTCAACAAAATTTTGTAAGACTTATAACCGTACAATATTTTATTGAAGTGAAAACTTCTTTAGCGGCGTTGGGCACTTTTTGCTTGGGGAAAAAGCATTGAATTCGCGACCGTTACCACTCGAGATATAGTATGTATTATATATATATATATATATATATGTATGTACGCAACGCGAATATACTACATAGCACTTCTTATTGGGAGAGGAAAAAGCATCAAACTCGCGACCGTCACCGCTCGAGATATAGTATGTATCTATATATATATATATATATATATGTACGCAACGCGAAAATACTACATAGCACTTCTTATTGGGAGAGGAAAAAGCATCAAACTCGCGACCGTCACCGCTCGAGATATAGTATGTATGTATATATATATATATATGATATTTGTGTTATATGTATATTAAATACCAAAGTCAGCAAAGTCATTAATGTTTTAAATTATTTACCCTTATTCTCCTCTTATATTAATACTGATAAAAATATAAATCGGTCATAGAAGTTATCACTTCTAACGTGTGGTCTTAAGCACACCCAATGTTTTTTTAATTTTAATATCTATCTCATAAATAGTATATATTGTTTTATTGTAACCCTATCTTCTTCTTACATCTTTGTTTACTGCCTACTTATTGCTTTGTGTAATACTAAAAGTACATAATTCGACAACGCAGCTGAACCGCTTACGTGAGTTGAGCAAATTTCCAAAATTAAGTTCATAGGATTATGTTTTACTGTTTCAACCAACAATTTGGGAAATAGGTCTATTCACGACGGTGCTGAATAGCTGCAAAATGGTTCGCACGCCATTCCGCGTATTGGGAGTACTTTTAATACACAATGTATTGCGTGCTTCGCAAGCCAACCACACGGTAAAATCCACCACACATGGCTTTGGACCGGGTACTTTTATGGTATTTTACGTTTGATTTTGGGGGGACCAAGCGAGCTATAAGGTCGCGTAAAAAAACAAAATGTGCAGAATAACATTTATATTTGTAGAAAACATTCTAAAAAATTTCATTCTCGTTGCAAAAATCTAAACAAAAATTTACTTCCGGTCAAAAAACGTGTTTCCGGTTGTTGGATTTTTTGGCTAACGAACTCGTCCGAGCAACGCGACGTAGCCAACCAACATGTGTACCAAATTTGAACCAAATCGGACTTAAAATGCGGCCGGTAGAGTGCGAACACATATATACATATATATGATTTTCTATAATGCATAGGCCTATATATGATTTTTAATGACACCCCAAAACGTGTTCTGGGGATCATGATCGGTGCTCTTTTGCTACTCCCGACCTTGGGCCTTATCATAAGGGCCACTGCAATAGCTCATTTTTCCTATGGAGATTCGCTAATAAAGAAGGGGCCACCATAAAAATTGTGCAGCTTTGATAAGAAATTGAAATTATTGTCGCAGAAAATACTTATGAGAAGCGGTGGGAATGGAGCAGGCATTATCGCCGTGACGTCACCACATTGGCAACGGGAACGTTCTCCGTGGCGGACTGGTCTAGCCCTTGTGTTCTGTAGCACAGACTATAGAATTACTAATTCTACAGTCTGTGTCTGTAGCCCCAGATTTATCTTATCTGGGCTATAGCCCTGGACTTATCCCCGTGAACAGTCCGCGTGTACCTACTCTGTAGTACCGTACTGCATTATGCTCATTAATCAGAAGGCGGGCTGCCGCAGCGCACGGAATAATGGGTACTGTACGTAGTTATAATTTACTCAAATTTCGTGGTAAACTAAAAGGGGAAAATGTCTGATGAAACGGAAAAATTAATCGGTCTAGTGCGGGAATACGTTTGTTTTGATACTTTAGGTTTTAGGAGAGCAGGTATGTAAGTTCTTGAAAATTGTGTTTTAAGCACTCAAAAATACGTGAAAACCAGGTCTTCAAAAAAAAGCTCAATTCACAGCACAGTCAGTGAATCTCGCCGAACTTCTTCTTTCATGTAATTAGTGCAACCATTTTCTTTACTGCCTTGCTTGACTCAAAGCGAACTGGTGGACGTTAATTAAAAAAAACCAAAAACCTGTATTGAAGAAAAGCAAAAAATGTAATCAAGTAAAAATCATGCAGTATGCACTCTCTTGCGACTGCTTTCACACTGATTCGCCTGATCCTGATTTGTCCGCATTCTGTTTGACTACTTCAATCCGCGTCGTACTGCAAACATTTCGTCCAAGGGAATCATAACTAATTTAAATCAATTTATTGTTTTGTTTTTTCATGTAGATTGCAGTTTTAACATTTTTTATGGAACTCGTTTTATTTCTTCGTAACAGAGCAACTAATATTATCTAACTATGCTATGTGTGTGATATCGATTTTGATTTCAATTTATTATTGTTACTCCGTTACTATGGTTACAGAAAGAAGATGGCCACCGCAGGTCCCGCTCCTGTTGAGAAACAAAAACCTTCAGTTTCACATACTGGGTTAATGTACGGAAGGTAAATTCATTAGTTCAAACAATAATAATTTAGTCTTAGTAAGTACTGCCTTTTCGGCATTCAAAGCAATCGGGCAGATGTTAAACCATAACTTTTTGGTATTTTGACTTAAGGGTCGGCTCTAGCTGTCGGCCATGTTGGTTGACACTCCATAAGACCAATGTTAAATTAAAATCCATATTTTTTCCTTTATTTTTTATCGGATAATTATGAACGATATGTCATTTTAAAGCTATGGCCAATACGCATGCAAAAGGCTTTTCCAAAATTGAAAAACGTTTTGTTTAATATTTATTAACAATTTAAAAAATTAATTTTTAATAATTGTTTATGTTGTCACTATTAGTTATGGCGAAAAAGTACCAAGCCATTTGCATGAAGAATTTCGCCCCCAAGAGTTTGGTATTTTTTTGAAAACGCTATTTGAACAATTGCGGGTTTTAAATGGATTTAGGCTGAGCAATGTCCGTGTAACCTACCGCCGCTATAGGGTGACTTTAAATATTTTTTTACGATGTAACTATTAATTATAGCGAAAAATGATCAAGCCATTCGGATGAAGAATTTTGTCCCCAAGAGTTTGGTATTTTTAAAAAAACGCTATTTGAACAATTTCGGGTTTTAAATGGATTTAGGATGAGCAATGTCCGCGTAACCTACCGCCGCTACGCTGGAGTCGCAGGTTGCTTTCTGTTTTACTAGAGCCGACCCTTAAGAAAACATGATCAAATTAAATAAGATAGGGTAGGCCAATAACAATGGTATGGTAATAAACTTCTTTAAATGATTAAATTTAATGAATATTTAAATACGAAAATTCTATTTAAAAAGCACATCTTTATACAATGGTGTAGTTACAATAGAGTTTTGAAAATACATTTAAAATAAATTAATATTATTTTAGTTTTTTAACTTGAATATATGCATTTTGTTAAAATATATATCAAAAAATAATTAGATTTGCTGTTGCGAAAGCATGGAATAAGCTAGTTCATTTTAAATGTTTTAGACTAGGCCCTATAATATTTTCATATTTTTACTTTTTATGTCTTGTTTATAGAACATTACATTTTTATTAACTGAACTAACATTTTGTAAGTCTATTTTCAAAAATCTATGTTTATTTAATAAACACATGTATGCATTATACTCATACTTTAATTATTGTAGCTCGTTCAACTCAAGATGGTGACTTTGTGACTGAAATTCGTTTGAGTTAATAAACGCATTGTGTTAAAATTTTATTCTATCAAGCATATTATGCTACGTGAGTAATGCTTAAAAAATGTTGTAATTTTAAACATTAATTTCACATCAAATCTTTTTTTTATATAGGCCTATACCCTACAGAAAATTCTACATCACTTCTTTAATAATGTGTTTTATAATTATTATTCTGCTACTTTGTACCTCTACTAGCCCTAACAGCCTCAGAATGTAAGAGGCTATAATAACATTAAACATTTAAACTTTTCTGTTATGTTCTATTCAATTGGAAATTTTCATTAAAGCTTTTGCATTAACTCCTCATTTAATCTCTTTACTTCAACAAAGAGTACCGGTAGGCCTACTTATATTGGTAAAATTGGATAGTGCTAGTAAAAATTAAGGTTTAGGCTCAGTGGTTCAAATTTGTTTTTGTGCAAGTTTTATACTCAGTTTCCTTGTTTATTTAATTAGTTTTATTAAATTTTAAATCTTCAAATATCAGTAGCCTACCTTCTTTAAGCAAAACTGAAAGAATAACTCTGTTGAAGATGTACCCTACGGATATGGTATTAGAGTGTGGCCTTTACAAGATGTATGTGATTTACTTAATAGATTTCCAAACGGAGAACTAAGTACCTAAATCAACAGTGAATAAGATAGTAGGCTACATCATTTTAAGAAACCGGTGAACTGTAAATGACATCCTTGCACTGGTTTACCAGGAACTGTCACAAATGATGCAAATTCATTAGCAATATTGCAGACCTAATTTCATTGATTAGGAAAGCTGTTTCCAACATGACTTTAGTTATTTTTTCAGCTCAAAATATTCTCGAAACAAATAAATTTCACCCTTATAAGCAAGACGTTTTGGTAGATGATTTTTAATGCCGAGTTGAGTACCGGTATTGTGATATTACCTATATAGCCTAATGCAAAAATTGGACATAGACTCAAGTTTTTCTAATTCAATAATAATTACTGATTATTGATGTGAATAAGCAAAACTATTTTTATTGGAGCGACAATAATCCCAGAATGATGTTGGAATCTCATACACAGTGCCCTTGGAAAGTGAATGTTCGAGTGGGAATCCTTGGTCATATATGGCCTTTATTTTGGATGACAATCTTACAGGAGACGCTTTCTGCAACTTGTTGACTAATGGAGTTATACCAAATATCCAGCAAAATTTTGGACAAGATTTAAATACTAACTTGTGGTTTCAGCAAGATTTGGCACCATCTCATTACTATGTACGGGCACGGTAAATTTTCAATGGATGATTTCCAAATTGGTGAGTAGGACACAGTCCTATCTTCTCTGTATTACATTTTATGTGGATGCTTGAAACATAATATTTACAGAACTAAACCTGCATAAATTAAGCAATTGAAAAGAAGAATAATTGACAATTGTGCTTGTTATGTTACACCAGATATGTTACATAAACGTTGTAAAGTGATATTACTTGAGGTAGCACATTGCTTAGCTGTAGAAGGGAAGCATTTTCAACATTAAATTTATTCTAGGATGGTAGGCCTATGCCAAAATTTATTTTGTTAGTAATTTAGGCCTACAATAAAAATAATTTATAAAATTTTTTTAAATGTAATATTTAAAGTAATATATCAGTTGATATAACCGTTTAATTTATTGTTGTTTTATTTTATTTTTATATAAGTTACTGTTTATTGTTATAAATATTGTACCCACTGTTTAAATTTTGTTATTGGATGCATTATATTTGTAAAATACAATACAATTGTTCACGTAGCGCATTTACCTAGTTTTTTTATTGTTAACGCGATTTTTGTTCCATTCCAACTTTGAAAGCTTATAACTCTAAAATCAAGGCATTAACAGAAAAGAGATAACACCTTTGTTTTTCTTGTACATTTTTACATCAAAATCATGTGTTGCGTGTCTACTTTCCTATTTAAATGATAAGTTCGATTCAATTTGGCAGATCCAAGTTTGCGGACAAAAATAAAAAACCCACCATAATGCAAATTTTTTAACTATGTAGAACCACTTTAATTTCTTTCCTATTCTTAAAAAAAAAAAATACCTTTCATATATTATGCAGTATAAAGCTGCTTCCATACTTAAATACTATCCATACTTTGTTTATAGCCTACCCTATTTTGTTAATAAAATTTATGTTTGAATCTGGATCACAAGAGATGTCAAGCCCTGAATAGGTGCAGTCCTCTCCAGTGGCGGCTGGTGAATTACTACCTTGGGGGTTCAAATCTATAGGGAGGGGGGTGGGGTGATCCTGCAAATTTCTGATATTAATTATTATAAATGGAAAATTGAGAACAATGTTGTCTTACATAGTAGCCTATACTTTATTCATTAGTTTATTTAAGTTTTTAGTTCATAAAGTGACTCATAAAATAATGAAGTGACACTTTAATAATAATAATGAAGTGACCTGTACAATTTAATAGCACACTTTTCTTCAAGAGGTAAAGAAGAAAAGTTACCCTTAGCAAAGATGTACCGGTAATGATGTTAACAACACTGAACTGCAATAATATTATTTATTAATAATAAAAAATGTCCACACTAACCAGTGGCGGCTTGCCCATAAGGGCTCTCGGACGCCGCCCCTCCATAAATACCCATTCAATTATAATTATACATCTAATTAACCAAAGTGTTTTTTTTCAATCACATACATCGAAAATGTAGGAAAAAACACGCAAAAATAGTGCGAGAAGTTTGTATTTGTAGCCGTGGGACGCTGGCCAGAACGTCCCAATTCATTACCATGCAGTTATATGAAGAGTGGTAGTGGTGGGGGCTGCTGGTGCTATGACACGTCTAAGCTTGTGCCTTATGGAAGGCTTGGGACGGCGTCCGAGCATGCGCAGAGCGACGTATCTAGTGAGTCGGAAAGAAGGATGGACTTTCTGCTACAAGCAATATAACTAAAGGTATGTAAGTAGAGTTTCAGATTTACATATGATAAGTATTTCAGAAACATATGGCATCACAAATTTAATACCCAGATTGCCTTAAAATCTCACTAAAATACACAAAATGTTCAAACACCCCGGTGGTGTGTGCCTCCCCAGCATTTTACTCACGGGCCGCCACTGACACTAACACAAACTTAATCCATGAACTTCATAGAATGCATAACTGACATAACTTATAAATCAAAGAAGTAAACAAACACCATAACAAAGTTAGTTGTGAATTGCAGCTTCAGCTATCTTCGGAAGTAGTCGGGAGTCGCTGCATTTAGAGTGCAGCGAAAAACAATGCTAGAGAGGCTATTCCCCCGCTGTTCCCCTGTACCTCCTCGCCTAGGCCAGGAGGTTCATTCTTTGAGTTGAACCAGGCAGCTGAAAACGATGTAGTAGAGCTGCGCGTTATAACTCTCTGTCGTATTTTAACAACTTTTCACTCTATATTGATAGATTTATGAAACCAAGTATAAATATTTATAGTTGTTAAAATATTATTAATTTACTTGGGTGTTCACTGGATCAGTGAACCTAAGCACGAGCCGCCACTGGTTGTCTCCACCACTCATGTGGGAAATTCCCAAAATTATCTTTTGTCTGTAGCCTACTATTATTATAAAGACAGCTGTTTGCTCTAATATTTCCATTAACACCAGATTTCACACTTTTAAGCAACTGTTTGTATTTTTAGGTTAGGTTTTTATTTAAGTGCAACCTGCTGAGCCTTGCTGGTTATTTTAACCTTTATTATAATTACTGTTATTAAATGTACAAAATAATTTGATTTGAACATTTAACATTATTTACCATCTTAGCTTTAGGATTATTATTAATCCTACACCTTTATTATAAAGAAAAGATAACATGATTATGTGTATAGTATAGTAGGTTCCAACAGGATTGGCGTGCGGAGCAGGCAAGGTTTCCCCTAGTTTATTATTTATATAGAATGAAATAAACTTGTGTTCATTTCAAATGGAGGAGTAATAATAAGTTCTCGTTTTGGAATTTAAATCCTAGTTCAATTCACCTGAGAATGAGCTTCCCTAGATGTATTCAAACTACACAAAATTACTTAACAAAATTAGTTAATTTAAGTTTTTGGTTCATAAAATAAACTAAAATATTTTCTATTATGTTTCAGGATTGTAAATAATGCCTCGGATAAGGAAAGAACAAGAGTAGCCTATTGTACAGACTTAGATAAATCTGTTCTTGTGTCGAATTTTGAAAAAAGAGGATGGATTCATGTTGGACCTGATGATGATTGGAATTTTTATTGGTAAAATAATTTAAAAAATTGAAATAGTTTCAACATTCAGTTTAATTTATTTTTAGGTGATATATGAGATAAATTTGCATTTGGTTTTTATGAGAAGCTACATTTTACTCAACCATTTCAACAATCTTGAAACTTCTTAAGTTTTTGCATAAAACCGTTATAAGTAGTGTAAGTAAAATATGATGTAGTCTTCTTTTGCATCGTTTTATTGAAAAAAGAACACCAATTAGACTTTTGGTCAATAAACTGTGTCAAGACTGTTAATTTCAAGGCAGATTGCTATTAACAAATTGCATCCAAATTAAAATAGATTATGTAGATGACATTTACCATA
This sequence comes from Philaenus spumarius, assembly GCA_018207615.1. Taxonomy (NCBI): domain Eukaryota; kingdom Metazoa; phylum Arthropoda; class Insecta; order Hemiptera; family Aphrophoridae; genus Philaenus; species Philaenus spumarius. The sequence goes on along the minus strand of JAGFPH010000398.1, from coordinate 460,589 downwards.
CTTTAATAAACACTTTTGATAAAAAATAATTGTAGAAAGATTAAATAACAAGATTTCTTTGATTCAACCAGGGCTGGTATGCACACTTGCCGTAATCTGTTCAGCGTAGACAGTGGCTACAGAATGAATGAAAACCAGTAAGTTATAATTGTTCCTATTTAAATGTATTTTGGCATCATATAATCACTTAAAATTACTATAATATGTAAAATAAACGTTCAAACAGAGTTCTCTACAATTAGATTCAAATTTATAGCCCCGGAGCAGTCCTAGTGTTGTTCTTAATTGAAAAGAATTATTTAAATAAAAAAATGTTTTTTCTAATATACCACGTTTTTAAAACAAACTAAAAAGTATAAAATAATTTTGCCTAGCCCCATACAGATTGTTCTAAAAATTTGTGACTAGGAATTTTGATTAACTAAGAAAATACTTGGTAAGATTTAAAACTAAAAACTTGGGATGCTTACAATAGATATTGATGCATGAACAGTTCACCTAAACCTCTGACAATTTTATTCCACTGCAGTGATATAAACTGTTGTGTGAGTTTTCTCAATGACAGCTACTCCCTACACTCCTTACTATTTATTATCTATTGCATGCACTACAATTGTTGTCTTTTTTGTATTTGTCTTTTATTTGAGCTTCATAACAATGACTAGTTGTAATGTTTTTAATTTGCAAAAGAAAAACTAATGTAAATTTGTTTATTTTCTTCATTCGTTTCCATTTTTGTACAAAAGAAAGGAATGGAAAAATGTGAAATGAGTTGATTTTATGCATCCCTGCCCATAATAAATTAACCTCACCATTCTAGAAATAATTACGTATAATTTATTTACGAAAGGTTGTTCAAGTAATTTTAATGGCTGGAACATTATAATTTACTGAGTTATAAAAACCTTTGAGTTTGAAAGTAGTCCATTTTTATCTGTTGATTATAAATTTCTTAAAACTTCCTTTTTGATTTTATGGCCGAAACATTTTTAGAGTGCTGCCTTTATAAAGCATGTGGACTGTAGCAATTTGGAAGCCTTTAGCTTGTTCGATCTATTTCCAAATTTGGGAAATATACGTGTTAACTATGAAGAAATGTATAAATTTAACCTATAAATTAAATAAATAATTGTGGTTCATATTCAAAATTGTAGGTAGAAGAGGATGCATATTCAAATAAATAAATTAGTGCTCAATACAAAAGAATACATAGTTAGAAAAGCTGATAAGTGATTTTTCTTTCATCATAAACCATTTTTAATTTCACAAATTTTTGTAATAATTTCCAGGAAAGGGATTTCTTATTTTGAACAGGATTGAAGTCGAGTGCAGCAGCTAGTTTTAAAAAAATATTTGTGTACACACATTTTCAAATTTGGCTTCTCAACATTTTTCGAAATATATGTTGATGTGTTATTCATGTTTTAAGCGTTTCTAAATCATCCAGGGGGCAACATTTTTAAGCCAACCCAATGATAAAGAGCCAAGTTATAATATGTGTAATTTATATAAGTTTTTTTTAATATTGTCTTTTAACCCATGAAAAATAAATTTCGCATTACTACCAATGTTTGTTTAAATCATTGAGAGCGTAGGCAATTGGCTTTTAAGTTTTAATGTTGTAAAATGTAACTCTATTATTTTTTGCAGCTGATTCTCCAAGTCTGTAGTACTTTCTACTTTTTAGTCGCACAATAATGGTGTTAAACAAATATAATAAGCATCGGCATTGTGTTTTCATATCACTTTTCTGTTTTGCCAGGTTAATAAATCACTTCCCCAATCACTATGAACTGTCACGTAAAGACCTATTAGTAAAAAATATTAAACGTTATCGCAAAGAATTAGAGAGAGAAGGAAATCCAATCGCAGAGAGAGGTGATACACCCGGACGTTACTTACATCTAGATTTTATTCCCGTTACATTTGTTCTTCCGGCAGGTACAGTATGTTCTCAGTTCTGAATTAATTGTGTTTTAGATGATTGTAGTTTTGTTATAAAAGTATGGTTTGAATAGAATAAAAAAGTCTTTATTATTTGGATTTGTCTCAAATGAAACAGTAAATTAGTAGGCGCTGGTCAGAGGAGGTGACAGATATCATTCAGGCCCTGAGATAGTTTGCCTATAAAAGATGTATAGAATGTAAACACAATGAAAGAAAAGAGCCATCTTCAGTTGTATGATTATATAAATTATATAAATAATATTATTTAACATATATTGTATTAGCAAAATGACAGCCGACATTTCAAAAAAAAATTGAGCATAAGAAGCACATTGCAACAACAACAACAACAAAAGTGTTGGAGCCGAAGTTTACTGGCTGGCCGTTGCTCTAATACAACGCTACGTAAAATTGTCTGGTGCAGGTTTAAAGGAGGGGGATTCGTGTTGGTTATATCGGGAAACAAGATTAGGGATGACTACTTAAGCTAGAGATCTTATATATTAAAAAAATTCTGTTTTTCTTTTCCGAGTCCGTTCGGCTCTTCTACCCGACCGATTTTCATAATTGAGGTCTTAAATTAAAGGTATGCACGCCCAGATTTGCCATCAAGCATTACAAATCATGTATCTTTCGCCTTACAAACGTTATAATCAAATGCAAATTTCTGCTGTGTATTCCTTATGGGGGTTTTTTTTTTGGTTCTTTGTCCACTTTGCGTTTGTATACCGTCCATCCGATTGCTTTGAAATTTTGCATAGTAACACAGGTTAACCCTGGGAAGGTTTTAGGCCATTTACCGAAGTCCTAGGACATTAGGGCTACGCCCCAGTGGCCCTCAAAGTTTCAATGTTAATCTTATGGAAGAAAGATTTCTATTGATTTTATCAGGGACACAAAAACAGCTGTTCGTATGAAAAGCTTAAAACAGCTGATTTTGATCAACAACTGATTTGGATCAAATCAGTATCAAATGTAGTATTACCTTTTTGAGGTTACATTGACAAACTAAAAACAAACACAAACAAAAATCAACGAAAAATGCTAACTATATTTTAATTCAATTCAAACATTGGTTGTTACAAACCTATTATATATAAAACAGCTAATTTGGATCAAAAACTGAACATAATCATTCACAGATATGTCAAGTCTTATATATTATCATCCGTTCAGCCACTATTCACCCGAGAAGGAGCTCCGGTATACAATCCTTCAAATTTCCCATGTTAATCTTATGGAGATAATGTTTAATGAGTTTGAGTCAGCTGCCAAATAAAACAGCTAATTTATGCTCGGTCACCTATGTACAAACGAGCAAAAGATTAACGAGATTCTTTATCGAATTTTCCAACTGCGAGCGAAGCGAAGCAGCCATCTGAGGCCGAAGGCCGAGCCGGGGTTGGGACGCGGGGCGTCCAGGGGCAGAGCCCCTAGTAATCTCTTATTTTATCTTTTGCATGGTTAGTTTGATAATTTCTATTAGTATTACTTTATAAATTGTTTGTTTTATTGCAGACTACAACATGTTTGTGGAAGAATACCGTAAGAATCCTCAGAGCACGTGGATAATGAAACCTTGTGGAAAATCTCAAGGTGCTGGTATCTTTCTTATCAATAAACTTTCTAAACTTAAGCGTTGGTCTAGAGAAAGCAAAACACCATTCAATCCTTCATTAGTGAAAGAATCGTACGTCATTTCCAGGTCAGATATTCTAGGAAACTATGAAACATATTGAATGCTTATATTTATAGACCAGTTAGAAGTCATGCTAAAAACTGTATACAAATCATTGTTTTTATTTATTTTGTTTATTACTTTTTTCTAGGCGAGAAACTGGTTTGGTCATTAATTTAAAACTACTGAGTAGCGAATAATTAAAAACTTTCGAGAATAAAATAAAACACCATTAAAGAAAACCTCTAATAGTAAAACGTAACACAAAAAAAAAATTTAAACGCCAGAATATAAAATAAAGTAATGTTAGTTTTAAGATTTCATTAAACTTGCTAAATAGTTTTCATGAAATTTTTATATATAATTGCGGACTTACAATAAAAAAGGATCCTAAAACCCATATCTTGCAGGATGTTCTATAACTTTGTATAGTAAATAAAATTAACATGACATTATAAGGACTTATCTAGGCTATAAGTAACTATGCTGACGGGGATTTTTAACTCAGTAAATGTACACATGTGTACAATAATAATGATTATAAAACTGCAGGCCTATTTGTTAAACATTTTTATTTACATACGTTATTATATATTTAAAGAAAGATAAAAAAATACGATCTTGTAATTGCTTTTTATTTCATATTGGTTTATGTATATTATTTATTTTCTGTCAAATGTAGTCTGTATTTGTATTTTACCTTTTATGTGGCTACATGTTTCACTGCCACAGGCAGCATCATCAGGCCAGCTATCTATGTATACTCAAACACTTATATATACACAACACTTACGGTAACACATATTTTCGTACATTTTTCGTACATGTGTTACCGTAAGTGTTGTGTATATATAAGTGACTCTTTACATAGATAGCTGGCCTGATGATGCTGCCTGTGACAGTGAAACATGTAGCCACATAAAAGGTAAAGTACAATAAATACAGACTACATTTGACAGAAAATAAATAATATATATAAAATATTTATGTAGTTCTAAGTCTATCAACAATGAATGTCATATTGATTGATCAAATGATTTAGAAGTTATCTATATATTTAATTCCGTAAGCCCAAATTTGAAAATGAAATT
>JAGFPH010000398.1:396204-445222 GCA_018207615.1 Philaenus spumarius | reverse complement strand
TAAAACCTGCACATATAGGACTGCTAACCTTTGTTTTGGTACAACCCACATGTAAATCGGTCCAGTAGAACGGTCAGACTCGCTGTCATTAGTTTTGCAAAAGCTTTTTAGTAAGTTATATAAGATAGTTTTTGAAATAAATGTTTAATTCACACTGTCTTCTATCAGTAATAAATATGAAGCAAGTTTAAATAGAAGAGAGGGTAGTATTACAGAATGGCATTACAGTAAAACTCCGCTAATTTGACAAGGCCATTGACTGGTTGCACCCGATCTGGGCTGAGATTTCCAAGATCACACGCTGCCATATTGTTTTCCCTTAATCCCATACTAATTGTATCCTTGGGCCAGTTTAGTGTTGGCACTGACAGTGATCGGTTGCATTTTGATGTTGTTTAGTTACTCTTTGTGAGTAGAAAAATGTCTCGAGAAAAGAGGAAGCATGTGTCGGTTCTGATGGAGGTGAAGTTAAAAAGTGAATAAAACAGCATAAGATTAAACGTAGGGTGGTCTACAGTGCTCGGAAGGAGGAATCGGAGATTGAATCGTGGTGCTTGAAAAGGATTCCCCTTAAGGAGAGAAAAATAATGAAATGTGCAGTGTACGAAAAAGTTAGGGAAACACTTTATCAGTGGTTTCGAGAGTAACGAGAAAACGATAACACTATAATACAGGAGAAAGCTCTGCAATATTATGAGGATTTGAAAGACGTAGGACAGCATGGGTTCATAGCGAGTAAAGGCTGGTTAGACGAATGGAAACAGCGATATGGTGTCAAATAGCTCAGCATTTGCGGAGAAAAATTATTTGAGGATCCCCATCACTGTAAGTGAGTCTAAGATGAAATTTATTGAAAAAAAAAGGGCTTTTGGGATGTTGGATAGAGTACTTAAATAAAATGCTCTGTTGTCAATTTCATTGATAAATTGTTTTTATTATGTTATAGATAAATATTAAATTTAAAACCCATACATTAGTCCTTGCATTCTGCATAACTCGACACCTTCATAGTCCTCATTGTGTCGAGTTAGCGGGGTTCTACTTTATTTTATTATCTCTCCTGTTCATTTTGGTATTTCACTTTTTGTTGTTATACTTATGCTAACCATATTAATTGCAGTGGTGTCTGGCAAAATTAGCAGTGCCGGAACGCACTTTTTCCATAATTTTTTTTACAAGTGAAATATTACTCTGTGTGTTTTTTATTTATTACATGTTACGTCTGCATATTTTAAAATGCATATGCCTTTGTTTAATCAATATTTAAATTCAGGAGTTGGTACTTTTTTGCCCATAATTATGAGAAAAGAAGACAACATAGCCTAATTTAAATGTTTTGGAAACACAAACGGAACCCTTGGTTGTAAAATTAAACCACATAAATATAATAAACAAGTTTTATTTACATGACAATATAACATAGGAACGAAGGGTGGTGGTTACCATTTAACAAACAAAATTGTTTAACATTTAATCAAATTTACAAAACTGAACATATGGATTTTCTTCTTCCGGAGAAGGTTTTGCCTTGCGAGTCCTAGTGTCGTCTGCTGTGCGGTGCTTGCTCAACCAGGTGTTCACATAGGGTTCCATATTCCACTCATTTATACTTGGTCCATGTAGTTTTATGAACATAAGGCTTGAATCATGCCTGGTTAAGAGTCTAGATCGCAAATCAGTCATTGTCTGGTTCATGAGATTAAAACCGCGTTCACATTCTGACGAACTACATGGAATCAGTTTAGTACAGTTCATCAACGGGGTGCTCTTGAAGGTGAATTGACCTCGATATAATCTCGAAAGCAGTTTGTTATTTTGGTTTTGTTAAGCTTAAACCTTTTGCAAAGATTTTGAATTTCTTCTTCCCCATATCGTACTGATTTGTCAGTTGGCCACTGATCAGTTTCCAGTACTTTTAAATCAGATAAAGAGAATAATATTGTTGTTTACAATTTGAAGAGGCGCTTACTGATGTTGACTCATGACTAGATTTAGTAGTAAACATTCTTCTAATCAAATTGTTTATTACACTTGTTATCAGTTGTTTGCGGTTGATGGACGCAATTTTTGGATTGTTTGAAATGGGGACGTTGTTGAAATTACCGTCCTCCTCAGCAATATACGCCTCAAGGCTTGTGGTTCCAGGCTTTTCTTTCAGAGTTTCAAAAAATCTAATGCTTCTTCTGATCAACTTATCAGCATAAACAACAGTAGTTTCTCTGTTTTACAAAGCCTCTGAAAGCATCGAAAGTTCTGCTAAAATGTCATACATAATGGCTAAATTGAACAGAAACTGTGATGATTAAAAAAATTGCCTTGATAGGCCACAGTACATAGATCTTCCAGTAGAACTTCTGTTCTTGTCTGTCTTCGCCTTCTCAAAGTGGTTGTAAATGAAAGAGTAACCATACCACACAACCGAAACTGCACGATAAGAACTTGCAACCGATCTAGTCCCTAAAACTTTTCCAATTTTTTGGAGTTCCTGTTCCAGCTTTGAGGCACACTCGTAAAGTTTTAGTTTTCAGTTTTAATAATATAATTTGTAATAAAAAAATAGTGTCAAAGTAAGTTTTAACCTTCCGAATATGACATGAAAAATATGACCTGCGGGCAAGTTTTTTATTTCTTGGTCGGGAAAATTTCACCTGCAACAAAGTTTTAGATCATAAAATGAAGTAAAATTTGATTTAAAAATTTTTTTTGCAGGAGCACTGTGTCAGTCACAATCGTGGTTTCAATACAAGTCAAAATATTGCGAGAAACTGCCCACCTGCGTTTGTTGGGATGCCCGGTCATGGACATTGTCAATGTATTTTTTCACATGTGTTTAGGAAAAATATCATACCGTACTTAGCTGTAATAATAATGTTTACCGTATATTACACTAATATCTTGATTTTTTTATGCCTGACTTGTAATAAAACTGCGATGTAAAGTAAGATGGCTGTAGAGTCACGGCACTCAGGCGTTGCGGATGTTTTTAGGAAAGTACCCATGCCTCGCTCCCAGCCCACTCGCCTGCTCTGAAGCCTGCTGGCCGTACTGTACTTCATCTAGCATAGATTACCTCAGATAAATGTTGTTTATTTTTTGGTAGAATTTATGAACTCAACAAAAAGTCCAATTCAATTTAATGATTTATCACAGGAGGATCGTGTTATACTGCAGCCACAAAGGACTAATTTCTAATCAGTAATTGTTTCATGCTCTTCTTACTAACTTAATAATGTCTGGAATTTAGATATAAAATTTTGACTAATATAGATTTGGTATTATGTATATTTTTGATGAAATGAAGGAAATATAATGTATATTGTTTTTTATAGCACAAGATGGAATAAAATACCATCTCAAGAGAGCTTGGGTAATTTTGAGCTACTTATAGACGAAGAACTACAAGTTCATGAAGAACAAACAACTTCTGGTCGGTTCAGAGATAATAGAGGGCCCACTTCAAGATGGAAATAACTGTTAATATATTCACAAGTTTTTAAACTTAGGTTTTATTTAATTTTTTTTCCTTGCAATCTCTTAACCATAGCTTTCTCGTAAATATAATAAATACTTAACATAGGTTTGTCAATGAATTTCACTAATTTAAAATACTGGATTTGTATAAAACTCATATAAATTTGTTGTCCAAGTTATTGGCAATTATTTTTTTCAGTTTGACTTTCTTTAAAGTGTTTAGTAATGCTATAAATAAATTAGTTAAAGTTTTTAGAAACTCATTCAGTTAGTTCTCCTCTGATTGCATCTAGTTCTGGACAAAAACTATGAACAATTGTTTCAATCATTATTTAACTAATTAACTACATGCTAGACAACAGAAATAAATATTATTTGAAGGGCTGGTTTGAGCCGCTGACAACTTTTCAAAAACAAAAAGTCCTGCAGTATTTATACAAAATTAACTGCAGTAGAGCGCCGATTATGCAAACTAAATGGACCACCAAAAAAAATTGCACAGTCAAAAATCTGCGTAGCTTGAAAAAGGGCTGGAGAGTAAAATATCACAAATCACTTTAAATTTGACATGTTGCGTTATTGAACCATTATAACTTGAATAGAAGATCTCAAATTAACTTTCTGTTGTAACCGGATTTTTGCGGGATAAAGCTCTTTTTAAGTTATTGTAAAATGTCAATCTCCATTTAGCCTTTGTTGTTACTTTTTTAAATGTTTTAGTTTAGTTCCTGATTTGCTTCAAAGATTGTTTCTGCTGCACATAATTGTTATGGTTCTATGAACATAATATAATATGTCTGAATTTCACTTGATACCAAAGCAACGTAATCAATATTTTTCTTCGTGTAGTTTAAATCTCTGTTTTCATTTTCTCCGTTCTTGTTTATTTGTCCAAACAGTAACTTTATTAATTTTGTTTGATAACCATTTATTAACCCTCAAAGTGGCAGACTGCAGTCTCTCGGGCGCAAATGCAACTCAATCGAACCTTAGCGAGAATTTGCATATATTTGCATAATCGATAATTTAACCCACTTACAATAATCCAATCGTAATAAAACTGGCACCATTGGAAAGGAAATGAATTAAACTTTAATTTTTGTATTTATAACTTTTTCGTTAAACGTATATTTACATACGTAATCGTCGTTTTAAAATATGCATATTGTGTTTCAGCTATTTCCGCGGGCAATCTGCATACAATTGTACTGTTATTTCCCACTTCTTCAACGTTGAAATCCCCCTACTGAAGTGTTTATATCGAGATTATAAAGCTACCATTGGATTCTTCAAGATTTTATTTTTCTAATGGTGCCTTCCAATCAGATGTCACTATTTTACTCGATTTATTCCTAGAATGTCTGTAAATCCTTGCGATTGGACAGGTTTTCAACCAATGAAACAGCCCATTTGTCAACAGATAATACACCTACTCTATCAAATGTTTTGACAGATGGTTTTACACCATTTTGTAGAGGAAAGACTGACCTTTTTAACGGTGGGAACTAAACTAGAATAAACCAGTTTTTTTGTTTGTCTAGGCAGAGAGAAAAGTACATGATTAGAGCGATCTGTTGTGACCGATTGCTCGGTCTCGTTCCCACCTTCTTGTAAGACGGCAAAATGTCATTTGATTCATGTCATTTTGTTATTCAAATAAAGATAACTCAAACACTTTTGTGAACTAATTATACCATTCTTTTCTTTGATTTATCTTCTACACTTTGTTATAATAATATTTCATTTTTGGGCAAAGCATATATTAGTAAATTACGTTTCAATCTAAGCCTAGGTTTGTTAGCAGTCGTGTACTTGGAACATAAAAACAGTTTTTTTCAAGCTAAGAAATTTGAAATTGATAAATGTTTTTATACAGTTCTATGTAGAACTAAATTACGAAACTTTTTTACGCTTACGAAAAAAATACAAAAATGTAATACTACTTGTTATGTAGGCCTAAAGTTGAACTTTTTTCTTTCGTTACTGAACATTTTTTGTTTCTTGACCTAATAACTTTTACAATTTCAAAAGAAACTAATTTTGAGTGGAATATTCAAATTCTTTGAATTTTCTTCTACAGCTATCAAACACTTTTGGATTTTTGTTCATTTACTATTTTTGGCGAATTTTTTAAAATATGATTGCAAAACGCTATAAACGGGCTGGCCAATTTTAGTTGTAATAATGCCAGTTCTAGGGTTAAGTTTCAAGTTCAAGTAAACCAAGTTGTTGATTTTATTTACCACAGTACCAGTACCTAAGAGGAGAAAAGTTAATAAGCGAGAAAACTATTTTATCATTTAAAGTAAGCTATTATTATACAAAAAATTACTGTGTTATTTTGTCTATTTAGATTTATTTTACAATATGATACATACAATTTAAGGTGTTTAAATTGAGCTTAAAGGATTTAGCAATGATTTAACCCTTTTGTTATTGTAGGTCAGCTATTAAAATCTAAAACAACAAAGTATTAATAATCAGTTAACTAAAGAATAAATAAGTTAATTGAATCAGTCACTTGAGAAAATAGAATAGAATAGAAACATTTATTGTCGTTAAACAAGTACAGTTGCAATAGACATGGCCAGAAAGGCATAACATAAATTACAACATTACCGACACAGGTTATAAACATAAGACTAATAATAAGTAACACATACCACTAAGAATACAAGATACAGTTCATACACAAAACTAAAATATAAGGTCATTGATGATATTACATTCCATAAACTCTTTAATAGTGTAAAAACTCTTTTTCCTTAGCCATCTATTCAACACAAACTTAAAATACCCAGTGGGAATTGCCTCAGAGTAGGTAGGCAGCCTTACTCCTAAGTATTTAAAACTAGACTGAGTTGTTTTTAGCCGAACAAAATCACGTTCAATCAAATTTCTGTTCCTTGTTGGGTAATTGTGCTTATCACCACCTAGCTTGTATTCATGTACATTTACTTTTATATACCGGGTGTCCGACAAAAAGGTCCCTATTTTTGAATTGATATGACAGACGTATAGAGCGCGCTACAGACTTGAAATTATACAGTCGTGACTAACACATATGTAAAAGAAATACCCCTGAGTATCAGTTAATTCTGACTGATCCAAACAAAATGGCGGAAAAACAAAAAAACAACAAAATCAGCAATCGTATTTTAAGGGTAAACCTACTTTTATTTAGAATAGGAACAGCTACAGCTGTTTAGACTGTTTCAAATCAATCAGCTGACTGCGTGTATCCACAACAATGAACATATTTGGTAATAAACATTGGCATTTATTATTAAGTTGCATTGTAAAGTGTCTTATGTACCATGCCGTTTTCAACTGAGCAAAAAGTGAAATGTTGTTCCTGGGCTATTGCCTTTGAAAATGATTATGAAGCAATAAAGTGTTTTAGGGAAAGGTACCCAGGTGTAGTTTCACCGTCAAGGAAATCTATTCGTAAGTGGAAGACTATCCTACTAGAAACGGGGTCAATACAAAAAAAATACCATAGTTCCTCCAACATAGAAAATGAAGAAATCGTATGTGCTGCTTTCATGGAATCTCCAAATACGCCTAATTCAGTAAGAAAGGTGGAATCTGCTACAGGGATACCGAAGTCATCTGTCCAAAGGTATGCCAAAAAGAACAAAATCAAACATTATAAAACTCATTTAGTTCACGGACTGCTTGAAGATGATCCTGACAGACGATTGGAATTTTGTTCGAAAATAATTGAAGACTGACGTAGATAGCAAATGGCATGAAGGAATCGTGTTTTCAGATGAAACGACATTTTATCGAACAGAAACTGTAAACAGGCATAATTGTCATTACTATAACACAAAAAATCCACATATCTTACAAGAAGAGAAATTAAAATCAACAGGTATAACAGTTTGGGCTGCTGTTACCAAGGATGGTGTTTTGTCGTATGACATATCCCGACAAACAATGACTGGAGAAAGGTATGCATCAGATTTAAGCAATCACATAGTTCCTCATCTTTCTCAGCCTGAGATGAAAGACGTTTTTTCCAACAGGATGGAGCTCCTCCGCATTATGCTAATGTGGCCAAAGCAGTTTTGGACCAAAATCTTCCTAACCGTTGGATAGGTCGTGGCAGCAGCTTCATGGACTGGCCCCCAAGGTCTCCATACTTGACTGTTTGTGACTTTTTTCTGTGGGGCTTTTTGAAGGAGAAGGTTTATTGTCATAACATTGCGACAGACGATGAACTAATGAGGTTGATCGAAGAGGAGCTGTTGTTGATACCTCGAGAGTTGTTCAGCAAAGCGTATGACTGTTTTCTATTTCGTTGTCATCAGTGCATTGCGATCGATAGACATCAGTTTGAATAAGGTTTATGGATCAAATAGATTTAATTTATTTATGAGTTACTTATATCTTTAATTCCCTAACGTTGTTTAGTGCTTAGTAACATCGTTAAAATTCAATAATTATGTTGTAACACTTAAGCAAATAAAACTATTTTAACGAAAAGGTACTATTTCTTTGATATCCCGCCATTTTGTCCTAATGTGTCAGAATTAACTGATACTCAGGTGTATTTCTTTTACATATGTGTATGTTAGGACTGTTGAGTTTCAGGTTTGTAGAGTGTTCGGTGCATCTAATATATTAATTCAAAAATAGGGACCTCTTCGTGGGACACCCGATATAATAGGACTTGCAGTATAAAATACAACCCAGAGGAAGAATTTTGAGCTCCATGAAAAGGGGTCACAAGACTCATTTTCAGATACCCCTTTAATGATTCTAATTGCCTTTTTTTTTTGCCAGAGGAAAACTTTTTTTGCACCTGATGAATTTTCCCAGAGCGTTACACCATGAATGAGATGGGAATGGAAGAAGAGTAGTACACAGTTTTAGCCTTCTTAATAGATAAGTGACTAGCTAAACGGGTACTCAAACAGTCGGTGTGAGCATCCCACATAAGTCTGGGATCAAGATGAATTCCCAGAAGTTTCACAGACTTTTTTTGGCTGGGGTAACAAAGGCTAAAACAAATTTCATCGGTCTTCTTATCATTAACAATTAATTTGTTGGAATTAAACTAACACTTTGACCTGAACATAGTATCTCTTTTGAGATCCTCAATCTTTGCTGGGTCTTTTGTCAACAGTTAAAAATGTTGTGTCATCCGCATATATAGAATACATTTAGTTTTTATATAATCCGGTAAATCATTGATATAAACAACAAACAAAAAAGGTCCAAGTATAGAACCTTGAGGCACACCACTTGGTACTGTTAGAAAATCTGAGCTTTGATTATTACATTTTACCATTTGCAATCTATTAGTTAGGTAGAACCTAAATAAGGACAGCTCTGGACCAGTAATCCCATAATGCAGCAACTTCTCAATAAGTATCTTGTGTGATACCATATCAAATGCCTTAACTTAAATCCAAAAGTGTGGTGTGAACAGTTTGCTTTGCTTCAGAACACTCCAATACATACACAACCAAACTTTCAATGGCTTTGACAGTTGAGAGGCAGCTTCTGAACCCAAATTGAGAAGAGGACAGCAAGTTATTAGACTCAAAATAATTTTCAAGTTGGAACTTTAAAGTTCCTTCAACAACTTTAGAAATAACAGGAATTAATGAGATAGGTCTATAGTTATCGAGGGAAGACACATCACCCTTCTTATATATAGGCACTATTACAATATTCTTCAAGCAACTAGGATAAACTCCCTCTCTCAGCATACGATTTATTAAAAAGGCCAAAGGGTGTTGCAATTCAACACTTAGCTGCTTGAGTACAAAATTTGAGAGACCATAGATATCCTTAGATTTAGAGTTACTTAAACTAGAAATTACATTCTTGACATCTACATTTGAAATTTTTCTCCATTGGAAAGATTTATGTTCATTGCTATTAGAAGCTGACTTTTTCTCAATATGGTCAAGATTAATTACATCACTATTATTATCAATAGATCCAACTGTATTACCTATATTTACAAAATAACTATTAAAATCAGATGCTGACGTGAGCAAATCTGGTTCAGAAGTTTTTCTGATAAGGAGTTGATGAAACTCCAAGCAGCTTTACATTGATTTTCGGAGTTCATTATATATTTCTCATTTGCTTGGCACTTAGCAACATTAACCCGATATCTATACAACTTTTTTAACTTAATGTATACTTCCCTATAACCAGCATCAGTCATAACAGAGCATAAGTAAAGATCTCAGATGTTCCAAGTATGGTGTGTACCAGTTCACCAAAAGAAGGTTTCTTACAAGAATTAACTGACATTTTTTTCTCTTTAACCTGGGGCAATATTTGTTGTACAAATCAACCAAAGCACAAAGAAAAAACTGAAAAGTCTCATCAACATTGGAAACACCTCATATCCACCAAAGTAAACTTTTGGAAAAATATGCAAAACATCCCACGCCGGAAAACCAGGTAGCTAGACATATCCCGTCAGCTTGGCAACCACCGTTTGCCCTCCTACCCTCAAACCACAGATATGAAAAGCTACCTGAAGGTGCCACGCTTTCCACTCGGCTAAGGCTTGCCTTAAGAAAAACTGATAAATAAACTTTAGTTACTTTACTATCTTTTTTGCTAGTTTGCTTGGTTGTTCTTAAGTTTGAATCTGTTTAGTACCGTATTCGCGAGAGGTTTATAATTAAAATTCAAGAAGATATAAGTAATGCTACCGTATTGCCCCTTTTCCTCTCCCTGTTATAGTCCATAGAACAGCAATAAGAAACACATAATAAACCTGTCTTAAATGTTATTAGCGAATTTCCATAGGAAAAATGAGCTATTGAAGTGGCCCTTATGGTGAGACCCAAGGTCGGGAGTAGCAAATGAGCAGCGATCATGGTCTCCAGAACACGTTTTGGGGTGTCATTAAAATTCATATATGTACATATATATGTGTTTGTACTCTAGTGGCCACATTTTAAGTCCGATTTGGTCCAAATTTGGTACACGTGTTGGTTGTCTATGTCGCTCGGACGAGTTCGAAAGCCAAAAAAATCCAACACCCAGAAGTACATTTTTTGACCGGAAGTAACATTTTTTTGAGATTTTTACTATGAGAATTATATTTTTTGGAGTTTTTTCTAATAATATAAATGTAGGATGTTATTCTGCACATTTTGTTTTTTTACGCTACCTTATAGCTCGCTTGGTTCCCCCAAAATCGACCAAAACGTAAAATACCATAAAAGTACCCAGTTCGAAGCAAAGAGTTGCCAACTCGCGAGGCCACTAGGAGGAAACAAATTCTACTAATATATTGCGTACACACAGACAGCTGTTCAACGCCTTCGTGAGTACACCTATTTCCCAAATTGTTGGTTGAAACCCTAAAACATAGGCATATAAACTTAATTTTAGAAATTTGTTCAACTCACGTCAGCGGTCCAGCTGCGTGGTCGAATTATTTAAAACTCTGTTCTCCGAAAACTCAAAAATGTGTTTTTTGACTGATTCAATTATACAATACAAAGTCAGCTCAGATTATTATTTATGTTTCATAGCAGCATATTATGTTTATTGTATTTTTATCCCGTAGAAACTGAGGGGTGTTATTAGTTTAACCAAAGGTTTAACCCTTGATTATACATACAGATATCCCACCTTATGGACTATACGGTGAGAGAATACGCCAGCGCATCCTGTCGTGAAACATTTGACACTACTTGAACTTGTGCTTCAATTTCACTGATAATGTGCTGCCCTCTAGCGTTCTAAATTTAGATTGCTTTTAACGAAAAGAGAGAGAGTAAATCGAGATAGAACTGACCTTGGAGCTTGACGGTAACAAGCTACATCTACAGGAAGTAAACTTCCTGTAAGAAGTGGGGGAGGGGGAGTGTGAGGTCAGTTTGTTTATTTCTTAAAACTGAAAGCATTACATCTCTCCTTCGAAACCCAAACAACATTTTATCATGTCTATTTAAATTCTAAATATGTATCTGAAGAGAAACTGAATGTAGCATGCATATACGTATTTTGGTAGGACTGAACAAT
This sequence comes from Philaenus spumarius, assembly GCA_018207615.1. Taxonomy (NCBI): domain Eukaryota; kingdom Metazoa; phylum Arthropoda; class Insecta; order Hemiptera; family Aphrophoridae; genus Philaenus; species Philaenus spumarius. The sequence continues at coordinate 433,738 of JAGFPH010000398.1, read as the reverse complement.
TTTGGTTGTTTTGTCAGACATTTTGGTTGTTTTGTCAGACACTTTGGTTGTTTTGTCAGACACTTTGGTTGTTTTGTCAGTTAAATGTCTTTCAAGGTCCAAATAACTTTGTTTTAGATTTATTTTTCATGGAAGTTGAGCAACATTACCCAAAAATCACCATACTTGTCGGTGTTTTTTTCAACGCAGTTGACTTCTTCTTAAGTGAGTTCAAAACTTTATCCACTAATGGATAAAAAACTTCTCTCATAAAAGTTCCTTCAGGTGATGATTGCACTTCCTCAGAAGACTCATACAAAACAACGCGTTTTCGTTTACGAATCCTTTTTTCGGGAAAAACATGTTCGATACCAAATGCAGTAGCTATTTCTTTCTGTTTACATCGATCTTTGCATATAAGAATCAGTTGTCAATAATATCTTGACAATGATAGTGTTTCGACAATGTCGAAAATATGTTATTTACAAGAAACACACCTTTAAAAACTCGGTACCGAGCTCGTCACTACTCATGTTTATTTTATAAGTAAACGATCGCGCGAATTGTTTAGCTGTCGAGTGCTCGTCATGTATTAAATCAGTATAGTGTAGAGGGAAGCGGGAGTACGTGCTTCGTGTATTCTCGATTCGCGTCGGATAAACTTGGTTATGTCGACCGGGCATCGAAGAAGATACTCGGCCGATATGAATTTACTTTTCCGGGGAGTTTTGAGAAAGTAGAGGGGGTCTTACAAAGGGTCGCTTTCTGGAGAGAATTCTCTCTTGAAATAAAATAGTTTCGGCGTTGCTATTTTTTTACCCACAGCGGCGCCCAATGCGATTGCCTCGGTCGCCCCATCCACATCTTCCAATTCTCCACCCTACGTACGCCCCACTGTAACTCCTCAGTGTTGTCTATGTGTGTTACTAGCGTAATCAAATAGCTCTAGGAATAGTATATTTCATTACTAGTACCGAAAGTGGCACTTTCCGGTGCGCGCCCAAGTTTCATGTGTGAGGCGGAGCCGAACACAGGAATATCGAATTTCACGTGTGAGGCGAAGCCGAGCATGTGAAAGTGTGTTTCACGTACGAGGCGAAGCCGAGTACGGGAATAATTGGAGCAAGTGCCGGAAAATCACTTTCGGTACAAGTTATGAACGGTACTTTTCATCACGACGCAAAAATACACACAATGCTGAAGAAGAAACCTCAGTTTTCGGTTTACATTGTTGAACAATAAGAACAGCTGATATAAATTGTAAGAATAAACGGCAAAGCGACGTCAGAGCGCGTAGCGGGCAAATGGAAAACTAATTGAGAGCAAGGGAAAACAAATTTAGAGCAAGGGAAAATCAGCTGATCGTTTTTCCCTTGCTCTAAATTAGAGCTTGGGAAACGATCGTTTTCGTTGCTACCAGCTGACATCGAAAGTAGCTACTTTCGGTACGGAGTGATGAAAAATAATTTATACTTCAATTAACTGCTAACCATGTTTATTCACAATTTAACATTTATTTTTAACTAGTGGACCCGGCAATGCTTTGCTATTGCTTGATTTACCTAACCTAAAATTATATTCAGTTTTTGATCCAAATCAGTTGTTGATCAAAATCAGCTGTTGATCAAAATCAGCTGTTTTAAGCTTTTCATACGAACAGCTGTTTTTTGTGCCCCAGATAAAATCAAAAGAAATCTTTCTTCTTCTTCCTTAAGACTGACCTTCCATAAGATTAACATTGAAACTTTAAGGGCCACTGGGGCGTAGCACTAATGTCCTAGGACTTCGGTAAATGGCCTAAAACCTTCCCAGGGTTAACCTGTGTTACTATGCAAAATTTCAAAGCAATCGGATGGACGGTTTGGTAACGCATAAAGGACAAACATACAAACAGACAAACGGACAAACAGACGGACATACATTGAATTTTATATTTATAGATAAATAAATATCTATGCAATATGGAAGTTTCTAAGCAAAAGATTTATTACAATATTTTCATATTAGCACAAATAACTCAATATTGTTTTACAACATTATTCACATTGTTTATCATACACACATCGACTTAAGTATAAAAAATAATCAGTAGAATTTACTTTATTGAATTAAAATAAATTAAGGCTGGATCCAAATTTATGTGACAAATTCATGTTTTATGAAGGTACATCTTGCTTTCTTTTTTGTCACAACTAATAGATTTTAAATCAAAATAATCAATTGAATTACAAACCAAGTTAGCTTTCCAAAGACAACATTGAATTTAAATATTTTATATTATTCTTGTGTCGGATACATTTGTGGGTAAAGGTAGAAAGGAAATATAAAACCAAAATAAAGTACTATAACATTCTTGTTTGTTTATTTCTGAAACATAAAATATATATAATCTTCATATTTATAAAAATGATGTATTTTCTAAAAATTAGCAAAATTTCAATATATGTGTTGGACTACAGAAAAAATAGCTGGCAGTTTCAAGGTTCAAATTCCATTTGTTTTAATTCTTTATTTGATAGGCAACATTAAATATTGATCTTAAATTGTAAACTATTCTTTATTAGCGAATTTCCATAGGAAAAATGAGCTATTGCAGTGGCTCTTATGGTGAGACCCAAGGTCGGGAGTAGCAAATGAGCACCGATCATGGTCCCCAGAACACGTTTTGGGGTGTCATGTTGGTTGTCTATGTGGCTCGGACGAGTTCGTTAGCCAAAAAAATCCAACAACCGGAAGTACGTTTTTTGACTGGAAGTAACTATTTTTTGAGATTTTTACTACGAGAATGAAAATTTTTTAGAGTTTTTTCTAAACATATAAATGTAGGATGTTATTCTGCACATTTTGTTTTTTACGTGACCTTGTAGCTCGCTTGGTTCCCCCAAAATCGACCAAAACGTAAAATACCATAAAAGTACCCGGTTCGAAGCCAAGTGGTGCAAACTCGCGAGCCCACTAGGCGCAAACACATTCTACTAATACATTGCGTACACACAGACAGCTGTTAAACGCCTTCGAGAGTACACCTATTTCCCAAATTGTTGGTTGAAACACTAAAATATAGGCATATAAACTTAATTTTGGAAATTTGCTCAACTCACGTCAGCGGTCCAGCTGCGTGGTCGAATTATTTGTTAATGTGACTTAACTTTTTATGTATTTTCACTTGGCCCAAAACCTATATTACCTATAAACCTATACACCTTAGCCCTATATTTTTAACATTATATTAATCTCTCCTAGTCATTCTCTTTGTTTAAATTGTCAATGTATTTAACATATTATTAACTACAGCTACAGTAAAGGTTTCACACATGCTCTAAACAAAGAACAGCCAATGATGCTGATTATAAATCAGTAATAAAATAGATTAATCTACACAAGAAATTATTTCTGCAGGATAGTTTAACAAATAAATCCATGCACAACTAATTTATGTAGTCTTTATCTGAAAATAAGATTTAGTTGAGTGGAAATCGATACATTTTATAAAATATAGAACTACTGAAGTTCAAAAAGATGTTAATTTGCCAAATGTGCATAAAATATTCAAAGTATGAACGACAAAATATACATTTTCAGTAGTTAATAAATACTACTGTAAAAAACATCTTTTGGCCTTAAAATGGAAGTAAAACTCTTAAAGTGTTTAATTCAAAAGTGCTTAATCTTACATTAGTGCATACAAGTTAATGGTAACACACTAATTCTCAAATTTTTGTATCCTTAATTTCATCAATAATAACAATTTTATTTAAAATTCTAAGATAGTAACTTGAAAGACTTTCTTTCTATTTGGTTTAAATTAATAAACCTTAGAGATTCTAACTGCAGTGTTAATCAGTTTGGTTAACGGTACTCGAGATTAATATTTTTAAATTAGTCTCAAAATGTTTGTATAGCGTTGTAGAAAATAAAGCTAGACATCTTTTTAATTCCAACAGTCACAAAAAATACTGCCAATTTTTTTTTAACGATACAATAAGTTTGTAGTTTGATGAAAAAATGAACACACTAAGATGTAAATTGGTTCATTTCTGTTGTTATGATTAAATGTACAGTATACATATAAAGTAACAAAAAAGTCACTTTAAATAATAATGTTAAAAACTAGAGAAACACATAAATTTACATTATTCTATTCCCGTGTAATCTTTGTTGTTTTTCAACAAGATATATCAATGATACGCGTATGTACTGTGTCACCCATATTAAAGGTGCTAATGACCCAGCAGTCTCCCGATTGGCTAATGATGAATAAACGACTCATAAGTAGAAGGCCTGTTTCATTGGCTTATTAATTATTTCTGTAATTTTTCTGAAATTGTATTTATAAAAACTAGAACATAAATTATTTACAGTATTATGACAGAAAAGTATTTTAAAATACAATAGGCTTCTGCAGTGCTTATATATAGGTTCATATACAATAATTATTGTTATTTTATCTGATTGAGATTTTACTAAGTTCTATTGGTTTTAATAATCAAAGTTCTGTTGGTGAAAATTTCTCTATAACTTGATTAAAGTCGAATGAGTGATGAAGACGTAGGTGGTCAATTTTTTACTTGCTTTTTATAAATACGAAAATTTAAAGCTAAACCGACTAATATTTCACAAGTCATTTCTAAGGACAAAAAAACTTCCTTAAACATAAAAACCAATTCAGGCCCCTTAAAAGTGTTTAACAAACGTGTGGGTTCTGAAACTTTTATTCTTAATTGATTGTTACTGACTTAAAGTTATAACCACAAAAATGTATAAAAAGCACCGAATCTGCAGATATGTTAGGCAAAATAATGTATATAACCTACAATTGTATATTAAGCTGGACAATTATTGAGGAATGTATAATAAAATTCATTTATTTCTAATAGTTTTATTTGTTTCAACAATTAAATATTTTATGCTGTAATGTATGTTCATTGATATTTTATAGCAACAACAATCTATAAATTTGCTTAATTAATTAAAATATAAATTGTAAAAATTTGGAAAAAACAAAATTAGAAATTACACTCGGTAATACTAGTATAGGTAAACAATATTTTACATTACAAATATACTTTTTGCAATATACATTTTACTACCTTATATTCTTAATGTTATTAATTTTATAAAATGATAACATAAAAACAATTCTTGGGCAAATGTGAACCGATTAACTACAAACGCTGAATTTTTATGTTTTTTCTTAATTCTTATAGTTACAACACTAACCCTTTAATTTATATTATTTAGGTTCTATTTTTAAACCTATATAAAACACAAGTCAATTACAATGTGTTAAATTACAATGATGAGTATTTAAATCGTAAGTTATCTAAAATCAAGAACTTAGTTTTAGACTAGTAACCTCTACAAAATAAAATATCAGATCCAAGTAACAACTTTTTTATAAAAATCAAAGAACATTAAATAGCATTTCAATATATATAGGCCTACATTTTATTTTAATATCATTTCTTTTTGTGATTTTAAATTATTGAAACAGGTAGGTATATTACCCAGAATTAATATTTTATAGCGCTTCGTAGGTACTATCATGCGAGTTGAGAAACTCTTCCAGTTCGTCGTGTTCTTCGTTCCGCCTGCTCGATTTCTTCTTCTTGCTTTTCTTCTCTTCTTTACTCGAAGAATCTTTTTCTTTGTTTAGTTTCTTTTTGTGATGTTTGCTTTTGCTACTTTTTTCACTCTGTAAATAATTGTTTGAATTTTTTTTAAAACAGTTAAGGGTTACAAGTAAACTAATAATTGATTGTACAAAGTTATAGATAAGAACTTTTCAGCATTTCTACATTTTTACTTAACATCATTTGTGTCAACTTAATTACTTTGAAAAGAAACCCCGATGATGTGATTTTTATAATTTTGTAATCCATCCTCTGTCTTTATTAGTTATCTTGGTTGTTATTAAAAACCCAAAGATATGATAAGTGTAAGAACTAAAACTAGAGGTGGAGAAAAGAATAAGAAGTGTGATAAATAAGAAGTTTGTTTGATAGCGGAATAATTGGCAAGTTCTTGTGAACCTGTCTCAGTAAACTGGAGTTGGGAAATAATAATTTTGCCTTTCATTGTGTTAAGGGTCTGCTCCAGTAAACGAGAAATCCAGCAGAACGCAAACACCTCTCACTATATCCCTATCTAAACAGTGCAATTTCTTGCGCTGACATTGCCTCATTTCATACCATTTTATAAGTCTATCTTTTGTAATTGAGTGTTGAAAAAAAAACTGATTATTCTTTATAAAATTTCGGATTTTTCTTGCAAATTAATTTTTGTTATTAATTTCTTATTGTGTTAGGAAAAAAAATCAAACTTTGTACTTACAAAATGTCAAAATCAAAAGCATTTAAAAAAAATGTAAATTGCAAGACGGATGCGTACTGTGACTGTGCTTAAAATGAGACCTTGCAAACAATTTTATGATAAAAAATAAACGAAATAAATGGTTTGAAATTTAACATTGCTCTTATGGGATAAAAATCCAAGATGGCTGCCACTACAGCAGACCCTTAACTAAAGAAGCACAAAAACATACCTTATCCTTTGGCTTGTGTGACTGTAACCTTGCCAAACTGTCAGGTGAATCTGCCCCTCCAGGTCCACTATCCTCTCCTCCTTCTGGACTTACTCTTCCTGTAGTACCGCTGCCCATCCATTCATCTAGAGCTTCTCCTGTGATTGTTGCTAATGCAGGTGTTTCGTTTTGATCCTAAAAACAAATACAAAATTTCTGTGAGAAGTGTTGAATATGATTTTTACTTTGCAGGTTAAATAGCTAACCACAAACAGCCTCCTAGATTTAGTATTCTTACAACCGCATTATTTGTTTGATGATAAGTGAATACACGTTGTTCTGTTACATTTAAAATTTTTAACGTACTTGTAATAATTTAAACTTATCATGTCGTTGGTTTATTGAATCCTAAGCACTTTACAGTATTAGAAATTCTAGGCTTATTGATAAAAACAAAATTTCTATAAAATTTCTCCCGTATGGAAAACTTAATTTATTTACAGCATTAAATACTCCAACAGACAAGTTAAATAGTATCAAGAAATATTTTTTTTATGATCAGTTAGACCTATAACATGCTGTAATTTCTTTTCATACCTGTTCGGATTCACTTTGTGCAGATCCTACAGCAATAGTAACAGGTGTATTCGTCGGAACATGTTCTTCTGATTGCACAGAAGTAGTGAGTACATCATCAGGATCCAAGTCATCTTGAAACCCAGCGACTAGAGGGTTGCCTGACTCCATTTCACTATAACACAAAATAGGAGGTCAAATAATATTTAGAAATTTATCGTCAAACATTATCAACTAAAAAGTTATTCATGGCCACTCATTAACATAAATTAAATATGACTTCCACTTTACTAGAGAAATACAACTTTGATATTTATTAGAATGGACCTTAAGATTAACTTAATTATCGTCACATGGTGATTATGAGGGGTTTGGAATCCCTTGCAGTTCAAAGCTTTACCAACAAATTAAATATACATTAAAACATAAAATTTATTCACACTTTTAGTTACGCCGATTCCTATGTAGGCGACAAGAGCGACTAAGTGATTTTAAAATTAACAAACAAATGTAAATGCATTGGAGCGTTCTACTTCGACGACCGTAGCAACTCGACAGAAGCTGCTAATGCGACCGAATTTTGAAATCAGTTTGTCTTTTGTCACTGCTTGAGCTTGTGTAGAGTCGCACAAAATAGAGAGTCAAATAATATTTAGAAAATTATTGTCAAACATTATCAACTAAAAAGTTATTCATGGCCACTCATTAACATAATTTATATATGACTTCCACTTGAGAAGTACAACTTTGATATTTATTAGAGATTGGACCTTAAGTAACTTAATTATCCCCGCATGGCGATTATGAGGGGTTTTGAATCCCTTGCAGTTCAGAGCTTTTTTCAAATTAAATATACATTAAAACATAAAGTGTACTCACACTTTCAGTTACACTGATTCCTACGTGGACAACCAAGTGATTTTTGAATAAACAAACAAATGTAAATGCATTGGAGCGTTCTACTTCGACAACCGTAGCGACTTGACAGGTGTTAATGCGACCGAATTTTGAAATTTCAAATCAGTTTGTCTTTTTTCGCTGCGTAGTCCGTGTCGCGCACATGGTCAGGGTGTCCACCGCACCATTAAACAAAGTTCATGAGTAATTCCAGGTTTTTAGGGTTAATTTTCCAAAACTTCCAGGTCTAAACTAACAATCATAAAATATGAAATTTAATAGTTGTGTAGGCCTAGGTTCATATGAAAAAAAAAACAGAATGGTACAATATTAGTCAGTGTTATTAAAAGAATAATAAATTTTCCTACTTTAAGGATTGAAAAAAAATCTCAACCACATATTGATTCTCGCAATGCCAATCTCAGATCAATTTGTTTAAACAATTGAGTTGGCAAAAACAACTATAGTTTAACAACTGAATAAGTTGAAATGCTAACTGCTTTCAAAAATCTTATGTTAACTGCAATAACAATAACCATATTTCACAACCTACAGTTAATGCCTTGTAGATGAATAACTTACATTTGGAAGGCTAAATCCAAAGTGTAAATTAACCAAGTAAGACATTTATTTAAATTGTCATTGTCTGTGATTATATATTGTAACTGTTTAAATGAACAAAACCTAAAATTGACAGATAAAGAACCCAAATAATTTGACCCCGACGTGCTTCGACTTTTTAACTGTCTAAACCGGTTTTCCCATACCCAAAAACGTGACTCCCACGAGCTACGACTTTTTAACTCACAAAATCTGTTTTCCCGTACCCAAAACATATAAAACGTAACCCAAAAACCGCACACTGTATTTTCAAAATTTTGACAAAAAATGTGACCCCAATGCGCTACGACTCACGCTAGAAAACTCAAAATCTTTTCAACTCTCCGCAATAAAATTACAAAGATTTTGGCACCACCAGAAGTTTTCTACGACGTCTGTGAGTGCTTATATCGTGTTAACAGACAGGCAGACACACAAAAATGATCGCATGATTTCAATACTTTGGCATTTTAATGCGAGCCAAAGTAAATTTATTAAAACAAAACGACTAAAATTAAATTTTACATGAAAATGTATTTCGAATCAACTAATCATAATATTTAACTGTGCAGCTAATAATCATCAGACATCAAAAATAATTTAAGTACAGTACTTACCGTTTATTGAAACAGCCACATCAAATAAAAGAACCTCTAAACACATGCTAAAGTTCTTATCGTGTAATATGTATCGGTCTCATCGCAGTAAAAACACCAGTTTTAGAATAACAGTAGGGTTGGCGACAGTTCAATAGCACTATCGGAAAGTCTACCGATAGTCATTGAACTTCAAAAAGTTCGACGTTACCAGTGAAATTCTCCGTTCTATTGTATTCCATCATCAATATCACACGACGTTACGTTACACAATAATCGGCCGAGCTAGCGCGTGGTCAGCGACGGCCGGTCAGTAACTTGGTTGTGTATTGATAATATTTTGAAATTTCTAGGTTTATAAAAAAAATCATGCATAATTCACGGATTTTTTCCCAATAGTAAAAATTTACGTACAATTCCCGGTTCTCCAGACGGGTAGACACCCTGATAGTACGAGCAAACGATTCAGACGACATCACTGATGTCAGCGATCTGGGATTAGAAGGAAGCATTGCAGTGCAGTTCATGTCTGTGTGAGTTTTTGTGTAATTCATTATTATTGTCATTCTTGTTTAATTCCGGATACTGCCGCAATCTTCTGTTAAAGTGATGAAACTCGCCTTTCTTTACAAATGACATTTCTTCCATATCGTCCAATAATCGTCTTCCTTTTTAAATAAGCATAGGTCAACACCGAACTGTCCAAAAGCATCAACTTACGTCTTTTCTCTTTGGAGATCATGGTGTAAGTGGTCAGCTCAAGGATTTGACCTCCAGTGTTGCCAGTCCACATAGAACATAATAATTTACCTAATGCTTGCGATACGAGCTGCGACGGGCAAAAACCCGACAAATGGACTAATTACCAAGAGTAATTAGGCCTAAAACAAAAAGTTGTAAATAGAAGCCAGAAGGCCTAAATATGCAAAAATAGGATAAGTAATAAATAAAATAACACATTGTAAGTAATTATAAAGGAAAAAATATATGTAAAGTGAAATAAAGAAATTTAAAATAATTATATTATTGTAAATTGAAGGCCTAGTCAATGTTAAACGCAATAGAAGCAAGGCTCGGTGAATTATTCTAAGAGAGACCGACAGGAAAATTCATGTTGAGTTTTGTCTAGTACTATAAATCAAGGTACTGTTGCTATGCTCCATAAGACACCATGTTAATATTTTAAGATATAAAATTTGTAAATTCTTTTTAATGTAATGAATAGAGGAGAAGCAGTAAATAAAAAAGTAATTAACAAAATTATTTTAATAAAAATAATTAAGAAGTTATAAAACAAAGACTTAGGTAAAAATGCTAAAAGTAACAAATTAAAATAATTCAAAGGCCTAAATTAGGGATAAATTAAAGGATAATAAATTAATAATAATTAACAAAAAATAAATTAACATAATTAAATATTTTTGAAAGAAAAGGCTCAAAAATAATAAAAATAAAAACAACAACTTAAATAAAGGGAAATAAAAGGTATATAGAAATAATTATATACGAAATAATATGTAATAAATATGTGAATGTAAAATACCATGTGAGGAGGGGGGTTCCCATAAACCAAAAAGGGGGGTTGCCAAATCCAAAATTCGACGAGTCACACAAAACAGGCCACAGAACCGTGCCCAAAGTGAAGAGAGAAAAAAAATAAGAACAGTTTTGGAAGTTTGGGAACCAGGAGAAAAAGATAGAACCAAAAAAATTTCAATTTAGACAAATTTGGAGAAACTAAAATTCAAAATTTAAAGAAAACAAACGAAGGCGATAACTGGGGAACCAGGAACCCTACAACGACAACTCAAAGGAGGAAAGAATCAGGAGATGGTCAAGAATCCAATGAGCCAAAGAAATCAAAAATCGGACCAGGGGTTACGAAATTAGAGCACTTCGAAAGAATTAAATACAAAAAGTATAAAATTCCAGTATAGACCAGAACGGGTTGATTAAACACAGGGAAGGGATGCGGAAGATATGACGTCATTCTACCACCATCGAAGCCAATACAATTACTTATTGCTCTGCAAAGGAAATAAACAATTATCGACAAAATCAAATTAAATTAATGAAAGAAAAGTCGTGGGAAATAATTTAAATAATTGAAATAAAATTCTACAACGTAGAAACCATAAAAAAAAAACATGAGAGACAAGGTTACTCAAAAAAGGCAGAGTAAGTCTCTTGACTCCAAATTAGACCGAACGAAAGTTGAGGGAAGATGAAATAAGTTCAGTTGCGTTTTGATAGCCACGGGAGGACCACGTAAAAGTTTGCAGAAGCAGCAGTAGGTCGGCAAAAATCACGAACTCCGGTACAGATCAGTGGGCCGTAAGAAATCGCTCTACATAAAGAAGAGGAGAAACCCTAGAAGAGAGAAGACAGGAAGAAAGAAGAAGAAGGGCCAACACCCAAGAGGATCAAGGACTTCATTCCAAGGCCTGAACCACCAAGGAGGAAAGCCGCGATAAATCATATTTGTGAGTAGCAAATTACCAAGCTATATTTTAAAAATGAATAAAATCCAGTAATAAAGTTTTTTAAATTAAATTCAAAAATAATAAGTAAAGTAATAGTAAATTCAGGGGAAAGTATAAAGTAAAATCATTCCGGAATATTAAAGAAGATATAGGCATTTTAAAAATAGCTGATAAAGAGAATAAAGAAAAAATCGAGGAAAACAAAATTCAGGGAAAAAAAGTGGAACTCTCTGTGAAAGTGTTCGAGAAAAAAGTTAAAGACATTAGCGCGTCACGAGGCATAGGCGGCGCAGAAAAAAGAGTTGTATATGTTCATCCAAGTCAGGGGAACAAATAAAATTAGTTGAATTTTGGGGAAATGCGCGAGGTAGCCCAATGAAATTCATAAAAGATACAGTGGAAATGGAAATAGATACCGGTGCCCAATGGTCAGTCATTCAAGAGGAATATTTAAGTAAATTGAAGGCGAAAGGACATAAATTCATGGAACTATCGGTGGCGAATGTGAAAATTGTGACAGCGATAAAAGGAAGAAGACAAAAAATCGCGAAACAAATCATGTGACCGATAACCATAGCTGATAGGACAGTCCATGGAATATTTCTAAGTGTGCCTAAATTAACTAAACCACTAATAATAGGATGCAATCTATTAAATCAATGGAAAGCAAAAATAAATATGGAATGTAAAAATATAACTTTTGAAATTAAAGGACAGGAAATTAAATTAAATTTTACAGAACCAATGGTTCAAGAAGAAAGTAAATCAAAATTAATTAAGCAGGAGAACAGGGAAAAATTTATAGGGTTAAATAAGTTGAGATTGAGCAACGAACAAAAGTTCACAAACAACTATGAACAAGATTTGTTGAATAATAAAATAATTAGACAAATCGGAGGCTCAAATCTGTACCAGTGAAGTAATGAGGCTGATACATTATTCACTAAAACCCGAGTGAAAAGTAAAAACCAGGGTAACGGACGAGACCAGACCGAATGTGACGAAACCGAACGAGACAAAACCGAATGTGACAAACCGGAGTTGAAAAAGCAGGAGGAGGGGTTGAGTGTTAGTCGATTTACGTCGTGGGAAAAATCACGAGAAAATCAAAAATTTATTAATGGGTCCCTAGCGAAAAGGACGCAGGACCACCAATATAAATTTGAAGGCAATCGGTTGGAAAATATACCAAATCTTACAAAGTTAACTACGTCGGAAAAAGTACGAGTTGACACCAAATTAATACGAAAGAGCCGGAATGTAGGGCATTCGCAGGATGAGCCTGAGCTAACAAAGTTAGAAAACCATAAATCAATAAAAGCAAGCCAAAATAATACAAGTAAATTAAAAGACAATAAAATTAAAATAAGCCAAATTGGAATAAAATTCAATAAGGTGAGAAAGCAAATCAAGACAAATAGAATACGAAGAAAGTCGTTTGGAGCCAACAGGATTGGAAACAAACCGAGAGTAAAGCTGAAAGCAAGGAGGGATGTCAGTATCGGTAAAACCGGAATCAAGAAGGAAGCATAATTAGTGCAGCGACTACGGTCAAAGCGACAAAAAATAAATCAAATTGTAAATAAAATAAATATCATGGAAAATAAGCCTAGTAAGGAAATCAATTACATAAAATAAATACTAGTTAAATGAAAGAAGTGGACAGTGTAAACACAACAAGACCAAATAGTTAAACGAGGGGAAGAAATGAACCTGGGGTGACGAACAATGGACGCTGCCGGAAAGGAAGGTCAACAAGCTGCAAATGCAGGGATGAAAACATCGCAACGAGTGCGAGAGAGAGAGAGAAAGAAATATGAAAAATCGATAACAGCTGACAACAGCTGACAATAAGGATGGATGAAATGTCTAAGCTTCGCAAGGCCTAATAATCGAAAATAAATTTTAGCCATTGTGAGAGTTTAAAAATAAAAAGAAAGGTTTTAGCCCTGGGGTTCCCTGAAGTAAAACTTGGTTGTTCGCTATATTTTGTATATAATTAATTAGTAATGAATCAGAATATAATAATCAATAATTGTGTTTCAGCAGATGTGGACACCTACAAATAAGAGTGTATATATTTATGATGTAATATGTAAATAAATGTATTTAGAAGGGAGAATGTACAAATGGGATAAGGGATCTTACCAAAAGTAAGTGGTAAAATAATAATATAAATGTTAGAATAAGCTAATAAATACAAAGTAAAATTAGAGAAAAGAGACATTAAAAAAACAGATTTTCCACACAAAAGCCAAGGTAAAATCAGTTTTTAAATGTGGGGAATGTTTGCGACGGGCAAAAACCCGACACAAATGGACTAATTACCAAGAATAATTAGGCCTAAAACAAAAAGTTGTAAATAGAAGCCAGAAGGCCTAAATATGCAAAAATAGGATAAGTAATAAATAAAATAACACATTGTAAGTAATTTTATAAAGGAAAAAATATATGTAAAGTGAAATGAAGAAATTTAAAATAATTATATTGTAAATTGAAGGCCTAGTCAATGTTAAACGCAATAGAAGCAAAGCTCGGTGAATTATTCTAAGAGAGACCGACAGGAAAATTCATGTCGAGTTTTGTCCAGTACTGCAAATCAAGGTATTGTTGCTATGCTCCATAAGACACCATGTTAATATTTTAAGAAATAAAATTTGTAAATTCTTTTTAATGTAATGAATAGAGGAGAAGAAGCAAATAAAAAAGTAATTAACAGAATTGTTTTAATAAAAATAATTAAGAAGTTATAAAACAAAGACTTAGGTGAAAAATGCTAAAAGTAACAAATTAAAATAATTCAAAGGCCTAAATTAGGGATAAATTAAAGGATAATAAATTAATAATAGTTAACAAAAAACAAATTAACATAATTAAATATTTTTGAAAGAAAAGGCTCAAAAATAATAAAAATAAAACCACAACTTAAATAAAGGGAAATAAAGGTATATAGAAATAAATATATACGAAATAATCTATATCATACACCTTTATTATAAATAAAACATAACATATGTTTTTAGAAGGTTACGTTGGGGGTTGGCGTGCGGAGCACGCAGGGGTCTCCCCTAGTAATAATATTATAAAGAGGTAAAGTTTGTTTGTTTGTTTGTTTGTGTGTGTATGTAGGGGGTAATCTCTGGCACTACTGAACCGATTGAAAAAATAGTTTTACTAATAAAAAGCTACACTATCCCTGAGTAACATAGGCTATAATTCATTTTGGTAAAAACCTTTTTTTTTCAATATATTTGTAAATTTAGTCGGAAAAAATCTTAGGTTATGACTAGAATGATAAATCAACACATGTATTTACATTTATTACCATAGCAACCAATTGCATAAAATAACAGATAACATAGCTGCTTCAATATTTCCATTAACAGCTGACTTCAAAATTTGAAGCAATTATTTTTGTACTTCCACCTTTTAGGTTAGAGTTTTAAAGTGTAGACCTGAGCCTTGCTGGTTCTTTTAACCATTATTAACTGCTGTTATAAAATATGAGAAATAATTTGGTTTGAATATTTAACATTATTTACCATCTTAGTTTTGAGGTTATTATTAATACTACACCTTTATTATAATTAAACATAACATAGGTTTTTAGAAGGTTCCATTGGGGGTTGGCGTGCGGAGCACGCAGGGGTCTCCCCTAGTATGTAATAAATATGTGAATGTAAAATACCATGTGAGGAGGGGGCATAAACCAAAAAGGGGGTTGCCAAATCCAAAGTTCGACGTGTCACACAAAACAGACCACAGAACCGTGCCCAAAGTGAAGAGAGAAAAAAAAGAAGAACAGTTTTGGAAGTTTGGGAACCAGGAGAAAAGGATAGAACCAAGAAAATTTCAATTTAGACAAATTTGGAGAAACTAAAATTCAAAATTTAAAGAAAACAAACGAAGGCGATAACTGGGGAACCAGGAACCCTACAACGACAACTCAAAGGAGGAAAGAATCAGGAGATGGTCAAGAATCCAATGAGCCAAAGAAATCAAAAATCGGACCAGGGGTTACGAAATTAGAGCACTTCGAAAGAATTAAATACATAAAGTATAAAATTCCAGTATAGACCAGAACGGGTTGATTAAACACAGGGAAGGGATGCGGAAGATATGACGTCATTCTACCACCATCGAAGCCAATACAATTACTTATTGCTCTGCAAAGGAAATAAACAATTATCGACGAAATCAAATTAAATTAATGAAAAAAAAGTCGTGGGACCTAATTTAAATAATTAAAATAAAATTCTACAACGTAGAAACCAGAAAAAAAACACATGAGAGCCAAGGTTACTCAAAAAAGGCAGAGTAAGTCTCTTGACTCCAAATTAGACCGAACGAGGTTGAGGGAAGATGAAACAAGTTCAGTTGCGTTTTGATAGCCACAGGAGGACCACGTAAAAGTTTGCAGAAGCAGCAGTAGGTCGGCAAAAATCACGAACTCCGGTACAGATCAGCGGGCCGTAAGCAATCGCTCTACATAAAGAAGAGGAGAAACCCCAGAAGAGAGAAGACAGGAAGAAAGAAGAAGAAGGGCCAACACCCAAGAGGATCAAGGACTTCATTCCAAGGCCTAAACCACCAAGGAGGAAAGCCGCGATAAATCATATTTGTGAGTAGCAAATAACCAAGCTATATTTTAAAAATAAATAAAATCCAGTAATAAAGTTTTTAAAATTAAATTCAAAAATAATAAGTAAAGTAATAGTAAATTCAGGGGAAAGTATAAAAGTAAAATCATTCCCTATTCTCACAATGGTATAAAAGCGTCGCCAAATAAATGTAAATATTAATATAGTTATAAAAATATCATTATTAGCCGAATTTTCGAAGAAAATAAGAGCTATTACACTCGACCCAACTTGAAAACGGTTGGTCGGAGAAGGCTAAAATTTGGTTTCTATCCGTTTCAGACCATTTGGAGACTATACCCAAAAATCATTACTTTATATATATATATATATATATGTTTTATTCCCGGATTTTTAAGGGGTAGTAAAAATGCTTCAAAATTTCTAATTTTTTGGTCAAAGGGCCTTAGTACGATTCTTCAAAAGGTACTTTTTTTGTTTTTCGATCCGTTTCAAAATGGCGGAGTTATACAGTTTTTTCGTTTTTGGGTAGGAATTTGAGGGGTAGTTTTTTACCAACCTTGCTAAAAGGTAGTAAATATGCTTCAAAAATGATGAATTTTTTGTGAAAGGGTCCTTGTAGGATTTGAAAGGTACGTATATTTTTATTTTTTGAATTGAAACAAAATGGCGGCCTATTTGTAGTAAACCCAAAATGGCAAAGTTAGAGCGAGGAAATTGCATGATATCTCCCTCTCATAAGCCCAAGTTCAATTTGTGAGTTATATGAGTCGAAAGGCAATTAAATTTACTATAACCTTGTGTAAAGGTATTTTAGGTACACCTCCTGGAACAAGGAACAAAACTCATATAAAGATCCCAATAATCGACTTTTTCGCTATTTTTGTACGTTAATTGCGCATTTTCGCCCACTCATAAGCCCGAGTACATATTGTGAGTTATACCATTCAAAAGACAATTAAATTTACTATAATCCTGTGTAAAGGTGTTTTAGGTACACCTCCCGGAACAAGGAACAAAACTCATATAAAGATCCCAATAATCGATTTTTTTACTAATCTTGTACGTTAATTGCGCATTTTCGCCCACTCATAAGCCCAAGTACATATTGTAAGTTATACCATTCGAAAGACAATTAAATTTACTATAATCCTGTGTAAAGGTGTTTTAGGTACACCTCCCGGAACAAGGAACAAAACTCATATAAAGATCCCGATAATTGACCTTTTCACTATTCTTGTACGTTAATTTTCTCATTTTCGCCCACTCATAAGTCCGAGTACATATTGTGAGTTATACCATTCAAAAGACAATTAAATTTACTATAATCCTGTGTAAAGGTGTTTTAGGTAAACCTCCCGGAACAAGGAACAAAACTCATATAAAGGTCCCAAAAATCGAATTTTTCACTATTCGTGTAAGATAATTGCACATTTTCGCCCAATCATAAGCCCGAGTACATATTGTGAGCTTTACCATTCAAAAGACAATTAAATGTACTATAATCCTGTGTAAAGGTGTTTTAGGTACACCTCCCGGAACAAGGAACAAAACTCATATAAAGATCCCGATAATTGACTTTTTCACTATTCTTGTACGTTAATTGCGCATTTTAGCCCACTCTTAAGCCCGAGTACATATTGTGAGTTATACCATTCAAAAGAAAATTAAATTTACTATAATCCTGTGTAAAGGTGTTTTAGGTACACCTCCCGGAACAAGGAATTAACTCATATAAAGGTCCCAAAAATCGAATTTTTCACTATTCGTGTACGATAATTGCACATTTTCGCCCAATCATAAGCCCGAGTACATATTGTGAGTTTTACCATTCAAACGACAATTAAATGTACTATAATCCTGTGTAAAGGTAAAGTTTGCATCACACAGTTTGAAACTTAATAGTCTTTTCCATTAAAATCAGTTAGCAAAAACTTAATTTAATTGAAAACATTGCATGAAATATGAATAAAATAAATAACTATTAAATTTACTTGTTTTAAACTTAGTTATTCCGTGGTAAAAATTCGGCTATAGTAATGCGGCATTGCTGCTTACGCTTTTTTTTTATTATTATATTTGTTTGAAAGTTTTAAGCAGTTGCGAAAGCATAATTAATTTGTTTTTTTAAAATAAAAAAGTTTTATTTGCACATCTTAATTTCTTTCATTTATAAGTTAAATATCCAATACCAAATTTAACCAGTGCTCTAAAAATAAGTTAGAATTATAAGGTTATATTAATTCTTGTGTGTGACTAAATAACTCCAAACGGCACGATCCTGAGAAGGAGCCTGACTAGAGCTAGTAAAATAAAATAAAGTGTATTAATTACAAACAACTTATAAGAATTAGGAAAGTGAGTGTATTTCCTATTCTTGTCCACGTATGCGTGCAAAATTTATTTAAGGGCAAATCAAACAAAAAATAGAAAGAGGAACACATTGGTTAGGCCTAAAGGCTTGCTGAGAGCGGTTCCGGAGAATTAACGGCGCGGGAGGCACACGTGAGGAGTGACGATAGGATTCCGAACGCAGGCCGAGACCCCGAGCGGAGAAAGGCGCATGTGCGGCGTGGCAGAGCGTATCACTGATTTCACTCCGGTCACTTGTGTCGCGCCACTCTGTCGCCCACGTAGGAATTGGCGTTAGGGTTTTATAAGGGCACTGCAATTAAAACTTTAAGTTAAAGCTAATAAAATTGTAAGTGTATAATTTTGATTACCGTAATTTAACTATTTGTTAATTTTGTGTTTTTTGTTTTAACCTTTGTTTTCTTTTTATCTAGCCTACTATATTTTAATTTCAGAGGTTATCTTTGTTAATTAGTTTTAAATTTTTGTTGCAGTTTGAGAATTTTTGTTTTTTAGAAGATTATGCTAAGAATAGAGAATTCCGAATGAGCATAATCATTCCAGCTCATAAATTCTTTAAAGTAAAAATATAGAACTATAGTTGATTTAGGTTTATATTAGTCCATTTAGGAACTAGATTCATTTAATTTAAGCTGTTTGTATTCTTGTACTAGTTTTAAGCCATAAAGCAACTTTGGTCCTTAACCTTTTCACTGCTGCGATCGAGTATACTCGATGCCTTATAGTTTACATCGCTATTGCTGCGGTCAAGTATACTCGATTTGAATTTTGCGCCGGTATTGCTAATGTTGAAATAACTCGATCCACTTGATTAGTACTGCAATCTATCGTCTAATCTTGACATTACGTTGAATATACATGAAACATCGATCTTGATTGTCAATATTTTAGAAAAATCTATTAAATCTTCATCAAACATATTGTGAGTTTAGTGTGTTGCTTTGCTTGAGCATGGTTTTGTATGTAGTTTTAAACCTTTATTACTTTCTCACTATACTATAGTATAGAGAAAGTATAGTGATCGGAAAAAAATCGATGTTGATATTTTTATGGAAATATCCGTTTTGGGACCCCCTGAGTCCAAAAAAGTGGTTTTTACAAAATGTATGTCTGTGTTTATGTATGTCTGATGTATACAAAGCTAGAGCGAAAACCATTGGACCGATTTCAAAAAATTTGCACCAGACATGTCAAGTAGGACTGTATAGATGAACGAAAAACGGTTTTGACAAATTTTGAAAAACAACCCCCTTTTTGGCAAAAAAAAACCTTAAAAAATCAGTTATTATTTTTTTATAATAAAACGGCTCTAACTATTTTGATTAAATTTGGCTTATTTGTAGCCTTTAATGTACCCTACCATATATGCAAAAAAACCGCATCTTTCTAAAAATTCTCGTTTAGCTAATAATAATAATAATAATAACTGATTTTGGGGGTTTTTTGCCATAAAGGGGGTTGTTTTTCAAAATTTTTCAAAACCTTTTTTCGTACATCTATACAAACCTAATTGACGTGGTTGGTGCAAATTTGTTCGAAATCGATCGAATAGTTTTCTCTCTAGGTAATAGTAATAATAATATTTATTAGTTAATCTCCTACGCCACCTACAATTAATTATGAAGTCACAGTGAATCTGTTTGATAATTTAAATATGTTTGTGAGAAAGTATGTGCCAGTTCCTGGTACCGTTTATTGTTTAATTAAATTACAAGTGAAAAAACATAGATCAAGACCGGGAGTTGAACCCGGGAAGCTGCAAAATAGGAATTGAGATTGTTTTCAATGCCGTATACACGAGGTATTTAATCTGTTAATTAAATAATTGCAGTAAAACCGTACAAGTGAGATAACATCAACCAATATTTAAAATAAAACAAAATCAAGTACTTGTTAACAAATCACTTAAAAGCAATAATAAACTAATTAACTTTTGTTCTATTAAATTATTTCAAAATGTATAAACACTAGCCTAGATCACCGCAACAAAAAACGTAACTGCTGGTAAGGTTATAATGTAACGAATATTGCTACTTTTTGATACAACACAGACCAGAAAAAAGCGGGAATTAATTAGTTTAAGATTTGGACTCTAGATTTCAGCACAATCCAGACAAAATAAAACTACTAAACATAAATTAATGCAGATCATTTGTGTGGCCAGTCTTGCTGGCCATCCGGGCGATCGAGGGATTTTAACTTGTCCAGTACTGCTGGCCATCCGATCTGAGAGGAACATAACTTGCACCAACAATTAATACTTGACAAAGAAATGGCTGTGGTCAGCACTACTGGCCATCCGAGCCCAGAGGACTTGTATTAAAAATCCTACAAGAGTGCAAAGGGTTAAAAAATCTAACTGAAGGTTTCCGACTGCCTCTCACTTGATCCCTCAACCTGTAATATTACCATCCATATTTTTATGCTGTAATGTTTATTATTAATTTTAAATTTTCACTAATATTACCTATCAGAATCAGCTGTGTCTCCACGTCGACCTTGGTTACTATTTTGTGGAGAGAAAGGTTCTTCCAAAAACGATTTATCTAACTCTTCTCCATCGGGCACAAATTCCTCCACACTGGTCACCCAACCTTCAAGTCCTGGTCCTATGCCTACTTGACTATAGCCGTGGGTTGAACCTGGAAGAATAATTGACAGTAAATAAATTCAGTTTAATAAAGGCAGTACCTATCTCAAAAATGTTTTCTCCAAACATTAACTATAAAACATGTAATGGATAGTCAATAAAATAACTTAACATTATATAGATTTTGTTTTGGTTTTTTCAAAACGATAATTGACTTTATAAAATAATATTTACCAGAATCTTCCTAAGTATTATGAATTACAACTATCATTAATAATTTAAGTATATTTTATCTCGTAGTAGATTTATTAAATCAGGATTAGTAGAAGGTAATATAACTGTTAAAACCCCTTAATGGTCTCTGACGTAAATATCCGACAGCAAGAAATGGCAAAAAAGGGACACTGACGTATTAATCCGTCGTCAACATTTTGTCTCCTTTTATTTAGTTTTTGCAGTATAAATGTGTCAAGTAATGCCTGTATCATTCACATTTGAATTTATCGTTACTCTAATCGATATATGGATATCTTCTTCTATTTTGATCTACTTATTTCCGACACTGTAGGCCTAGGCCTATATCATTTGAGTTCCGCCTATGTTGGGAGTCATTCTATAGTCGCCTATTTGTTATTGAATTGTAGTTAGCAGTTTTTATATTTTATTTGCAAGTTTCAGAAGTTTGTTTGTGCATACTAATAAGTTTATAGTATATAAAGTATGTTTTATCCAAATGATATAAAGCTGTCCAAATTAATTTGTTGAAAAATGTCTTTGCAAAAAGAAATTGACGATATTGAGGTTTTGAGGTTATTAGATGAATTTAGTTCGGAAAGTGACAGTGACAGTGATTCTTTCGACGATACTCCAGAATTGGAAGAACTATTATTACCTGATATAGAAGAAGGTGATATACCTAATTAAATGTAGTGGGTGAAAATAATGTATTTAGGCCTAGGTTAGGTTAAATTTAATTATTTTAAATGTATTACTTTAAATTGTTTTTATGCTTATAAAAAGTGTTTTTAGGTTACTATTAGATATTACAGATACAATAATTAAAGAATAAAAAATGGAACGTAATAGCTTTTTTTGGTGTCAAAGAAATTGACCATTAAGGGATTAAAACTTCATTTAATGCAGAAAATTTTTAATTTACGTTTTTATTTGGTTTAATTTTATACATTCTAGCTGCCAAACTGGCATTTGTCATATTTGTGTCACCACGAGTTGATTGCTAACTTGCTTATTTTCAAAACTTGCCCCAGTATTTTTTTTAATGGTAACTAGAAATTTCAGTGATTTTGTTTGTGAAGCGATTTTAATGGAACTCATAATATTCATAGTTTTGTAATATCTATGTAAACATAAATCTGGCATTTCCACGTGATTCATTACAAATTGGCAACAAATTTTGTTCAATTTTATTTTCAGTTATAGATATGTGCATAGTTGACATATTTACCTGTACTTTTTTCTTCACTGCCGTCTTTGGTTTTTCCAAATATCTTTGACATTAGACCGTTACTACTGTTTGCTTTATCAGCAGGCATCGCAGTACCATCTCCTATCTGTCTCGCAGGAGGTGCTGCTCGTTGAGGTTGGGGAAAAGGTTGAGCTGGCGGTGCTGCTAATCTAACTTCAGGTACTGAAAGACTTCGACTTTTAGCAAAATCTGAATTTGCTTTTGAAGTTTGTCTCGCTGGTGCTAACTGTTGACTACTGTGACTGCTACTTATTACTGGTGCATGGGCTGCATTTCCTTCCGCCACTTGACGTCTCTTCATGGATAACTGTTCTAAAAATCTAAAACAATTAAAACAATTCAGGAACCCTTTTGGAGAACAAACAATCATCGCAAATAAAAACACAAATGTTCAGGCCAAATCCTGTACTCTTATTAACCCTACAACTGTTAGAAGTCTCTACAAATTGAGTAGTCTTGTAACAACTCAACTTGTATTGAATATTTCACCCACTAAAAATCATCCAATCGCAATAAAACCAAAACCGTTGGAAATGAAATGATTTAAACAATAATTTTTGCATTTACAAATTTGTTCAAAAACGTATATTTACATATATGTAATCATCGTTTTAAAATTGTAATTTTCTGAAAAGCTAAAAGACAAAGAAATTACTCAACTTTGTCATTTCTCTAAGGCTCAATATCGTTCGACAGAACTGTTTTGAAAATAATATAAAGATATCTTTGGATTCTGTAAGATCTCCAACTTCCCAAAGTATAAAATAATATAGAATAGGACCATAAGTCAATTTTAGAAAGAGGGCATTTTTATTTTTGAATTTAACTTAATTTATATTACAAATGTTTTTTAGAAAGAGAGCTTAATAATTAGAAGCATTTTAACGTAAAGGAAATAAATATAAAAGGGCAGACAATTTTAAAGTACATTTCAGTAGAATAAAAAATAAAAGGCAGACAATTATTAAAATCAATTATATTAAATTTAAAAGTAGGGTTTGAGAAGATGGACAGTCTGTGTACTAACGCCAAGACGTGGAAATTATACGAGTTTCAAGACGCAGTTAGAAAAGCAACGTCCAAAAGTCTAGACGAGATAAGCGAACACTTGCAAGCCAATTCCTGGAGAAACAAGCTACGTGCGATTTCAAACGCAAGATCCACAGGGATTGCTTTGGTAAGCAACCAACGTATCTGACGAAATTTAACATCTGTGTGTCATCAGACGTTTCTGAGCGGTGGAGAAAGACGCTAAGGACACTTATCAACGAGAAACCAAGCAGTGAACGTCGCTTGAAGTGTTGCGCGTTATAGTTGTGCATTAACAGTTTAATCATGTAACATTTATTATTGCTAATCTACAAGTACAAAGTAGTATCTCATCGTCAAATGGTGTATAGTGCGATCGCTTAAATTAATGTGACAGTAAATCGGACACGACAATGAACTAGGCTACGAAAGTTTTTGCGCGTGCGAGTGGGGTTTTCTTTTTTAAAATTAATAAGTTTGTGGTCTGCTTTTCGTAAGTACAGTGCACTTAAAATTTTTTTTTATAAATCACCAGCTCTCTTTAAATTTATAATCTATAATTTGTATGTATTTGAATTTATTTTTCTTTGTCGTATATTTTATGATATTAATAAATGTCAAAGGTAATTTCTAAATCGTCCACTTTGTTTGGCCTAATCTAATCCTCTTCACCATATATCAATCAGGTCATTGAATTCACTACCCGAGATAGAATAAAACTAAAAGTAGAGTCTTGCAATCCAACTGCATTAAATCAAAATCAAGTTTATATTTGTTATTTTTTTTTATTTGTAAGCAGAGCATCTTACAAATTGGCGCAGCCAACTTTGGGGCTCGACAATAAGAGACTATAAACTTACAATTCGTCAAGATTTTAATTTTCTAAAACTGCCTTCCAAGCAGACGTCACACTTATAGAGTATTATATTCCGAAAATATAGAGTATTCTGTTACCCTTGATATTGAACAGTTTTTAACCAATGAAAAAGCACATTTTGCATTCGAGATATCCGTTATAAGTCGATATATTTATATAGCTATGTTTATATCGATTTGTAGGAAAAACTTCGATCTTTCATTTTGTGTAAACTAAACAACATGTACTATAATGGTTTTATTCTTACAGTCCTGGAAAATACAGACTTTTTTTGAATTCAAAACTCGCCATTCCCACGCTAGTTCTAATGGTTAAGTCACACAAGATATTGTATAGACTTGGTACATGAGAGGTTTCATTCGTTTGAGATCTAATTTTGTGATTCAAATAAAACTATGTCAAATACATTTATGAAATAAGAATTTACAAGCATACAGTTAAATTGTTTGATTTATTCTCTACACTTTGTTATAATAATATTTCATTTTGGGCAAAGCATATATAACTAAATTACTATTCAAACTAGGCCTAGTTTTGTTAGCAGTCTTGTAGTAGGAACATAAAAACTGGTAATTTCAAAATAAGAAATTTGAAATTGACATATATTTTTATACAATTCTATTTAGAACTAAATTACAAATATTTTGTAAATTTTGAAAAAAATTTCAAAAAATGTGTACTACTTTTTATGTAGGCCTAAAGTTTAACTTTTTCCTTTCGTTACTGAACATTTTTCATTTCTTCAGCTAATAACTTTATAAATTTTACATCAATGAATTTTTTACTGGCATGTATGAATTCTTTGAACCTTTCTTTACAAAAAGCTATTGAACACTTTTGGATTAGGGTATAATTACTATATTTGGCAAATTTTTGAAAATATGCTTGCAACACGCATCGAAATGGCTTGGCACTGCAAGAAATTAAAGTGAACAGTTTAAGGGTTAATACCTGAATGCACTCATTTTTTAACATGAACTATTCTAAAAGTCTTATTAAATGTTGTACCTTTAGGTTAATGGGAGTAGGAAATTAACTATACCCATCCTACCTTTTGAAAAAATCTTTTAGGGAGTAAAATTTGGACCATATTCACAAAATCAACAAGAAATATGGAAAATCCTAGACCTTATGTCCCATTTTATTGTATTTCACTTGCCTCTTCTTCTACTAGTAAAATAAAGTTAATCACACAGCTCTTAGTAGAATGAAGCTCCTGAATATAACCCACATAAGAACTTTAAAAAAAATGTATTCCTTCAAAATCATAATACCAAATTATATAGTACTAAAAAATTATTTTTGCGAAACATTTAGATCGAATTCTATTGAAATGAAAATATTAGTGACTATTTCGTTTTAATAGTAGTGACATGAAGGAGCCATTCATTTCTGCAATTTGCCTACTACCTGTGGAGTATGGAGGAGCATGAAATATTAATGTTTATTAATTTATTTTGTTATTAAAAATACAAAATTTTGTTTTTTGTTATTAAAATGGCTTTGAAATGTTCTATGTGTTTGTTGTTGTGTTAGTTGTGGTGGTTGGTGATAGAACTATTTAAACACACTCAGCAATAATTTGGAGTAAAAATAATATTATATTCAATTTTGATGACCAAAAAACTAAACTATTGTAAGTTGATATCTTTCCTTCAAAATGACAACTACTAATACAAATACTAATTAAACTGATACCCTTAAAAAAACTTTTAATACACAAATTTATATATTATGCTATACTAGAGGTACTTAAACAGTCATCAAATGCAAATTTTTTTTAATGTACCAATTATTAAATATTTTGCAAATAAAATATAAAATAAAAGCAAACAAAAAAACAATGGAGGAACATTTTAGACATAAGCCTACTTTTCATAATTAGCATCATCACTTTGTTGATACAAGTCCAACTCTTGTAAAGTTACGTCAGTCTCTGATTGATTCCTTTCTAACTGTCCAAGCAATGTTTCCCGCTGTAACTGAAGAAATGGTAAACAAAAGAACTTGTGTAACAGTTTCAATCCAAACCCATTGCTCATAGATGCTTCTGTGTAACGAATCTGTGCTGAACCTTCAGGCCTGTGAACATAGTTTAATTATTTTATATATAAGTTTCATTGTTAACATTAACCTAGTGCCAACTTTGTTTCAGTCTAACACTAAAACACATGAATCTTTGACATAGATAGGCAGCCCAACATTTATATGAACTCAAATCAAAGCAAATGAGAATTCTCAACGTTGTAACACCCTTCTGGGTTACTGGACATACCTAAGTAGAAATTAATAAGCAGATGTACTGGCTAAAGTATCAGTTAATTAATTGTTTGCTGATTATAGTATAGACCTTACCAACAGAAATAAATTACTCAAAAACTGTACATTTTAACAAAAAATGTCAAGGTACCTTTTTTAGCCCTTTTAATTCCCTATCTGATGATTTAACTTTCAAAACAATCGGATGAAGAATAATAGTTAAGGTAAAGATAATGACAGCAAATGTACATACAATATTATAGTATTTACTGTGTTGGTACGGGTTGAATAAACCAATTATTACACATAACTTAGCTTTATTTTCATTTGATTGTTTTAACAGTTACACCAACCGATATGGAATCAAAAGGGCTACAAAAAAAGTGTCTTGACATTTTTTGTTAAAATGTACTGGTTTTGAGTAATTTAGGTTTGACATATTCAAACAGCCGCCATTTTGAAATGCATGATTGGATATAATAGGTTATTTTTCTTAAGATAGATCATTGTTAGGTTAAACTTCATGCCAAGTTTGAACTAAATCGGTTAAACCGTTCTCTAGGTATTAATTATTTAGTAAAAGAAACAAAATGGCAAATGTTTGGAAAATGAAGCGTTTTTTGAAAAAATATTATTCTTGACTTTCTATTTATTTTGACCCATAGAACCATGTAACGTCCCAAAATTAGAAGGGGAAAATTTGTCGATGTTTTAAATTAAATGTAATCAGAAGCAGGAATCTTATCGCACGCCTGGGTTTAGTCTTGCGTTGCTCCTCGGTAGGGAGGGGCAACGCGGAGAGGGGCAGTGCGTAGGTGGGACTATGTAGGCCGGTCCGCCGAGAGTGGGAGAGGACTGCTATATAAGACGGAGCTCTAAGGCAGAGAAGAGAGTTGCTTGCTTGATGAAAACCAGCTAGTACCTCTCGTCAAGTCAGTTGGCTTGCTAGGTGGAAATCAGCAGCTTTAAATAACGGTAGATGCTCGCCTGGTGAAAACTGGCTCATCATAGTAAGTAGAGGTAAGTGTAAAACCCGGATTCAAGCACAGGCTTGGGTAGTGACCGGCAGGGTTATCATTATAAGGTTGATTTAACCACGCTAAACGCTTTTTGCAATAGATTAGTAAAGCTTATAGTTAAGGCATTTTCAGCAGTGGTGAATAGCATCCGGGGTTTACTTATCGGAGTATTTATAGAAGCGTTGCATATATTAGGCCTGCTTTAGGCCTACTAGATTTGAATAACCAGTTCGAATAAAAGCGTAGCCTGGTTAGTAATATTTAAAGTGATTTCATTAACAGAATACATATATAGGTTGAGCGGTTAGATTGCGTATATTAGGTTTCGGATTCATAGCCTAAAGGGTTTAATAGTTGCATTTCGGTTGAGTTTGTGGGCAGGCGAGGGCGTGGTGAAGCCGCCTAAGAGCAACCTAAGCCTATTAGGCCTACGACATTTGAATAACCTGTATGTTTAAAAGCGTCGCCTGGTTAGTAATATTTAAAGGGATTTTGTTGACGGAATAGATATATATGTTGAGCAGTTAGGCTGCGTATATTAGGCCTACCAAATTTTAATACTGGTTTGAACGAAACGATCTTTGGAATTTTAGGGTGTATGTGTGGTGTGAACTCACATACAATTGTCGTTTGTTGGTTAGGGTGTATGTGTGGTGCAAACTCACATACAAGAGTTTTTGAAACAGCATAGGGTATAGGCGTGGCAAGCAATTTGATAACGTCCGCGTCATACCATCCCTTCACTACCCCCACTTCCTCGGCTGTGATGAATTTGGTCCTAATACCATAAGAGCTTGTCTCTAGGATTAGGTCGCACTGATCCATCTCCTTACCCCCTCCATCCTTGACCCCTGGAACGAAACCCAGCCATTGGCCGGATTATCCGTAGCAAACACGTTATTTTGTAAGGGCCAAAGAATTTGCCTATAGGGAAAAAGGCATCACAACCATTTCCCGAAGTTTTTAACACTAACTTTGTTCGACCCTGTATATGTTTTGTATAAATTATTAATAAGAAATTTCTAAAATATATAACCACTAAAATCTTAAAATTCAAAATTGCATAACCTATTTAGATGGTAAACTTAAAATCAATTCTAAAATCTGATATAAATCCAAATATTATGTTGTTTTGCTGTGAATAAAATCACAAACTTAGTAAATTACATTTTTTTTATATTTACCTCTGAATAGAGTCAATGAAGTATGTAACATGATCTGCAGTAACAGTGCGATGGTGGGCCATATCACAATGGTTTCCTAGCACCAGAACAGGAATGTGAGAAGGAATTTTTACTATCTCCTTTTCAACATATTCAAAGGACCTAAAACATATGTTTAAAATGTCACAGTTAGTAATCAATGGTTAGAACTAGGGGTCTGAGGGAAGTGAATTTTTGGTTCGGGTAGGGTAGTGAAATTGTTCACTCGGGTCTGGTCGGGGTAGTAAACGAAAACTCGAAGCAAGTGATGATGTTATATTTAGAAAATACAATTTTTTCCTCTGAATTTAGCACTTGCCTCAGAATTCAGAAATATTATATTGTTACTTCATAAGTTATTATAGGTTACTAAAATCGTAATCAGCCTAACCAAACTAAATTATGAATTGAAATATTTTGTCTATTCCTAGAAGTACTGATAGCTGGTTTGGATTTATTTTCCTTTCGATTTGTATTGGTATTTCTCTCATGATAGCTCTATCTGTTACAAAAGTCGTAGGCCTAACCGTACTAGGACCAGCTACACCGATATTTCTGGCGATAAAGTTGTCTATTTTAAGGAAATCTAAATTATACAGTACAAAAACAATGAAAAATAAAACAAAAACTAAGGAACTAATAAAATAACACATCCGTTTCAGAAAAGAGAAACAATTATTTTAAAACAAATTGTAAACAATAAAGGAAGCTGATTGACCATGATGTGAAACAACAAAGCTGGTGTTCATTATAACCTCAAACAACACGTAATCACAAAATACAGACTACTAAACAGAATAAAATAAAAGTAAACTGTTATGACATTATGACTAAACACCTTTGCGCTGAAAACTTTCCTTTTAAAGAAAACAACCGCCAGGCATCCGTTCGTCAGTCTACAATAATGTTGACATTTCGACTCTGCATTTCATTTCAGGTAACATGCTTGTATGCAAGTCTAGAAAGCCAAATAAATATCATATCGCAGTAATAGTTTGTTGTCAGAGAAAAGGTTCTCTCGTAAAAATTCTGGGAAATGATCGGTTTGTCAATTCCCAAGTAACGAATTATGCAAGACGATATTATTATAATCATGTCGCACATAAAACACAAGACGTGTCTTTACTCTTTAGGTTTTTGACTTTTTTTCATCAGAATAATTGTGTTTTCTGTGTGACATGAAGTATACGACAGATTCTGATGTCCAGCAGTTTAAACCAAAGTGATGATTTGATTCCATATTTGTCGAGTCGAGATCGTTTGTTGTGATTACAATATGAATAAAGAAGATTGGATAATTCTAAGTTCAATAAAATTGTGTTAACTTTAGAACCATATACGAGGGTTGTCTAGAAAGTAACTTATTATGTTTTGAAATTAAAAACCAATCAAATAAAAAAAGAAATTTTATTATATACATTTGAAAGGGACAATCTTAAACTATTTTTCTACATGCCCGCCATTGAAATTGTATGATGTACCAAATCCCATCTTAACTGAAAGGGAATAATTAACCAATAAGTAAGAGAGAATTATCAATGGCATTCTAATGTCTAGCCTACCTAAGAGAACCAACCCAACCTCTTGTAAAGAAATAGCCATAAAGTATTAGAAATTATATACGAATTTCAAAATTATATGTTATTACCAATCAAGCAAATGTTATGATCCCTAGATAGTAAAAAACCACATATAAGTAACTGAGTTATAGAATAAAACACGATAGCAAACTTGATTAAAATTTTAGCCTAGAAGTAGGATAACCTGAACTAACTAAACAAAAACACCAACAAATATAAATTTTACAACAGATTAGACTAAGCACAGCACAAACACCCACATACATACATCATTTATAAGTATGAAATTTTAGAATTTGTTATGAATGACAAAATGTAAACATAGACAACCGCCATGTTTAATTCATATCGCTACGTGAATCGAAGATCGTCTAGAGCACAGCATCACAACTAAATGTTTCAAATCAGATAAATAACCCTAAGTCGTAACCAAAGTTAAAGAACAGAATTTTAAAATTAGTATGATAATTATCAACTAGATTAGACACAATAGAATATAATTATTAGATTAATTAGTCTATCAACGCCATCCATACTCAAAACAACAACTATTTACACAAGATTCAAATCAGTGTTATTTTAATAGCCTACGCAGATTTATATAAATTTAAAAGTAATAAATAATATTTTGGCGAATCATAAGTATTCAATCAGCTCTCAGAATTAAAATACCATTACAATAATTAAAATAAAAGCAAAAAGTGACAAAATAAATGTTTGTAGTAAAGTCCACCAGGAATTTGGTATCAATACACTGATTATCCGTTTACAAAATCAGTAATGTGTGACGTAGGTCGGCCAGCATAACATAAGAACCAATCGCAACGCAAGATGCCGATGACGTCATGACCGGTGCCGTTCGAAGGAGACCGCGAGAGGGAGGCTAGAAAAGCGATGCTTAAAAAAGAGTTGAGAAGTGTTAGCGTTGCCTCCAGGACTACAAGATCGTCTGAATGTACATCATACATGTTCAAAGTGTCTAGTGAATTACAAATATTAAATTCAATGAAAATATTAACAGAACTGGTATATTCTGTTTATAATCATTACACTATAAACTACACTATCATTATTCTGTTTATAACTGTGAACTCTTTTGACTATAAACAGTAAAAATTAATTTAAAAACGAAAAACTTAAAATATAAAAGAATGCCAACATTTTAGAACTTTCCAAATAACTAACTTCATTATTGCGTATAAATATGTATATATACCAATCTTATTCATAGCAGCACGATTTCCTGCCCCGAGGACAGTAATTAATTAACATAGTTTACTTATTCATATTTTAATCTTAAATGAATATGAACTTTAATTAATTTCCACTTGTGCTAAAATACTATGAGCTAAGCCGAAGGCATTTCAACAATTGTGCAAAGACAATAGAGACTTTCCAACCTATAAATATTAAATAACCATATTGTATACATTATTTCTTTTGTGTTAATAAACTTATGATTCATTTCTTGTGAACTAATTTTGTCTATTATTAACTTATTGTTTACAATTGAGGAGTTTAATACTGATCTGAATTGAGTAGGGTCAAAATATTAGGCTTTCTAATAACAAAAAGGAAATTACATTTAAGAAATTATTTTATATTATTATAATTGTGGCACTAACGATGTTCAAGCTTTACAATTCCATCTTTGCAGAAATCTACTGTCTTAGTTTACAACTAATGTTTATAAATGCCTGGTTTACTAGTGTTTGTGTCTAGTGCGGTGATACAGAAGCAACAGGTTTCTGCAGTCAGTACGCATCAAGCTGTCGCACTTTGCTCGTTGTGAATTACTGAAATGTGCACTTCAATATGAAATCCTGCAAGTTGTGAGGTGTGATCAGTAATTCAGTTTTTACCGACAAAAAAACTCAAAACCAATTAAAATTAATCGGCAACTTTCTGAGGCATACAGAGATGGAATAATAAGTGAAGGTGGAGTGAGGCAACTTTGCATTCAGTTTAAAAAACAATGCTCATGGCGAAGACCGCAATGGTCGGCCTAGCCTTGTGACTGATGAACCGACAATGAAAATCGCCGTTTTACGATTACGTAACTCTTGTTTCATTTCCCCCAAATTTCACGAAGTTTACTGCATGAAATTATAACGGGGAAGCTTGGTTATCATAAGTTTTGTGCAAGATGGAAAATCTTGTCGGAATACCATAGAAAACATCGTTGCTGCATTGCTGGCTGAACTCCTCAAAGCCTAAGACAAGGATGGTAACACACCTTCGATTGAGTCGTAACCGGAGATTAGACATGAGTAAAGCGTGCCAATTGTGATACAAAAACACAGTTCACGCAATGAAGGCACACAGAAAACCAGTAAAATGTTTGAAACCTTGCTAGCCAGGAAGAACATGTCAATTGTGTTTTGGGACACTGAGGGGTGTTTCTGGGTGAACTTAGCACAACAATTATCTCAGAAAGGTTTTGTGAAACATTGACAAAACTAAAGTGATCGATACAAAACAGTGTCAGGGGAAACTCAAAAGCGTTAGTTTTCCACGACAATGTACGTCCACACACGGGTTATCGTACGCGAGATTTTTGGATGGTTTTGGATAATAAGTGTTTGATTACCCACTTTACAGTACGGATCTGATATATCACCTTGTTCCAGCGTTGAAGACCTGGTCGCAACACAGCATTTTGTCAGAGACGCAGAACTTCATGCTGGTGTAAATCATTGGTTGAAATCTAAGGCAGCAGATTTTTACAGAGACGGAATTAAAAAGCTTGTGCATCGTTATAAGTATCTCAATCTGAATGGGAACTATGTAGAAAAATTGTATAAGATTGTTCCTTTTACATGTATATATTAAAATTTATTTATTTATTTGGTTGATTTTTAATTTTAAAACGTAAGTTACTGTCTGGACAGTCCTTGTATTGTAACACTTACATCCATGTCACAGAGAAAATAATAAAGTAAGAAATGAGTCAGCTGTTTCCTATAGTGACTAAAGGAACAGAGATTTGGTCTAAATGAATAAATGACGCAATGCATAAATAATACTAATCATTTAATTTTTCATATAATTACATTTCTTAATGACGCAAAATAATTACAGTAGAATCATTTTTTCTTAAATAAACAAATAATAAAACGTAAAAGCAGACTGTAAAAATAGGAAATACAAAAGCAGACTTAAAAAATATATATTAAAATATGAGCGTATGTAAAAGGTGAAATTGTACAGAAACTTTATTTCAACGAGTGGTGCGTTATAAGCGAACAATATGAAGCGGTATTTAAGACTATAAACAGTTCGATAAATAAATAAATAAAAAAAAAATATAACAACAGTACATAGCACAATTTAGTATGGAGCGAAAACTTAATATGATAGTATGTACAGTGATCATGGAAGCAGTTGGAAGAGAGAGAAGGGATCAATCTATGTATGTGAAAGAGCACAGATGTCACAGGATACAGAACGTTATGAAACGTACTGGTTTTTCACTGGGACAAGGTAGAATGTATTACAAGCAGCGTCTTCTATCAAGATGGCGTAACGAACTGTACATGTAACTGGACAGAGGTGGTGAAAAGTTCGTCGTAAAATGTTATATTTTCTTTAAAATCGCAACAAATGTTGCATTAAAATGAAGTAGAAGTACTTGAAAGTTGGTGAAAACTTAGAAAGTAAAATCTGTTGTGTACTTTTCTTGGAAAGTGAAATTATAAAAAAGCCGCCATGTGACCGGACTAACGCTATGGAAGTAAGCTAGCTATATCAAATAGAGTCAGTGCAAAACTAGGTTCAATTACAAAAACAACTGGTATCGTGAGTAAATATGGCCATTAATTTTAACTTTAGAAGTCTGCATTTTAGAGTTTTACAATTTTTTGAGAAATAACTTAGCTTCAATTTTCTTAGCTATTGCGTCATACGATAGGTGGACTAGGGCCTAATTGTAACTTGTACATATTTATATATAAATGATTTGTTGTTTGTTTTTTGTAGTCTTGATGTATTTCATTGTAAATCAGCATTCTTTAATTATGTCAGAGTAAACGAATAGTTGCTGCCATAATGCCTTGAATTTCTTTCTATAGCCACGAATATCCATTTAGCCACTACTTTAATTAGCCAGGTTCCCACCCCTAAGAAGATAGAATTAATTAACAAGTATTTTTCAGTGATTAGTAATTATAAGTAAACATATGCAAACAGAGCATAAGTGAGGTTATATGTGGATTATCGCAAGTTATCATGATTATTTTTTTATTGTTAAGATTATGCTATGGGAGTCAAGTGAAGGTGATTTTTAAGGTGAATTCAAGTAAGGTGCATGTAGGTAAGGTGAGTCATAGTAAGGTGAATTGAAGTAAGGTGAAATATTAATATTGTTCTACGTTGAAGTTGGAAGAAAGATGTTATGGAGAGTTAAGGTGGGCGATGATTATTATTGAAGTGAGGCAATAGGCCTAGGAGGTGCATAAGCAATTTTAAGTAGTATATGAGCGACGATTTTTGTTTTTAAGGTAAATAGGTAAAGGAGGTGTTGAGGAAATATTAATGGTTATTAGATAATCCACATATAATATTTTTATTTTGATTTAAAACATATTTTTTTTAATTTTGAACTTTTTATCGAACCCCATTTTTTTTTAACACAGTATAACTTAACATTTTATTTTATTTTTTGTAACCGTAAGTTACAGTATATAAACGCACAATATTTATACAATTTTATCCAGTGTGTTAAAGTGCCACTAAACACACAGAAGTTTTCTAGCCAACCTCAATTTGTTTCCCATACAAGCTCTGGAAAACCTCTATTGTTTCAATTGGTTTAGTCAGTCAGTCTTGGTTTCATTATGTGATATACTACTGGCTATTTATTTAAGTTTCCAAACAATTTAATAAAAAGGCAAAGCTATAGAAGTGAGATTGGCTTAAAAAATAGGATTGTATTCCCTTATAAACCTATGATCTAAATTTAAAATTAATGCCTAAACAAAAAAGTTGCTTGATGAAACATAATGTTAGTTTATATCTTTTGTCCGTTTTCAGTCGTGATTTGACGGATGATATATTTTTTTTAATTCTCTTGCTGAACGCTTTTCTAAAATTAGAAACAATTTTATTACACAATAATCTTAAACCTGTTCAATTAATCATATAGGGGTCTTCTTCTCCAGTCATGTGATGATATTAATTACTTTTTACGAATCAAAGACATGGTTCGGACTCATAAATTTTAGTAAATTCTGTCAAACACTGTATGTATACCAAAAAGATTGAGATCGGTCCTATAAACTCAACAGTTTATGCCACACACTCTCACTCAGGAAATCCTTAACCCTCAAAGTGGCAGACTGCAGTCTCTCGGGCACAAATGCAACCTGCTCGAACCTTAGCGAGAATTTGCATATATTTGCATAATCGATAATTTAATCCACTTAAAATCATCCAATCATAATAAAACCGGTACCGTTGGAAAGGTAATGAATTAAACTATAATTTTTGTATTTACAACTTTTTCGTAAAACGTATATTTACATTCGTAATTATCGTTTCAAAATTTTAGTACGCAAATCAGCTGTGATTCACGCGGCAATGAACCCCGTTTACTGTCAAGACTTTGTCTCATTTTCAACGGTCTGCAACTGCTCACAGAAGTCATTTATGAAGAAGATCATAACAGCATTGAATTCAGCAGACGATTCTCTTTAAAATGGTGTCTTCAAATCACATGTTACTTTGAAAAAAGCTGTTCTACAGGATTTACGGCGAAAGCATGTAATTGGTCATAGATTTAGCCAATATGCAAGCCTGTTTAGAATCGATTCCTACAGTCTTATTCGATATATCCCTAAAATGTACAATATATGGTTTTAAAAAGAAAACTTCACAGTTTTTATCTATGTCCAATTCAATACATTTAGATTTCATAGGTTGGTACCAATGAACTTCTA
This sequence comes from Philaenus spumarius, assembly GCA_018207615.1. Taxonomy (NCBI): domain Eukaryota; kingdom Metazoa; phylum Arthropoda; class Insecta; order Hemiptera; family Aphrophoridae; genus Philaenus; species Philaenus spumarius. The sequence continues at coordinate 397,132 of JAGFPH010000398.1, read as the reverse complement.
AATATGCTAAATGCTTACAATGTCCCGTCGTCGAGATCGTATTATACATCAGTTATAACATTTGTTTTGTACTATTTTATGGTTATTACAGTTTATAAAATAGTGTTATATTGTGTTTTAGTTATAAATAAATAAGTGTAAATTGTGTTTGAGTGAAATTAGGCTTATAACGGTGTTCTAATAAAACGGTTAAGTGAAGAAATAAGATAGCCTAGAAATAAGGTTTTAGGTTAACTGCCGATTTGATATTTTTTATTTTTCATTACAAAATGTAAAGTTATTTGAAACTGGGTAGAATAATATTCAATTCTAAATTTCACTCCCGAATTTTTGGTATAAAAAAACATTGTTTGAAGTAAAAAATGTATAGGAATAGTCACTTTGAAATTAGTCATGATTTGCAGGTTATGTAGTAAAAACGTTCAAAGTGTTATTTTGAACTAAACAATTGTGAAATTGAAATATATGTTTACATATTTCTATTTAGAACTAAATTATAAAACTTGTGTATATTTTGAAAAAAATTATAAAAATGTTTTACTATTTTTTATGTAGGCATAAAGTTGTTTGTTTTCCTTCCGTTTCAGAACATTTTTTGCTTTCTAAGCTAATAACTTTTACAATTTCAAAAGAAACTTATTTTTAGTGGCATACTTGAATTCTTTGAAGTTTCTTCTACAAAAGAGCTATGGAACACCTTTGGATTGGGGGTCATTTACTATTTTTGGCGAATTTTTAAAAATATGCTTGCAAAACACTATAAACAGGCTTTTCAATTTTAGCTTTAACGATGCCACATCTAGGGTTAAGGCCCAGTCTGCATTCTTAATCCTCAGGGGATTCCTGAAATATGAGAGAGGCTGTAGCTAGAATTATTCTGGTAAATACTAATGTATGGACTGGACTAAAATCAACAAGCTTATTTGTG
>JAGFPH010000398.1:341912-381204 GCA_018207615.1 Philaenus spumarius | reverse complement strand
ATCACAGCATGTTTTCAGTTTAATCATATTTAAATAGGTACATTATCAGAAGTATGATGTATTTAAGTAAGTAGGCCCTACATAGGCCTTAAGTACCTACCTGGAAAAAATAAGAACTTGAAAATAAATTTATCTGTTGGTACCAGTCTCAAAATGTTCTGTTTTTAAAGCTATATCTCATTTAATATAGGCCTACCATCACATTTGAGTAGTTAACAATTTAGTGTCTACAGTCACTTGTAACGGGTCCCGCTTCCGTGGGCTCGGCTCGCGTGTCTGGTTATACCTTTCTGTCCTCGTGCGGACGTACGGGCGTTGTCAGGATGGTTGGTGGTGAGAAGGTTCTTCAATAACTTGGTAAACCCATGATCAGTTGAAACGTTTATTGAATCGATACAAACGACTACTCTGCTGGTTCCGACTACTCTAAAACTATTATTACGCCATGAGGCCAAAGCAAGATCTATTTGAGTCTACTCGCGGACGCGTTCACTTACAGACTAACCACTGCATCTCTGGATGCTTTCATCTAGCGTCCCCCTCCCTTGGTTAACTAGGAATCGTCTTCTCAGCGAATGTACCTTTAGCCAACAATATACTATGTCCGCTGTTAGTGGACCCTTTATTATTAAATATCTTTACTTATTATTTATAACTATTTACGAGGTGAGGGGTAGGTACCCGTCACACACTGTTTATACAGAATTTTTTGCCTCAATCTGCTTCCAAACAGTAGAAAAATGTCAGTAACTTAATAGGTCAGTACCTACATGATACAGATAACTTGGTACATGTACAAATATCTGATACTTTTGGTACCAGGACAATCTACAGAAAACAAAATTTACTTTGCATAAATATGTAGCCTAGGCCTACAGAAAATCCTGTAAGCAGTTTGATTTAAAATAAATATTTGTTATAAGCTCCATATAAATACAGTACTCAAATTTATATCAGGCCTAAATAGTATAAAACTATTGAAAAATTCATAAAAATTAACTTGCTCTTTTAAAGTTATACCTAAGCCTAACAGAATTTATTTTATTAATTATTAATAATATTTTGTGCAAAAATAAAAGTGCAATAAATAATTAATTGCACTAATATTTTGTCAGCATACCACATACATCGAGCAATTTTTTCATTACGATTTTAATTAATAAACAATATTTATTGGATCTGACTAAGTAAAGGAGTCATTGTGAAGGGACAGATTACTAATAATAGTAACAAGCCAGACCATTTCATTTTGCCAAGTAGTATGAACACATTAACAAGCTGTCTGAGTACATCTGTTTGGTATTGGCAAAATGGGTTCTGCTACACGAACGGTTTGCGCATGAGCGAGTACCTCAATTCACAATCAGTATTGGTAAGCCTACATAGTAAACTAGTGTGTTAATAGTAAAGTTTGGAACAAACCGGTATAAATCCAGCCAAAACTGGGGAAGGCAAAAAAAAAACTAGGGTCATACGCATACGTGTTTTTAGCATAATTACTTGAGCCGGCTCAACTCATTGCTTCAAGTAGTCAAGCGCAAAACCTAATACAGTAACAAAATATATTTTATGCCCCTTATACCTGAATGTATCTGGTTCATTAAATGTGCTAAGAACCAAATATGAAATATCAGGTTGATACTTAAAACGAATCACCTCTACCTAACAGTGAAAGTGTACAATCGCCACACAGATTCATATTGAAATTTTTATCAGAAACACATACAAAAGGCATTTTTTATTAACTTCTTTTTTAACGGTTCCTACACAAATTTTTCAAAATCTCACAATAATTTATTGACTTAAACTAACCATGTAGGCCTAATGTTCTAGGTCGCGATGACAATTCGTGATGGTCTTTTCAACAACGTCAAATGACTAGGTTACCCAAAATGTACTAGGTTGGGGACAAATTAAAACCATGTTTCATTTCCCAAACCATAAGCAATATTACGTAATAATGTACTATTCGAAATTATAATCCAAAACACGATAGCAAAATAATTTTGTAGACAAAATTTTAAAATACTACTACTCATCTGAAGATCTTTCTTTAGTTACCGTACTACAATACCAACTTAATTAAATATGTTTACAAACTTGAACCATATTGTGACTGGAGACTATAAGATTAAAGTTTATTTTGAGGTTTTTTATTAGGTAGCATCCTGTAATGATATCCAAATTAGTTTTATTCATAAGCAGATGGAACATCATATCAGGGATCATCTCATAAGTCATCAGTCCCTAATACCATTCATAATAATAAAAAGAAACACATAGCCCATGATACTCATTATTCCATTTCAAACATTAGCAATAAGATCATTTATCATGATGTAAAATCATACAGGCTTAGGTATAAGCCTACTAACAAAAACTGTAAGAGGAAAGACGATGGAAAAGGCTGATAAAGAAGAAGAGGAAACATGGCAAAAGGGAGGAAGAAGAACATATTTTAAATTATAGAGACTCAGTGCCTAGCTTTCAATGGCAGCAGTTGGTTAGGTACAGAAAAATCTAATTCATTCCATATCCATATGATCGTTTCTTATTGTGTTGCAGAAACGAAGTCAGAACAAGAAGGCCTATATAGGCCTAAACCAAAATAAAGCAAGAGAGAAATAAGTTGTTACCATATCATTCTAAGCTACAATTCACTAATAGCAAATACATTGCAAATAAGAAACACCTCTCAGATAATTATTGGTGGTGAGTTAATTTTAACCCATTAGCCTACTTTTCACATCAGACAGACACGATCTCCAAAATTGAAAAATTCTAAATGATAAATTAATAGATCCACAATCACCTCTTCAATTTCCTAACCTCTAGAAAATTTATTTTAAACAGCTCTTTTATTTAAGTTGAAATTATTGTTGTCCATTTCAATCATCCCATCAGTTCCAATCATCGGCATAAGTTTACTATTATTCAACCCTAGCCTAATATTTTTACAGACAACAATTTCTGTTGTTGTTAAATGTTGAATACAGGTAAACATACTATGACTAAATACTATAGGTTAGAACATTTTAGGTTTTTTTTATTATTCTTGCATTTCTGTTGCCTAGGGTCGAATAGTAAACTTGCGCCCAATCATCACTCATTAGTCTTAAGCCTAGATTGAGAAGTCACAATACAAATTTTGTTAATAGTTAAGTAAGACACATATTTATTTTATTGAATTATGATAAATACCGTTTTGAATATTACCATCAGCTAGCCGGCAAACTAAAAAAAATATTAAAAAGCTTAAACCCAAGATTTTGATTAAAAAAGCATTCCATTTGTAAATATATATATAATACTCAATTTTGTTACCAATCAATAAACCAGTTGTGAAAACCATTTCACAGCATACCTGTTTTATTTATAAATCGACGTTAAAAAAAGGGGGAAATTCATAAGATAGCCTATATAAAACATATGTAATCTTTATTATAAACCCAACCGTAATATAATTAGCATAGGCCTAGTGGTTTTCTTAAATTTTGCGCTTAGACTATTATTGAAGAAGCTGGCATCTTATGATAAAGCAAGATTAGTATGTTAAAGTTACTACATCAGAGTAGCGTATATTTAAAGTTAAAGGACAAGATAATTTTAGCAAAATTAAATTTAATAATTAGGCTATGTAATATAAGGTATAGGCTAGCCTAAAGTTAATAATATATTGCCAAAACAGTTTTGGGCATAAGTTTTACTAATCGACTTAGGCCTATGCCTAGGCTAATATTTTTGCAGACAGTTGTTTTACATTCTACTGTTAAATGTTGAATACAGGTAAACATACTGTAACTAAATATTATAGGTTAGAACCTTTTACGTTTTTTTCATTATTCTAGCATTTCTGTTGCCATAGGTTAGGTTAGCCTAGCCTAGAGTCAAATAGTAAACTTGCACCCAGTTTTGATCTATAAAATGCTTTATTCATAAGATGATAGAAATAAATTATGTTTCTTCTAAAAACTCAAAGACTGAAGTTTAATATATTTGGATTCTAACAACAAAACTAGAGTGTTTAATTGCCAGCTGTTAGTAGCCACCACAGCCAAAAGAAAGGTTAACTGAAAACTTACCAGACAACAGTTGATTTGCAAATTGTTTTGGAAGAGCATAACTAAGATAACTCCTTGAATTTTTCTACAATTTTGTCCATTTCAAATGTTAAAGTACAAGCTAACGAGTCTTGCTAACAAATTCACTTACAAACTACAAACACTGTACCGCATTGATAAATAATCAGCTAGCTGTCAAATTTGTTTTAGGGACGTTCCTTTTCTCGAGTATCGATTGAAAAGTATCGATAATTCATTTTCAACATTTGCATCATTGATCGAGCATTGACATTGATGTTTCGATTTTGTTAGAATATCGATACAAAAACTTGAATAAAACTGTATATATAAAGTAAAACCCATGATTATACATAATGTCCATAATCAGGTGAAACTCACTTTTAAAAATAATATAGTAAGTTAAGATGAATATTATCTTCTGGCCTTGACATACAGACAGCTTCTGGGCTCTGGTTAAAATATTTATCATCACCTGAACAGGGTAAATAAAATACAATTTTGAAGAAAAAACATCTCGAGTACCCGGTAGTGAAAGTTACTTATTGATTGTAAAAATAATTTTTTAATGGTACTTCTGTGCTAAATATAATTTCAGGTTATTTTTTTTTTGTACCTACGATAGTTCCATAAAAATAAAACACATTCATTAGCTATATTTATGAACTAATTAGGTGTCAGATTAACCTTATATCCTTTATCTGTAAATAGTTGAATAAGTATGCAAATTAAATAAATATAGTCCTACAATAATTTAAATATAATTTAATTACCGGTACCATTAATAAATACCAAAATTAACTTTGCATAACAGGTTTACATTTTGATAGGCTTACTATACAAATTATGATTATTTTTAATTACATAAATATCTAAAGGAGGGCTCCTAATGACCAACACAATATATATATTTATATACAGAGTGAGGCAAAAGTCTGGAAACAGCTTAATATTTCAAAAAGTACAATGTCATGTCTTATGAGGTACAAGTAGGATATACTTTAAAAAAAGAACAAATATATATTCATTTCTTTGACTTAAATCCAAAACCAGAAATAATTTAAATATTAATCTAAAAATAATACTAACACAAGATTACACAGGACATAAAATAGTATACCGGTAATTAATTCATCACTAGTACCGAAAGTGGTCTTTTCCGGTACAAGGTCGTCTTTTCCAGCCAAGCGCGGGAATTCGACGATACTTTTCCTACAGCTCTTTAATAAAGTGCGTTTTTCCACACTCGCAGCAGTGCGCAAACTAAACTACATGGTGTTCAGCGTCAAGTAATACCTCTTTGCTTTACTTTATGTTATATCTTTTGCATGAAATAACAGAATAAATTATTTTACAAGAAACAATTTCTGCATTATTTTATTTTTTAAAATTAAATACAAAGAGGTCAAAACTTCATAATTACTAAGAGATATAACACTTTATCGCACGGCTAAACAGCTGGCATGCGGTAAAGTAATACATTTCGTTTTCGACAGAGATAATAATACTGGTTTTCGAACTCCAGGGGCCTGTTTCACGAAAGTCACAAGTTACATATTCACCAATGAATTTGAACAAACTTGTAAAAAATCATACTTACAACCGTTTCACATACACAAAGTTACAAGACTTGTAATAACCAGTAATATTTCACTTATTCACTAGTACAATTTTACATATTCACTGTTGTGAATATTTATGTTTTTACAAGTTACAAGTTTATACTAGTTAAAATTACTGAAACTTTTAACCTATCCTAATAGTTGGGTAACTTTTTTGTACTGTTCAACATTTGATGAGTGAAAATCCCAAATATAATAATTGCAAAAATTGTACAGGAAACACATAAAACTTAATAACTTACCTTGAATAAGAACTTATCTTATTGTTGTGTGTGTGCTTTTTATAAGATTCGGTAAAGACTCTGTGTTATATTGTCATGGTTTTTTTCTGTTTTATTATTAAAAAAAAAATCAAATAAGACAGTTCCAAGACAAAGGAGAAATTGGAATAAAACAGAAATATATTACAGAATGAAGATTCAGTAATAAAATATTGTAAAATTTATTTTGTTTGGTTAGTTTTTTGTTGCTCTAACTTATTATGTGGGACTCTTCCTCTGACGATGAATTACGAGTTGCACCATACCGGGACCGAAGACGTCGATTATTCAGGGTTAGAACAAATATTGATTTCATCAGTGTATATGAAAGATTTCGAATGTCGTCTATTAAAATGGAATCGATTCTTGTGGATATTAAACACAGTATAATATTGTCTTTCAACATGATGCCTATTTCTTTCGCTACTGAATCCTGTAGGTTGAGTGGTAAAGGATAACTTTGGCCTCTATAATTTTGTGGTTGTTTTACTTCGATCCGGTGCTGGTATACATTACATCGTCCGTTTTCCAATTCCGTTTTTTATCTTCATTTGTTAACTTATCACTAAATGCACCAAATAGTATTTCTTTGGCATCAAGCACATCTTTCAAAATGTCAACTTTCCTTCTTTCTTAACTGACATCTTTGAAAACACCCTACAACTTTATCATATAAATGAACCTTTGTTATAATCTCAAAATATTTCTCTTGTAACTTGTGAAAAAAAGTTACACATGTAATTTTGTTTTCACTAGTGTTATAAGTAAAATATTGATGAAACACCTGTACTTGTGAACTTGTTATTACAAGTATCTGAGTAAGTGAAATTGTGAATTTGTAACTTGTGACTTTCGTGAAACAAGCCCCAGTAGTCCAGTCCAGAGATAATATTACCAAGAGTGGTCCAGTCACTCCACTCACTCCAGTGATTTTAAGCTAGCCGAAGTAGCCATCCACGGTCCGATTTGTAGGACGACTGAGTTGGACTGTAAGTTGGATGCGTTTCACCACTCACGATCCAACTAACGTTTCCATTAATATTAATTCTATTAACAGCTAATTTTAAACTTTGAAGCCATTATTTTTACTTTTCTAAATTTTAGGTTAGAATTTTATTAACGCGTCATTAGTCGCATGGATTTTATAACCCCATTCGTCGCACATGGTCTTTTTGACATGGTTTTAGATAACATGGTTTTAAAAATAAAATAATAAAAGAAATATATTTGACTTAGTGTTTTTTGGTTTATATTTAACTTATTTGCATTTTTTATAAAATAATACACAATTCTAAAGTTTTTATAAACATCAAAATTAAAATATAATTTCAAAAAGATAGACGGTTTAGGCCTACTTAATAAATACTCAACACCAAAAATTAAAACTTTTAAAACACAATATTTGTAAGTTTAACGTCTTGAAATTATTCACAGGTATTTAGAATAAAATAATTATAAAACAAAAACAAGTATAAATAGTTATAAAAATAAAAATGTATAAAATTGGTAAACAATCAAAACGAATAAAAAACTAAGAAATTTTTAAATTACGTTGGTAATTAACGATTTTAAACTTACTGCAATATTGTAATGGTAAAATGCATACTTCTTATAAAAAAAAATATGATTATTATTTTTACTAACTTATACACAATAACACACACCTTTCGGTCTTTTGTCAGGCTAGACACTATCACTCTCTTCATTTCCGCGGCGAGCACATTCGTCACATGAAGGCGTAATATGTTCTCTACAGATGAATGTATGGCATGTCACACACCGCGTCATTGTTCGACGACTTTTTTGTATCTACATGGATCACAACGTCCAGGACCTGCTGCCTTCCAGGAATCCTACTAAAAATCTAAAGCGTCTTTGATTCATTACGCACCTAAACATGTCAACTCTAGTACCGTCTTAGCTCCACAAATCACTTATGTTTTGATGAAAAGATTTCATGTTGCAAGAAAAAATAAGCAAACCTAATGGGGCCTTTAGTTCGACAACTGTTGTAGACATCCCGTTCCCTACCATATTGATCTTTGACCTTGTCTATCCACTTGTTAGTGTATTGCACGATCTTTTCAATTTCTGGGTCAGGTAGAAAAAGTGATAAAGCTTCCAACGGGGACGGAGACCTAACATTACGGGCTTCTCCTTTTGGCCCTGGGAGCCGCAAGACAATATTATGGGCCTGAGCACGACCCCGTCTAGTAGGGTTGATCTCTTTCAAATCTTTGTACCATTCAGTAACACAATTTAGCCTTAAATAAATATCGTTTACCATCATCATCCGTGTACTCTTTTTCTGATGGACGTGCCTTTCCACTACCTCGACCACCTGCTCCACCACGATGTCTGCCTATATGTGCTCCCCCGACTTCCTCCACTTGCTGATGTTCTTAAAATATGATGGACTGCCACTCCCTCTTGTACCTCCTTTGCTGCTATCTCAGGTTTTAGTGATGTTGCATCTTCTTCTCGTTCAAATGTTACACTGTTTTCGATTTCAGTCGCAGCATCTGCCAAATATTCACTATTTGATTTACCAGATTCTGTGTCACTGTTATGGTTACATCCACTTACGCATTCAATTTCATCCTCTTCATCCCTTATAAGAATGTCATCTTCATCTGTATGAAACAATTATCTACGAACCGCTATCACTTCCTCTAGAAGAGATTCATTTCTTTCTCTTTCTTCCCTCTCAGTACTATATAAGAGTCTTCTAATTCGTTCTTCTTCGTCATTCATTTCTGAACTACATTAACTAATACTCACAACAAATTAAACAAATTAAAGATGACAAAAACACTAATTATAGAACAAAAAAAGCTATTGTACACAAGATAGTAATTTTTCTCTTGATACCAAAACTTAAATTATTCAAATAAACTTAACCCAAATATTAAAATTGTAATTATAAATCATAAAATTAAAAACAAAAACAAATAAAACGCAAATGAAATGAAAATAACTGTAGAAAAAAAGTCAAACAATCGTCTTAGATCAGCCACTATTTGTCGCACACGATCGAAGCGACATTATAAACAAATAACACAGACAGTCGCATATGGTCAAAACGACATTAGAGACTAGTAACACGGACGGTCGCGCACTGTCAAAATGACAAGGGCTTTAGCAATCTGTTCACCACAATGCTTCAAGCTTGACTGAAATGCGATCACCTCACCCGATCTGTACTATAAACCTTCCCTAACAAAGTCCAGAAAGGAGACCGCCATTTCTTCAGAACTCAACTCTTAACAAACAAAAATGGCGCGAAACTGGCAAAAAGTATGCGACCGACGGCGGGTTAAAATGTAGACTTGAGCATTGCTGGTTCTTTTAACCTTTATTATTTATAACTGATGTTATAATATAAAATTATTTCATTTTGGACATTTACGATCTTAGTTTTGAGGTTATTATTAATCCTACATCTTTATTATAAAGAAAATATAACATAATTATGTGTATAGAAAGTTCCAACATGGTTGGAGTGCGGAGCACGTTGGGGTATCCCTAGTAATAAATAAAAAATATACACATTAATTTACATTATTCAAATAATTCTCAAATTTTCAACTCCAAGACAAGAAATCATTCCAATTCAGTATTCTTTCCTTGTACATAGTGGTAGTTGTATAAAAATGTAACGCATTTACTATATGCAAATAATTAGACTAAACAATTCCCTATAATATTTTGTCAGTATACTTACAAAGACTTATATTTTTCAATATAGTAGACAACCGCCAATATTTTTTCAGTTTAGTAAACAATCACCTGCAATTTTCATTATACTAAACAATCCCCTATATTTTGTCAGTATACTTTCAATCGCCTACATTTTTCATTATAGTAGACAACCGCCTATATTTTTTCAGTTTAGTAAACAATCACCTGAATTTTTCAATATTTTGTCAGTATACTTTCAATCGCCTACATTTTTCAGTATACTAAACAATCACCTATATTTTTAAATATAGTAAACAACTGCCTAATTTTTTTTAGTGTAGTAAACATTCACCTATATTTTTCAATAGGTTAAGACATTATTTTTTAACTATTGCGACGCGAAGATGCTCACAAACATGTCAGTTTGCATAAATTGCATCACTTGTGTTCACAAACACCTATTCTCCCGGTACAATTCAATAAATTCTAAAAACCCTTTATTAGTCATTATTATAGAAGTAAAAATGTACAAAGTATAGGGGAAAAGGGAAGATCAAACAACAACAAGAAGAAAGTTTAAAATGACAATCGGACGATCACCCTACTCACAGTCCGACTCCGTCGGAAGTTGGAAGTCGGTAGTCGGTTCATCTTGTAGTCTGATCTGGGACTCCGATTTGTCCGATCATCCAACTCGTCGTCCATCAAGCCCATTCACGCTCCTACGTCGGATCGGACATCGGACCGTATATGGCTAGCTTAAGTAGCTTATAGATGGGGAAAGTAGAGCCGGCAAGTTGCTGGTTGCAAGTACTGTCCATTACGTCACTTGTCGTCTGTTTTCCTATACACAGGGTAAGTACTATCTTTGATTATGTATAATCAAGGGTACTATCAGCAAGTGACAAGGAAAGAACTTGCAGCCAGTCTGCTTTGAGGTTGTGAGTTGAGCATGTCTGATTGTGATGAAGAATTTTATGAAACATTTAATGAAGCAATTGGAGAATGTGTCGTTATTCTAAAGGAAAAACTTCAATCAGTTTTGCATAGAAGTAGAGTGTGGGTGAAAAAATGGGTCGGCAGGAGAGACGAACTTGGTGCAGCTGCAACCCTTTTCCATGAACTAGCGACAGAAGATCCTCTTGATTTTAAAAGGCATTTATGTATGAGTGTAGAGAAGTTTTGAACTAAAATGGAATTTTCCATCATGCTGTGGTGTCAGTAAACACTTGTATAAAGAAAGCTTCTGATAAAAGGAACAAGATTGCTGCCTATTTCATGGGTCCTGGTTTCGTACCTTGGCAAAAGAAATCAATCGGAGTTGAGTCCTTCCAGTAGTTTCTACTTATCTGACTGATTAGTTATTACTAAAAAGTAGACATATATATTTTGTAGTTCATTACTGGTTTTGTATCCTAAAATAAAGAATATGTACAAACTGCTCAACATAATTGACTTTTACTCTTAAAAGAAGAGACCGTCCTATTTTGGCAACATTAATGAAGATGGGCCAATCGTTTCATAAAAAAATACTGAAACAATCATCTTATAATATTTTAATTGGAAAGTTACGGAGTATTTCTTTAACTTTTTACTTATTAAATTGAAACAAAGCATGTTTAAAGTATAATAAAAATAATGTACTACTCAGCTTACTGTAATGTTACATAAAGTTACATAACAAAATTTTATTTATTGGTCCGTCTATCCTTCTAACACCTAATTAATAATTAAACAGTTCACAAGACTTACCTTTAAGTTTAAAGTTGAAGTACGTGTTACTGCCACAACTCTTAAAAAACGAATCAGCGAGGTCGTACCATGATAGTTTTAGTACATACAGGTCATCAAGTACCTTTTCCACTTGACTTCGATTCTTCTACTTTTAGACGTTCTTACCTGTACGATATTTTGATCGACTTAATTTTAAATCGCAGAAAAGTAATGTCAGGTACTACTCAGGTAAGATGCTCAGCTTACAAAAAAAATAAAAAATATATAAATTTGATTTGATTTGATGCTGTTGGATTGCAAGACTCTACTAATTTTTCTATCTCGGGTTGTGAATTCAATGACAAACCCCCATTTTTTTTTTTAATGAAAAATGGTGAAGAGGATCAGATTATGCCAAACAAAGCAGACGATTTAGAAATGACCTTTGACATTTATTAATATCATATATACAGCAAAGAAAAATAAATTCAAATACAGACAAATATGATACAAATTATAGATTATAATTTTTAAAGAGAGCTGGTGATTTATAAAAAAAAATTTAAGTGCGCTGTACTTACGAAAAGCAGACCACAAACTTAATAATTTAAAAAAAGAAAACCCCACTCGCAAGCGCAAAACTTTCGTAGCCTATTTAATTTTCGTATCCGATTTACTGTCACATTACTTAAGTGATCGCAATACACACCATTTGACGATGAGAATTTTTAATTTTTAATTGATAGATTACTAATAAATGTTACATCTTTAAACTGTTAATTAAAGCGCAACGCGCAACACTTCAAGCGATGTTCACTGCTTGGTCTCTCGTTGGCAAGTCTCTTTAGCATTCTTTCCCACCGCTACATCCTGCCGGCGTCTATTCTCTCTCCACCAATCAGAAACGTCTGACGACACAGATGTTCAAAGTTGCGTCAGATCCTTTGGTTGCTAGCTATGCGTTCTTTCTGGATCTTGCATGTGGAAATGCACGTAGACCATTTCTCCAGGAATTGGGTTGCAGGTGTTCGCTTCTTATCTCGTCTAGACTGGTGGACGTTGCTTTTCTAATTGCGTCTTAAAACTCGGATAATTTCCGCATCTTGGTGTTAGTACATAAACTGTCCATTTTCTCAAACCCTACTTTTAAATTTAATATAATAATTAATTTTAATAATTGTCTGTCTTTTATTTTTATTCTACTGAAATGTACTTTAAAATTGTCTGCCCTTTTAGTCTATTTCCTTTACGTTAAAATGCTTCTAATTATTAAGCTCTCTTTTTAAAAAACATTTGTAATATTATAAATTAAATTAAATTCAAAAAATAAAAATGCTCTCTCGAATTAAAATTGACTTATGGTCCTATTCTATATTATTATTGCACTTTGGGAAGTTGGAGATCTTACACTACACAGTGCTCTTGAAGGTCATCTAATAATCAACGCATTGAACTTTCACGTTTTGGTTTGTCAACATAGTTATTATGACGCATGTTCCACAAAAGTTCGTAATTTTGAAAAATCTCTAAAAATTTACTAATGTCATCACAGCTCCACTTTATATTTTTTTCCTTCTCAGCAGGACCCTTGTCTGACATTTTAAACAAACACACTGTCACTTCTATAAACTATCAACGATCAACTCCGATTTCACTTGCCACTCTGCTCTAGTGGCGGCAAGTACACGTTTTGACAGGACAGTTCTGGCCGCCAGTGGTCACATGACCCGCTACTTGCTGCAGCCAGGCCAGTAAAATCAAACATGTTTGAGTTTTCTTGTCGCCAGCAAATACCGCTGGAAAGGAAAGTACCTCTATATACAAGGTAAGTATGCAGTAAGTGCAACTGGCAAGTACTTGCAGCCAGCAACTTGCTGTCTCTACTTTCCCCGTCTACAGCTGATGTAGTCAATGTTTTAAAATGTTGATTGTTAGGCTGGGGCCACACGGTCCGGTTTCTTGGGTCCCGATAATCGGGATCAAGTTGTTGCGGACACATGGTCCCGCCAAAACGCACTCCCGTCCTTAGAACACTGCCTATAATAATATTCAGTTCAGGACTTTACACTTAGTAGGAACATAGAAACTGGTGTTTTCAAAATAAGAATTTGAAATTGATATACATTTTATGCAGTTCTATTTAGAACTTAATTACAAAACTGTTGTAGATTTTCAAAAAAATTACAAAAATTGTTTACTACTTTTTATGTAGGCCTAAAGTTGAAAAATTTCCTTTTGTTACTGAACTTTTTTTATTTCTTGAACTAATAACTTTGTAATATAATTAATAAAGTTTTTACTGGCACATATGAATTCTTTGAACCTTTCTCTACAAAAAAGCTACGGAACACTCAGTGGCGTAACTACATTGATTGGCGTCCCTTAAAACAAAAAAATGAAGTTTCAACTTCTCGGCTCTAGATGACCCCTCTACACCAGTAAGCAATCCCACCCCACGGTGTTTTATGTAACTACTACCTGATAGGAATTGTAATTAGACACTATTTTACTCTAAATTGAAATGAAAGTAAATTAATTTACCGCCCACCCCATGTTAAACGTCCCTATCCCGAGCGGCGTGTAAAGTTCTTGTTTACAAGCTGCATGATATGTAATAGAAGCTCCATGATATGTAATAATGCATGTTATTTCATTACAACCCGCTACTAGTTCGAGAAGTGGTCGCAAGAGCGCTAGTAGTCAGCGTCAGCTGTTTAATTTGAAACAATCAATTTTGCCATAACTGAGTTGTTGTTTTCGTACAAACGTAACCTCAGTTTATTGTTTTAATATAACGGCCTATTATAGTTGATGAAATTGCCATTTCATAAAATAATAAATGTGTATTTAGTTGTAATGTCTCATTGTTATTTATATGCCTCGTTGTAAGAGGGGGGTGCTGATTTAGGGGGGGGGGGGGGGTAAAGTTGTGTACGTACCTAAAGCTGTAAGCGCCATGACAGCCTTGGGCTTTAACGCACTCGTGCCCTCAAACTTCGCCCTCGGCTTGTAATTAGCGCTCTTACAGCTTAAGGTACGTAAATAACTATTAAGTACGGTATAGGACATTCTTTACATTACCAATCTGTAGGAAGCATTGTAATTAAATCTGCCAATGTTATAAAGAATCATACTCAAAAGAATATACAAGCTTTATAAACTAATTTATCACCTTTAAAAGGGAAAGAAAGGCTGAAACTTTAACTTAAACACCAAGGTTTATTATTTACTAAAATCTTGTAAGTTGTTAAAATTACATTTATTTAAAACCTCTTCTTTTTCTTAATGTGAAAATACTTGTTGGTTAACATGTAGGCCTATGGTCGATAGCACGAGGGCGGGCTTATACTTTAAAGAGGGTGATTATACTCCAATCTATCACGTTGATACACACTTCGCACACATAATTTAGACTAGGCGCATTGTTGTCTAATTTGTGGAGTACTTAAATAAGAATTAGACACGCAAACAAAGATATAGTTTCAAAAAGGAGCGAGGATAAAAAAGTTAAAAAGTGGCTTCAGTCAAAGAAACATTTAAGTACTTTGTCGTGTATTTTTGTTTTGTTTTAGGCTTAAGTTAAGTATCTCAATATGTAAACAAATTTTAATTGTGTATGGGTTAAGTGTAAAGCCCCGTCAAAACTTGAAGACTTGTCTGCGGAAACATTGTCGACCGACTATCTCTCCGGTGTTGTCTCTTGTCTCTGGAGACTGTCGGCGGACAGTCTTTGTGTTTCTGGAGACAAAAGACAATGTTTTCTGTTTTCCAAACGAACGGGAAACACCCAGACTGTCGGCCGACTATCAAAATACTTATATGCAAAATAATTTATACTGTAAAGTGATATTACTTTTTTAAACATTTTATACTTTTGTAAAGAACATATATCATTTTATTTTAACTTTAATAAGTGACTCATATATGCGTGTATTTTGATTTAATAAATTTGTAAATACAAATTTATATGTAATAATATTGTGTAGCTTAATGGTACACATTGTGTTTTAGTATTACCTAAGTGGAGGGGGCATTCCGGCCCGTAGTATAGTGTGGCCTTAATGAAACCCTCTGCTACTAGTTGTCAGTAGAGAGTCAGATCGTGTGCATAGTGATCTGTTTACTGGTGGTTTATTCCCACTGAAATATTTTTAGAGGATTTTTTCATTTTTATTAGTTAAAATGACCACGTGGAATCAAGAGTCGACGATGAAACTCATCGAGGAACTAGATTCGCGTCCATTGATGTGGGATGTATCTATTCCAGATTATAAAAATTGCAATAAAAAGCGTGACGCGTTACAAGAATTAGCTGATTGCTTCAAAATTAGTTGTGATGAAATGGATAAGAAAGTTAAAAACTCAGTTTAGACATGAACATCGAACATTATGTGCAAAGAAAACCACATGATTTAGAAATATAAAGCACGCACAAGCTAAAACCACGTCCTCTTCAGTCACCATGTCGTCAAACACTGGTTTTCTAGTATGGACGCATAACAAGACGGAGACTCGAATCACAAACTGTGTCGGCAGACTGTCTGCAAACAGTCGGCAGACAGTCTGCAGACAACAGTCGGCCGATTGTTTGCATACACAGTCTGCAAGTGTGGACGAGGCTTAAGAGAGGACCGATGGTTCTAACTTTGCCTGAAATAAAGATTATTCTATTCTTTGAAATTTAAACACTTAAATCAAGGAGAAGGGAATTGGAACGCAACAGATTTGTGACAACATGATCAAAACTATTGCTTTTCTCAAGAAATATAATATTGTGAAATTGTTCAAATGTCTTACAGATTTGTCATTACATTTTTAATGTTGCTTACAACTTCCATAAAGTGAGTACCTTACCTACATGAAACCAAACATTCCAAGCAAGTTAGATTACAAAAATAAAACACAGTTTTAATAATAATTATTTATAATATTTATTTATTTAACAACCTATTATATTAAGATAGCATGATTTCACAGCTGATTCAAAGTCAATTTGTATAAATTATAAAATGAATTTTATTTGCAAATAAACATAGCCGTAACAAAATATTTATTTACCATTATTAATAATAGTTACATTGGGTCATTAAGCAATTTTTAAAATTAGGCAATTAAAAGTTATTTTTATTTATTGTCAGAAGTGCCAAAAATAAAATCCACTTTTACATGAAATTCATATCAAGAAACACAGTACGGTATTGCAAAAATAACAAAATAATTATTTATGTAATAAAGTCAAATAAATAACAGGTATTTTTCAATCCAACATAAATATTTATTAATTAGTTCATTCATTTATTACACTTTACTTGTTTTAATCAGCAATAAAACTACATTTGGATAACTAGGACAATAATTTTTAGTTAGGAAACTATAAATTAATTACAAGAGACAAAATATACTGCAACAGAATAAAACTACTGGCAATTAATTGAGGTAGATACATTTTATTACTGTATTTAATTAAAAGATTGGAAACAAAACTTATTTATAAAACTAATTTTATGTACGGTATCTATAAATATTAGGTCTCTGCACAGCCTACTGTTAAACCCTTGAAAAGCCGACCCTAACGATGAGCGGTGAAGCTATTGTAATTTTTAATTCGACAATTTAAAATACAAATTAATTTTTAAGACATGAAACTATTTCCGCATTTCCATATTCCACTGAGCATTCTGGTTACAGTTTCACATCATAAAAATTCAACTCTATGTTTACAAATTGTATTATAATGTGACGGAGTGTCAGAGATTTGCTCAGTAATAGTTTACCTAATAGCTCAGCGTTATTGAAACATGCTCCATATGTGGACACCTCACTGCCAATTTTGTTCAATTATGTGAAATAAAAATCGAACTAAATGGTAGCACTTCCTCAGGAGCTCTGTACCTACATAGTGCTATAACTTGTATCTTGGTGATTACAAAAATAGTGCAAAGCTATTGAGGTTCTATTTTTATGTCAATTTCTTAAGGCTACGGTTATAGTGGATGCGTGTTCTGACGAGTTCGTCGGATTAATCAAACAATGAAATGGAAGTGTACACAACCTGCAACCCACTCTGCAGATTATGCATGTACACGTTAGAAATAGTTGGTCGTTCAAACGAGTTTGATTTTTCGCATTAGTTCCGACGTCCATGTGCTTGTTGTAGGTTATAATCAATAGGTCTTAACAATGAATGTGGACAAAGTTATTATTCTTGTATTTGAAAACAAGTGTCAGTGGGATATGCAAGCAATAATTACACAACAGAGATCTTTCTCGGCAGAATAATTACTGGAGAAAAATATTTCAACTTTTTTTTCATCGTCATTCTGAAATACTTATACAATTTTATTGATTGACTTAAAAGAGCATATGATACTATCTCGTATTGTTTCTTGCAGCCAACAATCCTTTGACATATTCTGTGTTTTCGCTACTCATTAATAAAGACTTTAATATCAAAGTTTCAAAGAAGTAGGCCTACGCATCGTCTATGGGTTTCATCTTCGTTGGTAGATAAAAACAAACTGATATTCAGAACATGCCTGCACTGAAACCACTATGTTCTGACGAACAAATCTGAGCTATTCTGACAAATTCATTTTCGTCAGAACTCGCATCCATTCTAACCGTAGCCTTAGTGAATTTTTCCCAAAAATTGAACCATTTCTCAGACCCAGAAATCTACAGATATACAAAGTTTTATGCAAAATCTAAGGGGCATTTTCTTTCCTGAATTAATAGAATTATTGCTTGTTTTAGAGTACGTACAATAGAAGTTATAATTTTCTATTACAAAAAATTACGACGTTCAAAACGTTTAGTTACAAATAGAACAATAACTATTGCTGGACACATATTTTTCTGAATCAGCGTGGAGAAAAAAGTAGATTTCTTTAAAATTAGACAGTGAGTATACATACAATTACATTACTTTAATAAATTGTTAAATTATTTTTAAGGCCTCTAGTGGTGTAACAAACTCTGTTAGAGCATAAATTATTATCAAGTAATCTCGACTAAAACATTTTTGCTTTAACTTTTTTTCAACTATAAACAAATACCTTTCACAAACAAGTTATTTAATAATTTGTACCATCTATGGTAAATAACCATAGATAAAGACCATGCCTTGTACAAATTTTGTTTGTATTGAAATATTAAATTGATAAGTTTAAGCGGCCATTCCACTGTGTCTGTTGTTAAACGTTCAATTGGCATAAAGACACTGATTCATATTGTTTAGACTACGAGTCATTCCACTGCCAAATGATACATATGCCGGTAAATGTGCTCGGACATAAAATATGGACAATTTAAATATATGTGAAGAAAAACAGATAGTGCAGTGCAGATAAGGTTGCTTTTTTAAATAAAAATTGTGTACTTAAGACTACACGGGAAAAGTGTAAACTTCTATGGCGATATTCTGAATATAAAATATATTATGGAAATAATTTTGTGTTATTAAGCTGGACATCTGAATCAACTGTTTATCTGTCATTTTATTCAATTGGTTGCTATGGTAATGCATGTAAATACATTCAAAAACATGTGTTGGTTTATCAGTCTAGGCCTAACCTAAAATTATTTTGTGTTTAATTTTATGTATTTCTGATGCATTATTATATAAAAATATAAGCTTTCTGCACATCTTCATCATTTAAACTTAACTGTGGCAAATTTCATACTCCTCCGTCCACGTACTATGTATAGTAGAGCATGACAGAAATAGAGCGTTTCAGAAAATTGATGACGGAAATAGAGCGTTTCAGAAAATCTGATTCACCGCCAGCAAGATAGAAGTTTACACTTCAACAATATCACGGTAGTCAAACAATAAAATAATGAATGATTTAGTATACAATATAAGATCATAAAAATATTCCTCAGTTAATGTACTTAACTCTGCTCTAAAAACATGCCCTATTTATGAGATGAACTTTACAACTGTGCTACAGGTTTTTGCTAAATAAATTTGTTAAACAAAATATTATCTTTTTTGCCTAAATTTTGTTGCACTGCTGTCGAACCCTGCAGACTGATGCACTACAGTGGAATGGATTATTTGTTTACACCAACTAATTATGTACCAGACATTTTCAACTTGGTGTCGGACAGACATATTCTAAAGGGTAGAATGGAATGACCGCTTTGTAAAGGCAACATCAGCCAGCATTGTTGAAGATTTATTTTATATGTGAATTTGTAGTATTACTGATCCAATTCTTGACAAATTCGGAAAATGATAACAATTTGAAAGATAGAATTCTGGCCACTGTGATTTCTAGAGTGGCTATTTAAGGGTTAAATGTTCGTTCGGAATGTATATTTGCGTAAAGTCAATCATCTTTATTTTTTTCTAAAATTTGAAAATTTTCTGCTAGTCTTACTTTAAAAAAATTTGGAAACACATTAAAAAAAATATTTACACTATTAAATTTATCTACTTTAGTTAAATACATATACTTCCCACAATTAATTATGAAATAAATTTTGTTATTGAGTGAACCTGGACTTTTATTAATAAGTATGCTTAAACTGGTTTGGTCGTTCTTACTTGATTTTGACATACTTACTTAATGGTGTTATTTAACCAATCTCTAACGATGACATAATTTGGTTTAATTGCAATTTCTTTGTATTGATGTAAACTTTGTGTTTCGTTGTAAACTTTGAATTTCTGATCACATGGATTTAAGTTATTTTTATTAGACCTTATTCATTTGCCCAATATTATTTTCCGATATTACTGGTTATTCCCGTTATTTGCTTAGTCAGACAATCCACAGCAACATAATACAAATCGATACAAGGTAAGCTGATCCGGCCAGACAATTTGAACTGATGATACAAAAAGGACATTTTTATATCCAGGGTGTCTTTTTTAAATCGGCCACCATTAGTATCTTATAAACTATAAATCTGACAGCAAACTTTAAATAGGAAACCTTTCCTTGTTTTTTGAGAAATTAAAAAATATATAGTTTTCTCCAATATGGCGGTCAACTTTCAAATTTCTTATGGAACATCCTTATATTTTATGAAGATTTTTTATTTTACAAGTTATTTTAAGACTTTTTTGTTCCCGATGTTTTTTTTGATACAACTAACTGTTTAAAAGTTAGAGGGGTATAAAGTTTTAAATACACCCTATCTGAGCGGAAGATATTTTTGTATGGAAACATTTTGAACCAATGAAAACGCTCTCAAAACTAATAAAGTATTGTCTAGACAAACAAATAACTTTGTAAAATCAACAAATACGGTTTTTGTTAATTTTTTAAACCCTTAATACAGAGGAACTAAGTTGAAACTACAAATTTGTTACTCTTGAAAAATGAAGTTGATAACAGATGTTTAAAATCAGCTGTTCATTCTCATTGTTGTTGCAAATTGTTGTTTAACGAAAGCAAATATCTTAAAGTATGCTGTCAGATCTATAGTTTACAAGATACCAATGGTGGTACATTTAAAATACACACCCTGTATATATATGAACATCAGTATAAAGAACTAAATTTGTTCCTATGCATATAGAACAACTATATATAAATTGTGTTTGGAGCATATGTTTCGTAATAAGTAAATTTAGCCATATGAACAAATAAAAGGATGAAATTACTAATTTCAGTTTTGTCAAGATCTGTATTTCATTTAAATTTTATCATCGGATATCCAGGGTTGATCCATGCCGAAAAAGATAAGATTCTATTTATTTATTTTGAATTGAGAGCATATTACGTTTGAACTAAATCAACGATATGAACAATAAACTATTATCCACTAACTTTTAAAACATAAACTTTTTAACTTATAAACTTGATTCTGAAAATAAATAACATTGAATACTATGATTCCATTTATAATACTATACAATACAACAATGGTTTATGAATAATACAAATAAAATAATACAATTTTCATTAATACCAACAAAATTATATGAATCTTTTGAAACTTGGTATTATATAAATAAATGTGTTTAAAACCAATTTACTTGAATTTGTTTTTAATATAAAATAAACTCTCCAATGTACAAATCTTGATTTAACTATACAGAATAATTTAAGAATTATATACAATTTATGTCATGAATTGTTATTTACATAATCTCAAACGCTTTTCTCACTTCATTAGATGAAGCTTATCCTTCAGAATTACAAACTAGATTAGTGTACACTATATACAATCAACGGTGTCATGTGCTAACAGCCGCTGTATTTTTGATGGAACGTTTACTCGGTGGTACAAGATGTTCCGGTAGTTCTACAGGTAAATCGTGTCCTTCCAATCGCAAGTCGATTAGATACATTGCTAAAGCGAATTCATCGGAATCAAGAAGACCATCTTGGTCTATATCTGCTAACCTCCAGATTTTGCCGAGAACGGAGTTGGGTAACTTGGACTTCACCATTTCATCTCTGACAGCTGTTAAACACAATAAACTATGAATTTATATTGTACTTAGGCTAACTTATACCTCCAAGCCATTTTCCATGTTTATAATTTCTTCCAATAGTAAATAAACCAGAGAAGTGAACGTTTGACCAAATTTGTAAAATCCTGTACTATCAGCTAACGAGATTCGTTAGTAGTCAGTTCTAAAAGAACTGCAGTTGAAAATATGAGAGGTGAATGATTTAAACACAGAACTACTTTGCAGTGATGGAATAGAAAACATATTATTTAAGAATTAAAAAAAAAATTAACTCCTCATTGAATGGTTTACCTGTAAAGATTATATGTTTTTCAAACGCTTCTTCAAAATTTTTACTTTTAGAATAGAGAAGAGAGTAAGTTTTGCATTAATATCTTAAATATATAGGCCTAATAAATCATACGTTATGCAAAAATTAGTTTTGAAAGTATCTTTTAAGTGATACTCCACACAACTCTAAAATAAAATATAAATATTTTGGGCCCCTAAAAATCTATAGTAAAAAACAACTTTTTGATTTCCAATTATCGAAATACATGAAGGATTAACAAGCATTACATCTATGAAAAATTTAATTGTTTAACATGAGGAGTTATAATTAAAAAAATGTGTGATTTAATAAAATATCAAATAAGGGGTTAAATAATTTTAACAAGTTCCAACATAAAAAAGCTTAATATTTATTAAAAACGATGAAATGTAAGTATTTCATTCAAAAGACTATTTACGTTACCAAATTATTCTATTATTCACAACTACAACACTTACTTTCTCAAAAATAAATAATATCAAAAAATTTAACCTCAATATGTTTGTTTATGCTTACCTACTTACCCACATTTCATCTTTCACTAGGTCATGACGTTCTATTGACCATTTGCGTTGCACAATAGAATGAAGTCACGGTTATACTGAGGCCTAGGTCTACATTTTAGAAATTAAGTTATTCTTTCCAAAATGTCGAGGGGAGTACGTTTTGGCTACGCTATTACTGTATGTGAGTGAAATCATGGTATAAAAATAATTAGTCAGTGCATCGCAACGAGCAATTTTTGGAGTTTAATACGTCATAATTAATTCCAAATTAAACATTTCAAAATTTGTACATCATACAATAGAAAGCACATAAATTACTAAAACTAATCATGTTTAGACGCAATGTTACCAATTTACAAAACAAAAAATACTAAACTATAGGCAGTTCAAAAAAGTTTTTCTAATAAAAAGTTCTCTAAGCCCTATCTTACAAAAATGTTCAATCTTTTAGAAGTATACTTTTGAGTGATATGTATTTATTTTAATGTTAGTACTTGTGTGTTTTAGCACTTTTTATTTACTGTATCATGTTTTTCTATTCACTACAACTAACTGTTTTTGTAACCTCACAGTACTTACAAATAAGCAGACCGACAACACTACATTTTTTTACATTTGTTTTATCCAAATGATGATTTAAACTTTATATAACTTCCATCAACTCACTAGTACATTTTTACTTCTCAAAACTCGATGATTTTGTACATATCCTCCGATATCCATCCAAAATTATTCCATCATTTTTCTGACACGTCTTCCACCATTGCTTTACAAAATGAGGAGGAAGCTCTCTCCCAGACATTACTTCCTTTCTGAACAGATGCCAACCTAATCTTCTATTTTACTCACATTCGTTGTTACTGCACATGTTTTATATTTTAATGTTTACATATATTAGTTTGTTTTACTTTTTAAAATGAGGAAAATAATGTTATTATTTATTATTATTCTGGTTCTATTGTCACTTCTTATATCATATACTATCACTCAAACTGTTTATATATATCACTCTTTTATATTAACCTTTCAACGTGTGACTTTTTATGAGAGAAACTCCCCCTGCTGCGAGACTTTTTTAAGCTTTCGGGGGTTATGAAACATGTTTGTATAAAAACGTTAGTAACTAACTTATTTTTTGGAATATTTTAATGATTATTTTACTAAATTAAACAGCAGATTACATTCTTTTTTGGTAATATCAATAACACATGAGTTTATTTATGATAACATATTTACATACCAGTCAAATGTTGTCAGGGATACCAATATCTCAAAAGACTTAAATAATTAAAATAAAACAAATTATAGAAAGATTCCAATATTAAAAACAAGTTAGTTAAGAAGAAAACTTTGCTCTGGACACAGTTAAAAGATTACAAATGATATTATCAACACACGTGTAAACTATTAGGTTAAGTTCCCAGACATTTCAATCAAGTCAGCAGCATTAGAACAACTTGCTCTGAAACTAGTGAAACGATTCATATTACATTTCACATAGCTTTCAAATACTTTTGCTTTACCTGATTGTAAAACTTTTCCTTCAACAGGGCCAAGACTCTTGTAGAGAGTATCATACTTGGATCTGTGGCGGTTAACTATCCAATCCCCATCCTTTCTGCCAGCATCAACTCCAACGCCAAGGTGATAACCGAAGGGAGAGTCATCCGAGCTAACAAACACACCACCTAATAAAAATAATAGTTAATTTAGTATGATTTAATAATAAAATAGTTACAATGTTATTACAGAAGAAAATAAAAAAGTTATCTACAAGAGAAAACGAAAATAATATTTAAATTCGGCACAGGAACTACTGAAGTGGTACAACATTTTTGTGTGGCATAAATTATGTGATCAGCTGTTTAGTTGATTTAAAAGACGTTTGATTTAGTTATCCTGTACAATTTTTTCTTCATCTCCCATCAATCCTTTCTATAGACAATTAGTATTAAAATTCTTTATCTTAAAGTTACTCTCACATTCCCTTAGGCCGGCCGCACACTGAGAGAGCATTCTGCTCTAAGCAAAATGTTTTGCTGAATACTAGCTCTCCATGTATTCAAATGGGACGCCACACACTGACAGAACAAATGCTGTACAGCGCTCTACAGCACCATAGAGCGATCGAAGCAGTGCCAGACGCCTAGTTCCCGATTGAACACGATACAACAAAACACTCAGAGCAAATTGTCCTGCGCATGCGCGAGCCGACAGGTGATCTGTTGCTTCCACAGTACACATTGTTGTCAGTTCGTGCTAGAATGGCTACAGAAAATAGTGAGCGTGTTGTCGACACTGCTGAGGACGAAGTAATAATCGACGTTGACAAGCTTCTAGTACTGATTGAGGCGAGGCCGGAAATTTACAACATTTCAAGGAAAGACCACCAACCAGGACGCAATTGCCAAAGTATGGCAACTCATCGGCCAAGCGTTGAATGTTCCAGGTAATTTATGTTGTCTCTTTTGATTTATTGGGTGAACCCAATGTTTACATATTGGTTTAACTTCCAACATCTGGACAAATTGCCACAAACACAGACTTACGTTCACTTCTTTCTCACACATCTTTGTGTAGACGACTGACATTGACACAAGGTTGAATGATACCGCTAGTTGCTCAATGTTCGCCAGCATACCGCAGAGAGCAATAACACAAAATGTTCTAAGCGAAATGTCCAAAACACGTGCTTTACAACAAAATGCTGCCTTATTGTGCGGCCAGACTTAGTAAAAATTAAACCTTTTGTCTGCTTTGTACTTTAAATTAAATGTATCCTATATTTTTTTGCATAGTATCCTCACTTTGCACTGAGAAAACCAATGAAGTATGCGAGGAGCAATGACATCAGAGCAATCGCTACACAAACAGCACAACAACAAACAGCACTGAAACATATGAAATGTGTCTACAACAGCTGATCACTGTCGTGATAGCAACATTATGTTTTGTTGATTTTAAATCAAGCAGTATAGAAGTTAAAATGGTATAAACAACATCAGAGAAAATTTGTATCATGGAACGCTATTTCCGCTTAGTGGAAGCAAAGGCAAGCCTAGCCTAAAGCACATTTTCTACAACCTACATTAACTAACAAAGTAATGCTCTATCTAGCCACAGAAAAATTCTGTTCAACTGGAAGCATATGTACACTACATATTTATTGCATAGGCCACGCTATTATAGTAACAAATAATTAAAATCAAAGTCGACCAGTTCATCAAGTACTGCAGTGACCAAAAAGAAGTCTTTGAAAAATTTCATTGAAAATGAACATTGGCCAAACATTAGTGGGGGGTATGTTTAAAGCTATTTGCCAGTTTCCTTACAAGATCAGTCGACGTTTGAAAAATACAGATAAAAGTATAAAGGTAATGTAATTTTCTATCATATTAGTAATGATGGTCAGGGGTTTCTATCTAGTGTGCTGTTAAACAGATGCAACATTTATCTAAATTAATTTATAAACAAACTACTGGCATCAGGGGTCCTTATTTTACTGAGAACGACCAACAGAATTCAGTGCATAAATTTAGAACGATATAGAGAAGATACCAAGCCTTTTGTAAGGGACTTAAAATATTTCTACCAACCACAAAACTTGCCCCTAAGAGACTAGTGGTTTTAACAGGATGAGGGTACTAGCCACACAGCGAGTGAATCATTTCGATTGATTCACACCATCTTCAGAAGCGATGTGATATCAAAAGAGCGGACATTTCACATCTGTCTAACACCCTCGATCTAACGCGACCGAATGAGCTGTGTGAGAAGATTGTAGCAGCCGTAAGGGAAAGTCTCAACTGCTTTTTAGATAAGTTAGAGGACCTATACAAACGCTTTAAGTACTGCTTAGAGCATAATAAGAATCACATAGAACTAATTTTCTGCCACAAAATACTCTAAATTGTAGTACAGTAAGACCTCGATAATCCGGCACTTGACAGTCGAGCAGACCCAATGGTTCGGCATCCATTATCTTGAGTTGAACTACTCATTAAATAAACGGTACCAGGAACTGGCACATAATTTCTCACAAACACATTTAAATTACTAAACAGATTCACTGTGACTTGTAGGGTGGGGTAGGAGAGTTTTTTTATTAAAGTTGGAGATTAACTAATAAATATTATTATTATTATCTAGAGAGAAAACAATTCGATCGATTTCGAAAAAATTTGCACCAAACTCGTTAATTAGGTATTTATAGATGCACGTTAAAAGGTTTTGATTTTTTTTTTAAAACAACCCGCTTTATGGCCAAAAAACCCCCAAAAATCAGTTATTATTATTATTATTAGCTAAACGAGAATTTTTAGAAAGATGCGGGTTTTTGTATTTGGTAGGGCACATTAAAGGCACAAATAAGCCAAATTTTAACAAAACCGTTAGAGCCGTTTTTTTATGAAAAAATAATAACTGATTTTTTGAGGTTTTTTTGGCCAAAAAGGGGGTTGTTTTTCAAAAATTGTCAAAACCTTTTTTTGTGCATCTATACAGGCCTACTGGACATGTCTGGTGCAAATTTGGTTGAAATCGATCGAATAGTTTTCTCTCTAGCTTTGTATACTTTTATTAAAGTTGGAGATTAACTAATAAATATTATTATTATTATCTAGAGAGAAAACTATTCGATCGATTTCGAACAAATTTGCACCAAACACGTCAATTAGGTCTTTATAGATGCACGTAAAAAGGTTTTGAAAATTTTTGAAAAACAACCCCCTTTATGGCCAAAAACCCCCAAAAATCAGTTATTATTATTATTATTATTATTAGCTAAACGAGAATTTTTAGAAAGATGCGGGTTTTTGTATATGGTAGGGCACATTAAAGGCTACAAATAAGCCAAATTTTATCAAAATCGTTAGAGCAGTTTTTTTATAAAAAAATAATAACTGATTTTTTTGGGGTTTTTTGGCCAAAAAGGGGGTTGTTTTTCAAAATTGTTCAAAACCCTTTTTCATGCATCTATACAGGCCTACTGGACATGTCTGGTGCAAATTTGGTTGAAATCGATCAAATAGTTTTCTCTCTAGCTTTGTATACACACAGACATACATACAGACATACGACATAGAGACATACAGACAGACATTTTGTAAAAACCACTTTTTTGGACTCAGGGGGTCCCAAAACGGATATTTCCACAAAAATCTCAACATCGATTTTTTTTTGCGATCACTATACTTTCTCTATACTATAGTATAGGGAGAAAGTAAAAGGGAAGTTTTTGTAATTATTGAGTGACTTAGGCCCGGTCTACACTATCTGTTGGCTCCGCATCCGTCAACAACAGTGTGTAAAAATCTATTGCTTAGTAAACTTGTCCGAAACAAACATTTCAATCATAATTTCTTCTAAAAATCGAACCGATTCAAAACAATGTGCTCTCGTTGTCCTTTAAAAACGTTCCCGGTTTGTTTGTGTGTTGTAACAACTCTTTAAAACCCAATAATAATAATATGTAGTACATGTGCATTTATTTATAGTCTATTCCCTGTTTAAACCATTTTAAAGGAAGACTTCGATAATCCGGTATCACTGGATCCCCGAGCCTGCCGGATTATCGAGGTCTTACTGTACTTTTTACCTGTACTGAGTAATTGTTTAACTATTTATATTTATTAAAAACATTTTTATAAAATAAAGGATCAGTGTTGCTTGTTTTTGACCATACTGTATATGCACAGAGTATGTTTTGTTGAAATTTTTTTAATTACAAATGTTGAAAATGTGATTTTGTAAATATTTTTAACTCACATGAAATTTATCGGTTAATTAATTATGAAAGAATGTTTTAATTATTTTGAAAAGATCTCAATCTACCAAAAGTATTCAGAGAATAATTTATTTTCAGGGCTCGTAGGTAGTATGGCCCATTCTATACGAGCGTTAAATGCATCGCGTTAAATGCATTGCGCTAACGCCAACGCCCGACAATAGTGGTGACATTCTATACGGGCGCTAAATGCGTCGCGCTGTTAGCGTCAACGCTCAGCAGTGGACCTTCTATACGAGCGCGAAAACCGTCAGTTCAGTCACCAATATGGATGCTGTGCAGATCGGTGCTTTAGGTTTTCAGTACCTGCTGGAAATTTCCTCCCAATTTTCATACATCGCTCTTCCAATGTCGGCCCAGCACTGCGCTTTTATTTGTTTATTGGAATTAATAGTCTTTCGACTTAACATCAAACACTGCCGGACTCTTCTCCACTTCAACAATAAGTTTTTCAATGTCATACATTGCTTAAGTCTAAATCAAACAATCACACACTCAGATACGCTTTAAAACACAGTTTAACTTCAAAAAGTCGAAAACCACGTGATGACAACGCTGGCGCTAAATGCGTTCGTATAGATGCTTCCCTTCTCGCGCAGCGTTGTTTGCGCCGCGTTGCTAGCGCTGCCAGCAGAGCAGGCGGCGTTAATAGCGTCAACGCCGAGTGAACAGGGCAACGTTGGGCGTAGAATGCGCTCGTATAGATGCTACAATTTGATTTGTATTGACTTCCAAAACGAAAAATAACGCGACGCATTTAACGCTCGTAAGAATTTCATGTAAAATAAGGTATTCTATATTATGTTTTCTATTAATAAATTCAATTACGTTAATTCTAGAACTTTAAATCGTAGCAGCTAGAATTCAGGAAATATTATAAAATTATTTCTAAAACGCAAGTTATTAAAAAATATATACGAAAGAAAGCATCTACGTGTTGCTGCCTACCTGAAATACCACTAATATCTGATTTCACCGACTCTTGAGGTATGCTACCCATTATTTCAGCAATGTCCTTAGCCAACATCCCTTCCACTGCCTCAAGCATTTTAACATCCAAACTTTCAAATTTGCTAAAGTCTTGGTGATACAACAATTCCTGTAAATTTTCTTTTAATAATTATTTTTATATTTAAGTACGGTATTCCTACTATTCTACATAATATCTATGCGATGTAAACTGGAGAGATATGATTTATGTACAATTTTGACAAAATAAATAAGGCCACACCAAAAAAATGGCAAATGGCAATGTATGTCAATGGAGGGCTTCCAAAGCTGAAAATGTTTTATACTTAACGTTTGGTAATTTCTCCAGCACTAACAAAATATTTCTTAAATATAGCTTTTTTTGTTTGTTTATAAATAGAAAGTGAAAGGAAAGATAAATCAATTTAAATTATTATTCTAGGAAGTTTTGTCTAATTTACTTCCGATTGAATTGTCTTATTGCGTTAATATGTTTTACTTTTATTAATTCTTATTGTAACTTTCATAAAACATTCTCAAGTGTTTTTAATTATTTTTGTTTACATGTAAGTTAGATTCTATTATGTGGTGATATTTAAATGCATTTTGATTTAACGTACATTGCCCCCTCTCCAATAAGTCTATTACGGTATAAGGAGGATCTTCCTACGAGATCATTATGCACTTAGTATATCAAATTAGAAGCACTGTCCTTTGACAAGTGTGAGGAACGTAGGAGTTAGCAATGGTGTGGGACCCGCTGTTGCAACCGGTGATTGGAAATTGGCCAGTCGTATAGTTACATGCAGTCGGATCAAATGGGCAGTGGGAACCTTTGAACCGTATAAATCTCCTGGGGGCGATGGGATCAGACCCATCTGTCTCCAGAATAATGTAGATAGTCTGTGTTCAGTGCTTTGCAGGCTATACAGGGCCAGCTTAGCAACTGGACATATCCCACGATCCTGTAGAAAGACCAGGGTTGTGTTTATACCGAAACCAGGTAGGGTAGATTACACTAATCCTAAGGCGTTTCGTCCAATAAGTTTAACATCAATTATGTTGAAGGTATTAGAAAAGATAATACAAAGGCATATATGTGATGGGGTGCTCGTGGAACGCCCGATTCATGCCAATCAACACGCTTATATGCCAGGTAAATCCTGTGAATCTGCGCTGCATCACTTAGTGGGTAGAATCGAAGGAGCTCTGGAATGTAAGGAAGTAGCATTTGGTGTCTTCCAGGACATTGAAGGTGCTTTTGATAATACCAAGGCAGAGTCGATAATCGATGCTGCTCGGGGGCGTGGGGTTGAGTATCTGCTTTGCAGGTGGATCAGAACCATGCTTCGGGTCAGGGTTGTAGTCTTCTCTGTATGGTGAGACCTTGGAGGTTAGAGTGGAGCGAGGATGTCCACAGGGAGGGGTACTTTCGCCCCTTCTGTGGAACCTTCTGGTGGATGACCTTCTTAAAGAACTCAACAATAATGGTGCATATGCGGAAGGATATGCAGACGATGTTGTTATATTAGTGGTAGGTAAGTTTGTACCAACTGTGACGGAGCTGCTTGGAGTGGCACTTAGGACTGTGGAGAAATGGTATGGGAGAACGGGACTGGGTGTAAGTCCGAGCAAGACTCTAGCCATCCCATTTACCAGACAAAGGAAACTGGAGGGCTTTGGGTCCCTCAGTCTTCAAGGAAGTGGGATCACCATAGCAACAGAGGTAAAGTATCTGGGAGTGATGCTGGACCAGAGGCTGAACTTCTGTGCACAACTTAATCGAGTGATCGATAGAGGTAAGTGGACACTAATGGCGAGCAGGCGCATGGTGGGTCGGACATGGAGGTTGAAGCCTAAGCTGATGCACTGGCTTTACACCTCTGTGGTAAGACCGGTCATGACGTACGGCGCCATTGTATGGTGGATAAGAAATGAGGTCCAGGGTGTGGTGGCGAGTCTGGTGAGAGTTCGTCTTGCCTGTCTTGCTATAACGAGAGCGATTAGCAGCGCCCCCAGTGCCGCTCTGGATTGCTGTCTGGACCTTCTTCCACTGGACCTTTTTATCAAGGCTTCCGCAAGGAAGTGTGCTTATCGTCTTCAATGTGAAGAACTCTGGATACATGGCCCAAGGAACCTGGGACACTCCAGAATAACAACATTGGTTGCCGGAGATCGGACGCTGGACATGATCTCGGACCACATGAAGATCAAGTACTCCTTCTCAAAACCTTTCCGAGTGGTAATACCAGATCGCGAAGAATGGTTTGAAGGAAGGAGACCCCTCCCTGAGTGTGAACTTAGAGTGGAATACGGATGGCTCAAAGACAAAGGGGAATTCAGGTGCAGGAATCTGTGGTGGAAACCCAAGGCAGGAATGTGTGCTGCCGAAAGGGGAACACCCAACAGTATTCCAAACTGAAATTACAGCTCTACTGGAATGTGCCAGAGAGAATCTTAGACTCGGTCATATGAACAGAGAAATTTGCATTTACACAGATAGCCAGGCAGCTTTGAAAGCCCTGAACTCAAACGAGTTCAGGTCAAAACTAGTCTGGGAATGTGTCGAATCCTTGAAACAGCTTGCGGGTCTCAACGAGGTTACACTCTGTTGGGTACCAGGACATGTTGGAATAGATGGAAATGAATGTGCAGATAGGCTGGCAAACAAGGCATCAGCTTCTGAATTCACAGGACCTCAACCTTTCTGTGGCATACCCAAGACGACAGCTATGCAAGTAGTTGCTGACTGGGCAAGACTGGAACATGGAAAGAGGTGGAAGAACATCCCTGGATTGAGGATGAGAAAACTTTCACTTCTTGGCCCATCAAGACAAATTGCATCTGACATTTTGTCATTAACCCCAGAATCATAATCATGTGTTAGGTGTGACACTAATCAGAATCATTCGTCTGTAAGACTACCAAGGTTGAACATTTCTTTTAAATTGTATTTTTGTTAAAAACTTTATTTTTACGACGTTAAATTGTAGTAAATACAATAATCTAACATTTTGAGATGTTTTTGTAAGCTAAATTTTATTTGAAGATTATTTTACGTCATTTTCCCTTAAAAGACACAACAACAATGTGTTGTTTTGCGTTAAAATTTTTTTATTTTAGTTTAAAGTACATGAATATCCACTTATTCTAATAATGTTTTAATTCAAAATTATAAAAATTAATTTTGTTTAATGTTAAAAACAAAGTAACAGTGCACTAATAATAATCCTAATCATTCGTCTCAAAGACTACGGCATGAAAACAAAACTGAATAATTTCAAAATACAAGATCATTCTGCGCTGAATTGAGGCAGTGCATTGACAGATGGCAAGGGGAGAGATTAGAATGGGGCTAGACCATGCCTTCTGCATTCCAACATAGCTAAACACGAATTTCGGTGAACTTGCGTCGTCTGTCAGACGAATGATTATGACTCTAGGGTTAAGTAGGTGCAAGCTAAAGGAGGCGGTCGCTTTAATCGCAGGACATGGCTACCTTAGGAAACACATGAAGAACATGGGAATTTTCACTGGGAATCCTAAATTCAGGAAATGTGGTTCTGCATGAGGAAACCGCAGAACATCTAATCTATGAGTGTGAGAGGCTGGAACAGATCAGTTATGAAACCTTTGTCAGACTGAAGCGACAAACCATACCTCAAGGCAACCTTGTTAAGAGGATTCTTAAGTTCAACGGGCTTGTGGATCTTGACAAGGGTAACTGAGGGATCAACATCCTTACATGGGAGCGCAATAAGCCCTAGAGGCTGATGTGCATAAGGTTCTGGACCGCCCACAGAAGAAGAAGATATCAAATTACAACTATTGAGGTTTATGCTTTAACCTTATCAATAAACAATTACAGGCTGCACGCGATTGGCTACCAAAATACTACATAATGTTTGTAATTTGTTTAAAATACATACCTGCATTTTCTCTAGCTCGGGAAAATCACCAAGGGGAATTTGAAACTGGTTTTCAATTTCACGATATATTTTCCCCAAAGACTGAATTATTTCTGCTTTGCTTGCATCACGACCAAAGAATTTAGGCATTCTTCTGTATATTCCATCTATTATATAGGCATGTACCTGAACACATACAAATTGTATTACAGTAGGTCTGATATAGGCCTATACATTTTATTTGTTTGTCATTTCTTGATCTGGAGAGATTAAGTTAATTACACATTTAGTATTTCTAGCAATGTCAGAGTGTTAGCCTAAGCCTTACACATAATAGATCAAACTTGCTGGATTAAATTTAGTAATTTCTTCTATATTTCACTGTATTTTCATGTTTTGAAATGGATTTTTAATACTGCACTAGTAAAATACAAATGGTATAAGAATATAACAAATTTCCTTTAATAGGTTAAATGAGTTTACTAAATCATCGAACTATTAATAGAATATAGAAAGCGTGTTTCTAGAATTGAAATTAATTTATAAACTTTCAATTATTTTTAAAGAATTAAAAAATTGTTCAAAGACTTATTTTTAGATTGCTTTTTTAGTCTCTAAACATTTGTAAAGATCCATAATGCATGATGATAGAACAATGGAATGCTTTTGGATATTAGTCAGTCTCAAATTACACTTGTATAACATGTACTCAACGTTTTTGTTTTTCTTCTACGCCAGTTTTAAATTACTTCCAAACGTAAGCTGAACTGTAACTAGGCTCGAATCTGTGCAACTGTAGCAAACTTAGATGACGTGCTAACCATTGGCACCATCCTGCCCCCAAAAATGTGAATTAAAACCTATTACTTTAAAAAAAAAAAATTAAAATTTAATGTAAAAACTTACTTTAGCTAGCCGTGCTCTTTTACTGAGATCATTTATTTTGCGCAATGCAGAATTTCTTGGTAATGATTGAATGTCTTTCATCAAATCCTGTTCTTCATCTTCGAACAACCTAAAACAGAACAAAAAATTAATTTACATTAAAATTTATTTAAATACTGCAATCTACTTTTTCTGATCAAATTTTTAAGCTGCAAGACATATTCTAATAGGCCTAATACTAATAAATGAATTCAGTACAAATGTAAGAATATTATTGATCAAAAAACTGCCGTGCTGGACTCCTGTCTGGGGGGGGGGGGGGGGGGGAGAAAATTACTTAGAGGGGTTGCACTCTTAATATCTTAGGAGGTCATTCTTGATTTTTTAGGATATTTTCAGAATGACTATTTAAGATATCCAGATAATGGTGACGTCTTATGTGTTTAAACTTTATATAGATTTAAGGAATAGTAGTAAAAAACTTTAAAACTACTTTTACAAATAATATATTTAAAACTAATGTAAACAAAACTATCAAACAGATATGAACAATATATAAATATAATAAACATAATAGTTTTTTTTTTTTATGGTAGGCCTAACGTCTATTTGCACAATAATTACAAACTGCA
This sequence comes from Philaenus spumarius, assembly GCA_018207615.1. Lineage (NCBI taxonomy): Eukaryota > Metazoa > Arthropoda > Insecta > Hemiptera > Aphrophoridae > Philaenus > Philaenus spumarius. The sequence continues at coordinate 346,422 of JAGFPH010000398.1, read as the reverse complement.
AATGCCCCCATATCGGAATAAATGGCGTTTGTATGCCTATAATAAATACATACTTTTAACACAGAGTTACGGATTTTAAACAGCTGAATCTAACTACAATGGTACACGGTTCAAATCCACGTAGGTTATTTTACCATGGGGCAGCTTCTACAACAGCTAGGATGCAAACTTCCGAAGGAGTCCATTATGCGAGACCGCAAGGTCAAAGTGCAAATTAGCTGCTAGCGAAATGAAGCAGTGCGAGAGCCAGGGCTGAGGTAAAAACAAATCTTACTAAATTTTGTACATGCTGGCAGCTATTCAGCGCTGATTAGACCAATTTCCCAAATAGTTGAAACTCTAAAACATATAAACTTAATTTTGGAAATTCGCTCAACTCACATCAGTGGTTCAGATGCAGGATCGAATTATTTGTTTTGTGCATTACATATATTATGCATTAGAATATATTCAAATCAAATTATAAATGGTTTAAATGCCTACATTTCCAAATAGATTATCATTACAACCGAGTGTATGTTATTTTAAGTGCAAGCCCCAAGTTGGCTGAGCCATTCTGTAAATTAACCTTTAACATTTATTAATCAAATATTTTTTAGCAAAGAAACAAATCAAACATACATTTATACAGTTACAGAATTTAATCATTTAATAATTTATAAGAGAGCATGTAGTTAAGTAAAAAATATATTTAAGTGCACATCTACGTACCATGGATTTTTTTATATGTATAAAAGGCACTGTTTATTACAAACCCACTTGATTTATACACCAGATGATCTTTAGTCGTAGGATGAATGATGATTGAAGTTGATTACGTGATGTATGCCTACTGCTTCCATTGTCTAGCCACAATGGCGAAATCGTCCAAGTTCATTTACCTGGATAAATCGCATTAATCCAATGATTTAGACTCCAGAAACCTTGTCGTTGTTCCTCGGTGAATCGTTCTACATTGGATTCATCCTAACAAACTTAAATAATTCACACTAGTGAATAATTGTGGAAAAAACTTTAAAAAAAGGTCATAACGTGACTTGCCTCTACAGAAGTTAGTATCAGAGTGCCTAAAGTGGATTTCTTTTTACTCACATGGTTTTTTTTTTTAAAGCGGCACAAGGTACATTGATTTTATTCGCCGTAGCTTAGTTTATAGATAATCAGTTCAAAGTTTCTTTTGATCGATCGATTCTATGTTCATGATAGATGATTCACTATATTTTTAACACACGCCAACTCAATCTGGATTGATTTAAATTGTCTGGTTACATTTAAGATTGCCAATTCTGAACTGTTTTTTCATAGATGAGATTTACACACACACTTTGGGTTTGTTTGGGTTTTATATCATGCCTTTTTTAGTCTATGTCCTTTACGTTAAATACTTTTAATATTAAGCTCTCGCAAAAGAAAATGTAAATTGAATTAAATGAAATGCTCTCTTTCAGAAAATTGACTTATGATCTTAATCTAATTTGATAATATTTACTTTGAGAAGTTGAAGATGTTATGCGAGAGGGTACTGGTACAGGACTGGAACCGATACAATCTACAGTGCCTTCCTCCGCCTCAATTTAAATGAATCGAATACACTTGGTTCCACTCGTAAATGTTCGATGTCATTATTTACTCTAGTGGGGCTAGTTGGTTGTTGGCACCAGCCATCAGTAATTTTGAAGAGTTCCATAATCAAACATTTACACATCCTCATACGTTTGCATTTTTCATTAACTCGTATTAAATTTAATTTCTTAGAGCTTAGGGAGACGCCCAGAAGTGGGGGCCAAACGGAAACTTTCCGGTATCCTGGTGAGCCAGCCCAGCCCTGGATCAAACCCAAATTCCTATTTTAGTTTTTCTTTTTCTTAAATTAGATTTTAGTTAAAACATTTATATATTAAATCATTATTAAAACTTTAAACTTGATAATAGCATATATAGTAGAGTCCCACTATTCCAAACTAATTGGGACCGAACACTATTCAGTTTAGCGGGAATTCGGAATAGGCAGAATTCATGAATAATATCAATGTATTGACTTGTTAAGGCGTAAATTATGTAGGAGGGCATCTTCTAGTGCCCGCTCTGTACAACGTTGATCTGCTCGTGAATGCTCAAACTGAACTCATATCACATGTAGACGCGGCAAATGCTCTTGACCTTGCCTTAATGTAGATTTACACCATCCGCTTTTTCTTCCGTTGCTTTACGATTCCGTTTTTTTCTAAAATCGGAAGGGAAGGGATAGGTTGTTCGAACTGTGCGTTTTGTCATCCCGCAGTCTGTTTGTTAGGACCGCATCGTCTTGAAAAAAGATCGAGAAAAAAAATAAGATTCCTTCGAGATAACGGAAAAGGTGGGAAAAAACGGAACGCAAACGACAGGTGGCAACAACACTACTAGTTCCTAGCTGTTGAGTCTAATCTTTCCGACGTACCTGGTATCCGTTCCAGCGGACGCTTGTTGCGGTAGCTTCCTTCCCGCAAAACGGATGGTAAATGTGAAGGAAACAAAACCGGACAATTCCATCAGGCCCATTGGGATTAATGTGTTGTCAATGTCCGTTAACCAAAACGCAACGCAACGGATGGTGTAAACCTACACTTATGTTATGTCGAACAGCACGCTTATCAACTCCAAATGATGTTTGTTCATACAGCGATGGCGGAACATTGCATCCTCGAGTCGATTCAGTGCTCTTCGTCAGAAAAAACTCACTGACTTTACTTCTGAAATGTGTGTAAATTAGTTATTTTTGTGATTAACAGTGATTAAAAATGATTCTACAGAATTTTATAAATGGAGCCGATATGTACTGCAAGCAACCAGCTTTCATTCCGATTTCGTTTCAGGCGTTTTCATCAAGCTTAGGCTCCATGTCTCTATTTAACTTCTTTGTATAACAATAAATGTACGTTTTTTCACTAACATCTTTTTAATTTCTCCTGTTTTTAAGTTAAATAAACGGTATCAGTTAACTGACACAAACTTTCTCCCAACTTACTGTAGTCAAAATAATATTGTTTTTAATCATTTTATTTACTACTTTTTAGAACAAAACAAAAAAATAATATTCTACCTAGGTCAATAGTATAAAAAAATTATTGTCCCATGCGGGATTCGATCGCGCGACTTTTGAATTACTGGCCGTGCTTGCTACCGTGGTTCTACCCCGTGCGGCCGCTGCCGTGATGCTAGATTGACAACACAAACTTGTTTATTTTTAAACATTTCCCCATAGTTATAAAACGCCGAAGTTTTGATAAAAGCGGGTGGTGTCATTTTGTTTGGCATCTTAAGCACTATAAATACTGAAAATTTGATCAAAATCGTTAGAGCCGTTTTTGAGAAATTTGCATTTTTGTCGTTTTTTATGGGTTTTTAGGGGTAAATTACCCTTAACACTTTGAGCGCTAACCCCGTATTTTTACGGAACGCCGAAACTCACGAAGAACGCGGATCCCGTAATTTTACGGAGTCGCTGTTTCAATGTTAGTATGTTGCGTAATCATTAAATATACGGGCTTTGACCTTCTTACAAAGGTTCCTTGGAGTATTGTACTGCTAATAGCACAAGTAGTCGTTTTAGTTTTGACGTTATCCGATAGAATGCACGGGCTGTATAACTGTTTACAAACGCAAGACAGACGATTTTAGTTATTGTGATCGCGTGTGTTTATACTTTGACGCAATGGATTTGTTCGGTTAAGATGACAATGTTATTGCAAATTTACTTGATGAAAATGACTTTAGTGATGTTGAGAGTTTGTACGTAGATAATACAGATGATGATTCTAACTATGAATATCCTAATGAATTTTTGTTTTTTTACCAAAATAACCTTTGAAACAACATTTTTTTATATATACAAAAATTAGAAATATTGATTGAACTTCACATCACATTGTAAAGGAGAAGAAGACCAATTCTGCTATGTAAGTAGTTTTTTCATAACTTTATTAGTTTTTAAGTTATGTTTTTTTGAAAATAGCCAAAAACGGCCAGCATTCTACAAATAGCTCCATATTTCAGGGCCAGCTCTCAAAGTGTTAAAAATTAAAAATTCCAAAAAATGAAAAAAACGCCTGGAGATATTAGGGTTTAGTACCTACATACCAAATTTCATGAAAATCGGACCAATAGTGTCCTCTCTGGTCGTGTATACATACAGACAGACTGACACCACTCTAAAAACACTTTTTTGGGTTTAGGGAGCACCAAAACAAAAAATTTCACTAAAAATATTTTTGGGTTCAGGAAGCACCAACACAGATAATTGCACTAAACAATTTTTTGGGGTTCTGGGAGCACCAAAACAGATAATTCAACTGAAAATTCAAATTGGAACATTTTTACGAAAACAATACTTTTTCCATATACTACGTATAGGGGGGAGAAAGTAAAAATCTGTATTTTTTCTGAACTCTGTTCGCAATAGCAGGACTCTACTGTATCTACGTTTGATATTAAATACATTTTGCATGATTGGTTATAATGGTTAATAACTCTT
>JAGFPH010000398.1:311334-341902 GCA_018207615.1 Philaenus spumarius | reverse complement strand
CTCTTGACTCACAATATTAAATACATTTTGCATGATTGGTTATAATGATTAATAACTCTTGACTCACAATATTAAATGTTTTAGGATGAGCTGTGTCCTATGTGTATACCATTCTCTATACATTTTATTCAACCATTATTTTTGTAACAACCCACTTTAGTGTTATGCAATAATTATTTTATACTTATACAACTATGTAATTTATATTTTTTCTTTACCTTCTATTCACATCATATCGAAGAGGTTCATCCCAGAACGAACCAACAAATACTCGAGCTACTTCTGGTGTGTTAAGAACCTTTCCCAGAGACCACATCAGAGCACCGTACACCCTCAATAGACTCTGGTGATCGACTCCATCGGCTTTATTTAATACAATACGCATCTTATCATCGTGTCCTCTAAGCGCTTCGATAGACCTTCGAAACTCATCAGATATATCTAGTTTATTCGCATCAAACAGCAAAATTATTCTATCCACTCTTTCAGCAAACCATTCCAACACTCCAGTAAAATCATATCCTCTGTCAACTCTTTGTTTTTCACCAGATAATATGCCAGGAGTGTCTACTATAGATACGGAATCTAAGACTTGTGAATTAACTAATGAACACTGAAACCGATTTAAAAATGATGTTCCAAATTTTGAAAGTGGTTTAAATTGTTTTTTAGGATCTAAAACTAAAGCATTTCCTGGAATCATATTTTCTTTATCACCTTTCATAATAACAATGAATCTATCCGTTGTCGGTTCAGGTCCTATATGTAAGCCCGGGAAATCTTTTTCTAACAAATATCTTATCAGAGTTGTTTTACCAGTTGAATATTGACCTATAAACATTATCAACGGCTTAGCTTCAAAATCTTGATCGGTTAGTTTAGGAGAATGAAACTCATGGAATAGATACTTTTCTTCTAATGGTAATAATTTTGTATTGTATATAGTTTTGAGTCTGTCGCTGACTGTGCCTAATAATTTTGCATTGTTCTGACTTGATTTTTTGCCCCATCTGCAACAAAATACAGTTTAATGGTTATAAATTGTGAAAAATAGTATAAAGTAAATAAAATATGAAAAATAACATGTAACTATAATCAGTGGCGCACCGAGGATTTGGCTTTAGGGGGGGACTAACCTCAGGTCAGAATATGTATATATATCTATATTCAACAAATCCTAAACGGATGAAAGTTCTTTAACCTATCACAAAGTCTGAAACATTATATATTTTTTTAAAGTGAATGGTGATGGGATTGAGTCAGACAATTAATAGTGCAATATAAACATTCTTACCGCAAGATCACCCCGCACTGACCTTGAGTGACGGTCTAGCCAGCACCCCAGAGCGCTGCCTTTTAGGACCACGTTATATGAGCGCTGATAGCGCCGCGTTTTCAACGTCGTGTTAACGTGAGTTACTTGGGTAAATGGAACTACTGTGGGTCATGTTATACGAACGCTATCAACGCTAGCGAATTTAAGTTAAGCGTTGCCAACGCGGATTGACGCGGGCGCTATCAACGCCGAACAAAGTTATATGGAGCGCAGCTACCAGAGAGGCCACAGTAGAATATCTACTAGAAAGTAGTTATTTTTTATTTCAAAGTGATTATTGTGTACTTCAAAATGTACACGGACGGAATCGATTTTTTCTACGCTCTGACAGCATACCGAATCGGGTCAATTCGGCTCTGCTCCACGCGGGTTAGGTATAGATATAGCCACCGGTGAAAACCAGAAAGAACGTTCGATCTCTGCCACTGTTCGTCCATGATAATTTTGCAATTCATGGTAGTTGTGACAGTAGTTGTGGTGAGGTGGAATGCGTGCGCATCCTTCCGACACATGTCGGAACGGTGCGGGTCTGTTAGTGCTACGGATTTCCGTGACGGACCGGGTCAGTTCGACTAAGCTCAGCTCGTGTAAGTATAGCTTAAGCTTGATAAACGATTTGAAAGCACTGGGTACCCCACCGTCTAGCTCTCCTGATACACAATTCCTCATATGTTTCTATTATTTGTAAAACACCTAGACAGAATGACTGAATATAGTTTCCATTTTGGAAGTGAAGGACGCAACATTGACAAAGCTTCAGAAACGCTGTGTAAACACAGGAACCGCGTTACCAACGTCGCTCTTTCAACATCCCGTAGGCCTATAACTTGGGAATTTAACGCCTGGTTTTCAGCATTATCAACGCGGCGCTAATCAGTGCTCGCATACCGTCAACTCATGAACCAGACCGCGGAGACTCAAACATCACTGTTAGAAAATCATGATTGCGTAATGTAAGAATCATATTTATTTTTAAAAAAACAATGATTTTTTCGTGATCATATCACGAAATTAATCATAAATAATGTAATTTTTAATTGAATATCGACTACGTATTCAACGATCGATTAGTTTAAAATACAATCAACATTACTAAAAGGACCTTCTGGGGGGGGGGGGGACAGGTCCCGTTCGTCCACCCCCGTCGGTGCGCCACTGACTATAATAATCAACTAAATACATATAGCTCATATATTTTTTAATTCTATAAAGCAGGCAACTAATAAAATTATATTAGTAAAAGTTAAAATATTTGTTGAAAAGTAGTAAAAGGAAGTCAAGGTTATTATTTATTTAAAAAATAATAGTAGCTGATATGAATAAACACAGTTGACATGGAAATCATGACATGTGAAGTATCTGTCTGCAAGAAGTAGAAATAGTTTGTCGAAAGATAATTAATAAAATTCTTTTTTCATCGAAGTGTGTTGTTTAGAGGACACATTGTTTTTCATCAATGTTAACCCTTTGGCTCCCGACGTCCAATTTTTCGGACGTTGCATGTATGTGCGTTGTCTCCCAACGTCCGAATTTTCGGACGTTCAGAAAAATAATCATATAAAATACAAATCCTTAGTGAATCTATGTTTATTATATATCAATGGAATCGGAAAGAACTGTTCTATTTACCTCTTTGATCTTTACTTAGGTCCATTATAAATTACCTCTGTGTTCACTACAAAGAAGATAATTGTGATAGACGTGGCTGAGCTTTTGTCATCTGTCAGATTGTAAATAACTTTATTTGTGTGCTGTCTTTGATTATAGCCGATATATTATGTTGTGGTAAGCGATTGTTTTCTTCAGCATTTTTAGTTATTTTTATTTTATTGTGAATTGTGATTATGAAGCGATTACATTCAGTTGTTAGTGACGTGTATATTCTTATTACTATATACGTACAACTAACCACAGAACTGGTTATGTAGTAGCCTAATTTACAAAAAAATTAATAACTTTGTCATTTTTTAATATAATGTATTGAAATTTGAGGTTTTTGTTCATTTTTAAATGTAAAACTATGTGGACAAAACTGTTCTAGATAATTTTTTGTTAGGTCATTTTCAAGAATAAAGTAAAAAAAATTAAAATTCTTTTTTTGGCATGTAACAATTTAAAACATTTCATATCTAAGACGAATTTACATTTATTTTTAAAAGGTACTACCTTATAGAACATTTCATTCCAAACAAAATTTTTAAAAAATCATCAAGATTGATCAGTAGGCCTAATTAAATTTAATATATATTTTTTTGCGAAACACTGAAAATTTGCTGAATTGAGCCTGGAATTTTATGCAGATACATAACAGATAATGGTTGGGATTTTTGGAACATATGAAAATTGGATGTCGGGAGCCAAAGGGTTAAGTTAATTGTGAAAGTATGTAAAAAAATTGGTAACTACCTACTATATATTATCTTAAATCTTGTAATAGCTAGCTAGATTATATTTTTTGTTGTCTGTTAAATTCATGTTATTAAATTTAAAATATTGATATATTAAATTTAACATAACCTTTTAACCATCTAAGTGCTACTACCACACTGTGCGAAATGTTCAGACCATTTGAAAGTGCTAGCGTCGCACAGTGCGGCAGTCTGTAAAATCGATATATCTAAGCTAATAGTTATCGAATAAACTTGCTCTTCACATAGAATGAAAGTAAATTGAATTCTCTATCTAGTAGGCAGTGCGAGTTTGTCATCTTATGAAGAAAAAAGTAACAGATGACAATATTGTCAGCTGTAAACTATGGTTTGTGTACGTTTGTGTAAAAACTACGCAACTGACTAAGGTTGTTTAGTCGGTCCATAAACATTTTTTCTGTACATATCTTATTATATTATTATTATATTAGACATTTAGCATTTGTGGACTCATATTAGTGATCAACATGGACTCAACATGGTTTATTTGTGAAATGGTATACAAATACTTATTCATGTACTGTATAATACATTTTTCTCAAAAATTACCATTAGTGTTATTTTTTAATTTTTAGTAAATGTTTTAGATTAGCTAGTTTTTTGTGATGATACATTTCTTATTCAGAACTAGAATTAGAACAATTTGTATATTTTGGAATTTACATAACTACATTTTCAAGACCATCTATGTGCCTACAAATTTAAAAAAATTTAAAAAAATTTGTTTACTCCCTCACTCTAAGGACGTCATTTTTCAACACCAAGTGGTTTAAGTGTTTTATTTTAATTTTATATTGTATAACATGTTGTTGTGAACAGTTTGATATATAATACATGCTATTTAAATATATTCTTTCATATAAAAAATAATTGTTAAACTAACCGTGCTCAAAAATGGTCCAGCACTTTAAAGTGATTTAATAAGTACTTGGAGGGTTAAACAAAATTTGACATTAAACCTAGATGATCTTCAATTGTTATGTTCATTTGATTATTTATTAAGGGGACATGAATTATAAGTACAAGTAGGGCCTACTCGTGTTGTGCAAAATAGAACCGAAAAGATAATTTAAAATTTAATAAATTTAAAACTTTTCAAAATTATTAGATAAAATGATGCTAGTTACATTGTAAGCCTACACATGTTTAAAAGCAAAGTAAAACTATTGTATTGTAAGCTATTTTGTTCCATTTTCCTTTTATTTTCTTTATTTTACCCTGTTAATGCTCTAACAATTTTTTAAGCGAGCAAAACACATTTTTAAGTCCCTTTACATTGGCCTAAGCCCTCTTTATTTGGTACGCATAAAAATCTCATACATGTAAAGTAATTATTTTAAGTCTTGAATATCATTATTAGAATCATTTTCATTGTCCCTTTACAAAACCAGATCATCTAATAAGTTCAAAACTTAAAATTTTTTATTGTTAAAGACATTTTTTCCAGTCAAAAATAAAAAAAATTATAGAATAATTTGCATAAAATATACAATCTTGTTTGTAAAAATAATTAAGTAAAAAGGTGAAAGTTAACATTACGACACCTAGCCATATGCGGCAAAGGTGCAAACATATACGCAAGAAAATGCTCTAGTACGTAATTGTAGAACAGATTCAATGCGTAAAATATGAATTAAAATATAATTTAATGTAATTATAAACAGAAAATAAAACACTTTAAACTTAAACTCAATTCAGAAAATATCTTGTCAATGGCATCGATCTGTGCATACGAACGTAAATAAGCACTCCGCTATTCCTACAACTTAACATTACTTATGAAAGTACATGTAGGCTATAACAAAACAGGAACACAAACAATTTTTACTTTATAAAATTCTATAATACATAAATTCAGTGGACACAGACTAGGAGTGCGTCTGCCAAACGCGTGTGTCATCTCCCAACCTGCCTTTGGTGATACAACCGATTTCACAAAAACTAGGTTCACAAATTAGGCAAATTACATTTAATGGAACATTTCTCACAAACTGAGAAAATGTACTGCGTCTCACTTTGTTATACCTACTTTCATTCAATACTTATATAAAAAGGTATTTCATCTTTTTTAGAGAAAACTACAGAAAATATAAATAAGTAAGGGTTTGTTTCATAAAGAGTAGCCTACATTAGGAATACTACAGATGGACACAGGTAATGCTACTTTTGTTTCTATTTTAACATTTGATACTTTTGTAAAAAAAATAACATAAAACTAAAATAAACTAACCCGAATTCAAAAAAAGTTATTGGATATTTTCATTTAATAGAATCCGATCCTGTATTATAGCGCGCTAAGGTTTTTTATGACACCCTGTATATATTTATAAATAAAACAACTAATTTTTACCCGCTTTGTTGACTACCGTAAGAAAAATGTATTTATCACTTTTATATGACCCTTTTTTCGCATAGTAGGGTGTTCAGAGAAGAACAGAGGTCTATATTTTCCTAGCGGCTAAATGGTTAAGTTTATCAAAAAAACACCAAGAATAAAAAGGTTTTAAAATTGCATGCAAAACCCAAATCCGTCATTAAAAAATAGGGGTTTCAAAATTTCAAAGTTGACTGCCATACCTATTGGAAAATGGCGACCATTTACAAATATTTTAACTACATATTTTTTAATTTCTCAAAAACAAGAAAATGTTCCCCCATTTAAAGTTTGCTGTAAAATTAATACTTTCTGAGATCCCAATGATGGCCTCCTTGAGTTGATCACCCTGAGGAAGCCTATATGTTACAGACCAGGAAGGTGTTAAATTGTTTTTAAATGAAATAAATGGCAAATTTAATGGTTCACTAAATGTTGTTATACATACACGGGACAGTAATATAGTAAATACAATATATAAGTTTACTAACGGGAAACATAACTTACTATGCCTGTGCCAGGCTCTATTAGGTTTCTCAGGTTTTGTATAACTTAAATTATTCATAAAAAATTCAGACTAGCCTATGGAATAGTAGATATTAATACATTATTATATATATACTTTTACAAACTATGACTGGTAGGCTACCGGAAGGCTGAACATTTTTGTTCCAAGCCTAAGTTTTCTTACAATCTATATAATTATATAGGCTAATTGGCTTATTATAGCTTTTGATTTTCTTTTTAAATTGTTCTATTAAAATTTCAACATAATTGATAGTATTAGAAATTTAAAATGTTTACTAATTCAATAATTGAACATTGAACACTTGAATAATATTCTATAAGCCTAGAGCATTTTTTCTGTGTGTAGGTTAGCAACCCTGCCGCAATATGGCGAGGAGGCCTATACTGATACTTCCAGAATGTTTTAGTTAAATCATACAAGATTTTACAATTTAAAAAAAAAATGTGACCAACATCAAGAAGTCATCAACAAAATTAAAATATGGGGTTGGAATATTTTGAAATCCAGTTTAAAATTATGAAATAAAACAGAGACTTACAAGTAAAATATGTTATAATATACAGTCGCAAATTAATTACTTAGCTAGACGGAAAAACCTCAAAGATCCCTTGGAAGTTACAAAAAAAAAATTGTAAAATATAACCTACCCCACAAACGACCTTGCTTGAATTATCACAGTAAAAGAGCCTCTATAACCTCTTGAAATTTTTCTTAAATAATTCGAATACATTAAATAACTCATTTTGTAAAAATCAAGCTTGTTGCTGGAATGGATAACCACTTATTAAATAGTAAGTTTAAAATAAAAATATTTGCCGGCACTATAACCCAGGTTAAGTTTAACTGTTTAGTGTCTGTTACTAGAACTAGTCTAAAACATGTGAAAACTTCAAAGATAGATACACTGCCTACTAAATCACAGATAGATACACATTTTGCATTGCAGCTTTTTTAGTTTTTGGCTTTCAAATTCACTTTTATATTTAGCAAAAAATATAACCAGCAACGAAATAATGATTGGTGTTAATTAAATCAAAGTGTTGATTAAATATTGCTAATAATATTTTTATTTTTTATGAAAGTGTAAAGAAAAACATGATAAAAATTAATTTGTTCTTTATTTGTACAATTAATACAATACTGCCATTAACCGGATAGTACAACATGAAAAAACAATAAATTATATTTACACATAAAATATTACTGTATTTATATAAAGCAATTTCTGTATCTACGTGCCTATTTTAGGCTGGCTGGAAATTTATCCATGAACTCATGAAGTCAAATTATAATAAGTTATAACATTTAATTAAACTATTAATATTATTAATCTTTGTCGACAACTCATGTTTCTCTATCTCCTGCCTATTTCCTCCAATCACTTTGGCTTTGGGTTTTTAGTATTTCGGTTCAGTATTTTGGTCATTCTTATACTGAGTCACTGACTCACTGAGTGTACTGTATGCTGTACGCTTGGCGGTGCTCAGGGTGGGATAACTAACATAGGGAAACGTGTTCCATGTTACAGATGTAATTTCAGTTGTGCTTCTGTCCCACCAGAAGCGCTGAAGATAGTTTTAACTTATAACATTGAGTTGCCTTTGCCTATCTCCTCTTGGTATTATTATCTCTGGCGGTGTTTGTGCTCGGGCCGTTTTATCAATAACAAAATTTTAAGGTTATGATTTAAAAATAAATATTTTGACAGGTATGTGCAATTTGCCAAGTTTCGTAAATATGTAGTTAGTTTAGTTTCCAAATGAAATGATAGCCTACTTTTTGAAACTTAATACAAATTATTAATGTTATGTTGTACTAATTCAAATTCGGCTCACAAGTGTTGTTTTTGTTTTGGACAGACCAATGAATGATATCTTATCATTGTAATTATGTAATTAATATCATGCAATAAAATTTAATCATTGAACTTGAACTATTAATATTGTACTCATTATTACTGTTTAATCTTGTTAAGAAGGTTTAGTTGTTTTGATAGCCTAAACTTATAGAATTGTGAAGTACTTATGAATAATTGGACAACTTCTAATAGCAAATTAAAAAACAAATAGTCTAACTAGGCCTACCATTATCTTTTAAATACTCATGCCTCATGCTACTATTTAATAAGCAGGTCTTAAACCAAGTTAGAGGTTAGAATATATAACTTTTTTGTAATTATTTAAAATTCTAAAGGGATATAAAGTTTAAACCCTAACCTGAACATCACAAAATGATAGAATGTTTTTTATAGCCTATGCATACAGTATATTATATATTTAATTAGATGTTATTTGTGTTGGCTAATTTCAAAACTTCCCCAGGCAATGATAACCACCCAGGTTTTTCGCCTATAAAAAAAAAATCAAAACTATCTTGGCATAAATTTACTATTTGACCCTAGGCCTAGGCTGATATTTTTGCAGACAACGACATTGTTTTACATTCTACTGATAAATGTTGAATACAGATAAACATACTGTGACTAAATACTATAGGTTAGAACGTTTAGGATATTAAAAAAAATTGATTCTTGCATTTCTGTCGCCATAGGTTAGCCTAGAGTTGAATAGTAAATTTTCGCCACTACCTTAAACAATGTAACAAGTCTTACATGATTTATTATAAATAAAAACCATGACTCGAATAATTCATCTAGCCACTTAAGATCACCTGCCTCTTTTAATCTATCGTAAAATTGGGTTCATTTTCCTAAGTGGCAATATCCTGACTATTTGTAGTAGCCTAACTGAGAATAGATCTTCTCCCAATTTTGCTTTGCAATCTCAAACTACATACCTAATAAAAATGTTAATGATGGCAGGTTTTTATTTTAAAAGTTTCAGTATAAGACAGGTGAAAGTTTAAATAATGGAAATATTTTTTTAAAATTATATGACCAAAGATTATTGTTATGTGTCTTGTTGCAAACATAAATAAAATGACTTGGGTTAAAAACTTGTAATTTAGGGTACACTTTATTCTTTGTCATTAGACTAGGTCTATATAGTATAAAGAGAAATCAGTTTTAATAAAATAATGTCCTCCAACAGGTAGTGGTAGACAATATCTAAGAGTGGTCTCACAATGTTGCTGACACTCTACTACATGGCAGCTACTTGGTTACAGTCATGGAGGCTGAGTGGGATTCGTAGTAAAATAACTCAACTTCGAAAAAACCATGGTTCTCTACTATTGTACAAAGATGTAGATTCTAGTTCAAAAGTTGAAAGTAAGTAGCTTATTATTAAGATAATCCTATTTGTAAAATAGTGACATTATTAGAGTATTTTAAACTAATGGTTTGGTTATTCAACTCATTGTGCTACATGGTAAGTCAAATATAACCTTTTAGTACTGTATGTTTTTTGCTATGATACAAGTTGCGCAATGTTTTAAATAAATGTTTATACTGCTAACCCAGAAATTTTACATTATTTCTTTCAGGAAAATAATGCATTTTTTTCCTGTGAAGGGAGTGATCACAGGGATTTAAATTTGTATAGCCTACTTCTGTATATGTTATCACATATATTTTGTAAATTTTATTAGTTTATTCTATGTAAAACATGATACTAACATTCGTCGAAAGATTGTACTCCATTCTAGAAAGAATAAGGATTTACCTGCGGAGTAAAAAAAGATGAAGCGACCTAGGAAAATTAGCTATTAATCGTAAAAATGCTGGCACATTGGAAAAGAAAAATATATTTTACAATTTTTGCAATCATATGAGTTCTAAAATGTCTATTCATTTTATTATTATAAGGCTTTGATCTTAAAAAATATTTTCCTTAAACAAAAATTAATAAATGGCCTGATTTTGATCAGACTTAGGCCTAAGTTTTATTTTCTTAGAAAATTACAAATCCTTAAAATAGTTTCTTCTTCTTAAGTGGGCAATCCTTAAGCTTCCAGCCGGGCTTATTGTGTTCCAATATATAAAGGATGTCAAACACCTAGTTAGTTCCTGTCAAGATCCATAAACTCAGTGAACCTAAGAATTCTTTTGACAAGGTTGTATTGAGAAATGGTTTGTCCTTTGATTAGTTTTTCAAAGGTGTCATAACTAATCTGTTTTAACACTTTGGACCCTGGACCCTTAACACATTGCCGTGTGTGTGTTGCCTGGGGGTTTTGGTAGTATTTAAAAAAAAAATCTGTTACCTTATTTAAAAGTATAACATATTATATATTATTTTAAAGGCAAAAGAATAAACTTTAAGTAAATGTAAATACTTCAAAGGTTTATTAAAAATACAAAATGGTAACAAATGATGAAAAATGTAAAAAAAATAGCTACATAGTCTTTTAGTTTACAACAAACACTTTATTTACACTTTACAAACACTAAAAAAAACACTTACGAACTATAAACTTTGCATCAATAAAAAAAAGTTACAACACAATCAAAACTAATGGAAATACACATCGTCATCGAGTTACATCGCTAAGCTGACAAACGTCGATTGCTGAATGCACACAGCTGATCAGACACCATCTGATATTTATATAATATTTTTGTTGGCCAGTGTTAGAAAAATTCCAAAGGTCAAAGACATACGAACTAAAACAACTAATAAACATGATGACAATGCCTAAACCCAAATATATGCCGACTAAGCTGAGCTATAGAATTAAATAGAGTGACCCGAGGTATACTCGGGCTTCGGTAGCTGGCGCCGCGAACTTGGCCCGACCTATACTCGGGCTCAGGGTTCAAAGTGTTAACCTCTCACACTTGTAGATCAGGTGTTCTGTGATTTCCTCTTGCAGGCCACATTTCTTGCATTGGGATCTAGAGTAAAGATGCACATTCTTTGCGTATGTTTTCTAAGATGGACATTAGATAGGTGTTTTCCTGTGATTAGAGCTACCTTCTCCTTTACACTGCACCTGCACAGCCTAAGGATGTCAAAATGCAATGTGCCTAGATGGACCAAGAAGTGAGAGTTTGCTCATACTCAAGCCTAGGACCAAATGTTCCTATATTCCATTTAATCCATTTACATGTTACTATCCGACAAGCCAATTTCCAGTAGTTCAGCACAGTTATGTTGAAAATTTGCTTCCCCGTTGCCATCTATTACCGTACAACCAGGAGTTCCTCCTACACCTCCTTTGGTTTCAAAATAATGTCTCCACTGTCTTTTAAATAGTATCAACTGTGTCTTTGGTCAGAAGTTAATGAATCCTTGAAGAACCATCTCCCAGAACACCCTCCATCTCCGTACAAAACTTCTTCCAGGAGTCTCTCTTTGCCTTTCAGCAAATCTTTGAAATCTTGAAGGAGGTTCTTACCCTCTTCCTCATGAGAGATAGCTCACGGGTCCACCATCTGGCTCCTACTGTTTTGACACGTACCAAAGGACAGTGTCTCTTATAAGATCCTACAAATATCCTGAAACAAACATGCTTGTGATCTGACAAAGATGGCTCTGATGATACTTACCAGTCATGTATCCTCTTGGCCATCCTTTCGGTGCTCAGACTTAGGTCAATAACCTTCCTTCTGACCTTAATTACAAAAGTTGTTTCATTACCCTGATTAATAATTGCTAAATAATGGTAATAATTGGAGATAATGTACCGGTAACCTAATAACAACTCACCCCTCTTATTAGTGTCCTTTCTCCCCCACAACATGTTATGCGCATAGGCGTCACACATTCCAGGATTAGGTCTGTTAATTTCCTGCCGGCATATTTCACGAGGTCTTGTATTCCCCTTTGTAATTGTCCTCTGACATCATCATACGGAAGGTAAGCTGATAATAGCAGCAGAGTTCTCCCCAGTTCCACCATATTTAGTGTTCTAGAACAAGTTCATGGATTAGTCTCTTATTTACTAATATAAGTTCTAGGTTCATTATCACATTTACAATACATTAACCTGCCTCCTGTGTTTTCCAGTCCGGATACTTTACCCTAATCCAGTGCTCCTGTATCTGGACTGCATCCAATTTTACTGCAGCAATCCTCCTACATAGTACTGCAATTGCAGCCTTGCTATGCTGAAGGTTTATCTGGAGGATTCTTCCGCTCATCTTCTTCTTCTGTATTTCCCTGAAGGACTTTCAGGAGTTCCTGTTTCAGGCAAAAGAACACCTTCCATCATCTAGTCTTGAGCGTCATTGCCGGCAGTTCATCGATGACAAGAACTAGAGTCTGAGAATTCTCCTCTCTTGCACCTACTATCCTCCAGTAGCTTACAACCTGGTTTTTATTTTGCTTGTCCATCATTTTAAGAAAGGCAGCTGGCCCTTTCTTAGCCAAGCACTTAGAAGTCCTCAGAAGAACTTTGGGGGTCCGTAGGAGGTCTTTATCCCCTCCTACCTTCAGGCAATTCCCCCTTCTCCTCCAGTGTTAACTTAGATGGTTATTATTCTCTATAACCATTCTGTTGTTTCTGTGTTGTCACAGGTTAATAATAGTGCCCTTTTTTCCTTATAGATTTTTGAAATTGGAGAGTTGTCTCGTCACTGATTTGACTCACCTCCTCAACAATCTCTAGTTGCTCTTCCTGCTGGTAGGCCCCCGCACGGGGGGTGCAGACTAGCTGCACCTACTAAGAGGGTTTTGGCATCCCTCGCGGTACCCGAGTCAAACAACGCCCAACACATACAATACATCCATCCAATTACATACACACATACATCAAACAATACATACATTCCTATTCTCACCTTCTTTTAGGATTTTGACGGTGCAGAGCCATTGCGCGTTGGGAGTGCTGAACCTGCCAGAGTCTTGACAACCTCTGGTTTGGTAAGGCTGATGTGAGCTTGCTCTGCCGAGACGTATGCGTGGTTTCTGTTCTGGGGCCAGCCACTTCGGTTCTTGGTCAGGAAGTGTTCGCGGTGTTGAAGAAAGTCGGATTCTTCCTCACAGTAGTTTCGGGTTCCAAACTGATGTCCATCCAGACTGGCAAAAGAGTGCTAGGGATCCTCACGGAACTGGGGGTTCAGAAGTGATCGCAATGTGATCTGATGGGCACGCCCTTACCGAGTTCGCCCGATTCCGCCAAACACGATGCGCTGGACAAAAACACTCATGGTAAACAAAACCGTCAAAGATTTAGGAACAAAGAGACCTCATTCAGATTCGTCTGATGAGTCTGTAAACAAAGAACTGTTTAAAAAGACAAAGGAGAGGGCTGCTCAACAACCATCTGAGTTGCCAGCTCCCACATTTTTAGTTTTTTCGAATGCGGAAAAGGATTCTGATTTATCAAAGGTATCACCCTTTGTAATCAACAAAGCAATTACTGGAACAGCGGGCCCTGTACTTTCCATTAGGAAATTACAGAATGGCACCATTTTAGTGGAAACTAACAGCGAGAAACAAAGTTTGTCGCTGTTAAAGATGACTTCTTTCTATGACAAAGTCAAGGTATCTGTGGAACCTCACAGATCCTTGAATTATTCAAGAGGTGTCATTACCTGTAGAGACTTGATCCCCATTAGTTTGGAGGAATTAAAAAGCGAATTAGCTAGCCAGTCGATCGTTGATGTCACTCGCACAATGCGCAATGAAAATGGAGAGAAAAAAGCCACTGCTACTCTGATTCTTACATTTGGCACACCTACACTGCCAGAGCATATCTATGCTGGTTTTTACCGTCTTTCTGTCAGACCTTACGTCCCAAACCCTCGACGTTGTTTTAAGTGTCAAGGGTTTGGACACGTGAGTTCTACATGCACAAAGCAAGAAACATGCGGTCAATGCGGCAAAAAAGGTCATAATAGTGAGGGCTGCAATGATGACGCCAAGTGTCCCAACTGTGGCGGCGATCATCCTGCACGGTCCTTTAACTGTGAAAAGTTTAAAGAAGAAAAAGCAGTCCTTACTATTATGGCTAAGGAAAAAATATCATTTAACGCCGCCAAAAAATTATATAAAACCTCTAGGCCTACTCTGGAAGGCAAATCATTTGCTGCAGTGGCTTCAAACAAGAGCAGCACTCCATGCGCAAGTTGTGGAGAATTGGCTAAGACTGTCAAAATCTTAACTGACCAAGTTGCTCAGCTAGTCTCTCTATTCTCTAAAGTGTCTCCTTCCGCTCCCGCTTCTGCTTTAGTTGATTCAAATTCCGTTCTTCCGCCCTCTAGTTTCTCAGTATCACAAGCAGAGATAGAACCATCTATCCCTGCTCTTGATCTGAGAATAAAGACGCAGGAAAAAACCATTATAAAAAAGAAAATGACTCCAGTATCTGGGGTAAAGCAATTTTTAAAGAAATCATATACATGTTCTTCTGTAGTAACAGGAAAAAGTTCTGGACCCGTTCCAGGAAAGAAACCAGTTGCTACCAAAAGCAAAATGGCCAATGTCAAAAGTAGTAAAAAAGAGAAAAAAGGAGGTTCCACTACAAATCCTCCTAAAAACCCGGATCCTTGCCCTTCTCCTCCCTTAACATCTTCCAAGACGTGTGAGGGTAATATGGAAGTGGACAAGGACACACAACCTAAAAACCATTCTGTCACTTCAAGACAGGAAAAGGAAGAGGTTGAAAAGGGACCATGTCCCTTCTAATATTTATTTAATTTGAATGAATTTCTATATTTATTTCAATTTATAATGTGAACTGCTGAAATACATTTATTCATTAATTATCTATGTCCACGATCCCAAATATGAATGTGGTTCAGTGGAATTTAAATGGTGTTAGAAGTCACATGGAAGATCTGAAAGTTCTTGTGCGAGACACGTCTCCTCTATTCGTTTGTCTCCAGGAGACACATCTCCATAATACGCATTCGTTACATTTAAGAGGGTATTCCGTCTTCAGGTCAGATTTTGTTACAGAGGAGAGAGCAAGAGGTGGTGTAGCCATACTTGCTCACAACTCTGTGGATGGTGTTTCCGTAAATCTGGATACACCATTACAAGCAGTAGCAATTCGAGTCGCTGTTCCCATAAAACTAACGATATGCAGCCTATACCTGCCACCAAGTTATACCGTCCAACCAAACGATTTGATAGATTTAATATATCAATTACCTGCTCCGATTCTGTTGCTTGGTGATTTCAATGCACATCACTATTCGTGGGTATCCTCAACCTGCAGCTCAAGGGGTATGCGCGTAGAGAGGATACGATCCGATTTAGATCTGTTTTTACTTAATGACGGATCGTTAACACACTTAGCAGCTTCGACAGGAGGTTGGACGGTCGTAGACTTGTCATTTTGTAGTCCTTCGCTAGCTACAAGATTTGAGTGGACAGTGATGTCAGAATTGTATGGCAGCGACCATGCTCCTATAAAAATTTCCTTTAACGACTCCTCTTTTCTGAACAACCGAACACCTCGATGGATAATAAACAAAGCCTTATGGAATGATTTTACAAATCAATTTGCATTACCGGAATATAATCAACATATTTCTATAAATGAAACAGTTGATATGTTTACAGATTCCATTATTTCAGCAGCAGAAAATAACATTCCAAAAACTTCAACACGACCAAAACATCTACCAGTACCTTGGTGGAACGACAAATGTAAAGAAGCTCTGCGCTTACGAAGAAAAGCATTAAGGACTTTTAATCGAATACCGACAGGAGAAAATCTGTAAAATTATAAAATCTTCCGTGCCAAAGCTCGCAGAGTATTCAGGCAGAGCAGAAAAGATTCTTGGACCCATTATATCGGTACAATAACCAGAACGACTCCCACATCAACAGTGTGGAAGAAATTACGTTCTGTGTGTGGCCATGTTTCCTCTTCTCCTTTGGTTGGACTGATGCAGCAGGATGGGATATTGACTACAGACAGCCATAAAATTTTAAGCATTTTGGGCTCATCCTTTTCTAGGTTCTCTTCAACAGCTAGGTATAATGATGCTTTTCGTATGTATAAAACCGCTCAAGAGGCCATGCCATTCACTATCGGCATATCGCAGGATTCTCCGTTAAATGACCCATTTACAATGGATGAATTAGAATCTGCCTTATTGTCGGCTACGGATTCAGCTTCTGGACCCGATAATATCGTATATTCTATGATTAAACACATTCCAGAGTCGGGTAGGGCAGCTCTTCTCCAAATATACAATCGTATATGGAATGAGCATATCTTTCCTGATTCTTGGTTGGAAGCCATAGTAATTCCTTTATTAAAACCAGGTAAAGACAAAACTGATCCAAGTAGTTATCGTCCTATCTCTCTCACCAGCGTTCTATGTAAAATGGTGGAGAAGATGGTCAATCGGCGACTTGTATGGTACCTTGAAAGTAACCAACTGATCTGTAAAGAACAGTGTGGTTTCCAACAGGGAAGATCATCTATCGATCAACTGGTTTTGTTAGAGTCGGCCATTCAAAATGCCTTTCTTCTTCGGCAGACACTTGTTGCAGTGTTTTTCGATCTTGAAAAGGCATATGATATGGCTTGGAGAAGAGGAATTCTAAATACATTACAATCTTGGGGTATTCATGGGAGAATAATAGAATTTATTAAAAATTTCCTGTATAATCGATATTTTAGGGTGCGTCTTGGATCCACCTTATCAGATCGATTTTATTTAGAGAATGGTGTCCCTCAAGGCAGCGTACTTAGCGTCATATTATTTGCAGTTGCTATTAATAGCACACTGCTAATGTCCGATTACCTGTCCACTGTTCTCTTTTTGTTGATGATTTTGCCATCTACGTGGCAACCAGAAACACGGCAACCGCAGAAAGAACATTGCAATTAACGATCAACAAATTACAAACATGGTCCAATCAGACAGGATTTAAGTTTTCCGCTGCTAAAACTAGATGCATAGCTTTTACTCATCGCAGACAACATTTCAGTCCCATTTTATACCTAAACGAAACTCAACTTCACTCCGATAACACTGTCACATTTCTAGGTCTTATATTCGACCATAGACTCTCTTGGAACTCGCATGTGACAACTTTAAAATCACGCTGCATCAAGATCTTAGATATGATACGGGTTTTAAACGGTTCTCATTGGGGAGCCGATAGAACCTGCATGCTGCGTTTTTACCGAGCTCTTATTCGATCACGAATTGACTATGGGTCCATAGTCTATTCGTCAGCTAGGTTATCGGTTCTTAAAAAGATTGATTCCGTTCATAACACTGCTCTCCGTCTTGCATCCGGAGCTTTTCGTTCTAGTCCCATTAGTAGTCTGCTTGTTGAAACGGGTGAGCCATCGCTCACGCGACGCAGACAACAGCTACAACTATCATATATGTGTAATTTGCGCTCCAAACCTTTGCACCCTTCATATCATATTGTATTTAACAATCCATTATTTGCACAGTACGAATTCCGTAAACAATCCACTGCTCCCTTTGGGATCAGAACCATCCGTATCCTTAATAATCTGGGGGTAGCACTACCTCCTATATACGAAAATACACCATGTTTTGTCGCTCCATGGTCGATTAGAAAACCTCATGTCGATCTCTCATTGTCTAGGTATCTAAAACAAACAACACTTGATGTTGTTTACCGTCAGGAATTTATATCCATATGCAAACGTTACCCATCAAGTCATATTATTTTCACTGATGGTTCCAAACTGGACAATAGAGTCGGATGCGCATTTGTTCTGTCAGGAAACAGCTTTATTTATGGATTACCATCTTCCTCTTTCGTATATACAGCAGAACTTTTTGCAATACTCAAGGCACTCAATATTGTTCTACCAACACCGGAGCACCTTCTTATATGTTCAGACTCAAGAAGTGCACTTGAGTCCATTCAAAATATGTACTCTCCTAACTCTTTGGTCAAAGATATTCTGTGCTCCACGCACAGACTTTGTCTGAGGGGCGTGGGGGTGTCGTTCTGCTGGGTTCCGGGTCACGCCGGTATACAAGGAAATACTATAGCAGACCTAGCTGCTAAGGAAGCCACTTCCTTACAGCCTAGCGTGAATAAAGTTATGTCATCCGACTATATGTCCTTTTTGAAACAAGCCCTGTTTAGACAGTGGGAAGAAGAGTGGGTAGCAGTACAAGGTAATAAACTCCGCCAAATTAAAGACACCGTTCGGCCATGGATATCTTCAAACCGCCAAAGCCGTCGAAAGGAAGTGGTGGTTTCTCGTCTACGCATTGGCCACTCTGGGTTAACTCATGGGTGTCTGATGCGTCGGGGGGATCCGCCGCTTTGTCCTTACTGCTTAAACCTTATTTCTATTAAACATATACTTTTAGATTGTGAAAAGCTGAAATATGTTCGGAAGAGGTTTTGCCTACCAAATTGCATTCAGAGGATGCTGGGTGATGACTCCCAAACCATTAATATGGTGTTAGCATTCCTCCATCGGTTGAATGTAATTGGAAAAATTTAAAAACAATATACATTTACTTACAAAATTTAAATACCATGTTTAGATTTATTACTTGTTATTTTAATTAGAGTTTTTTTTCATTGTTATGTAACAGGGCCCTTTACAGCCCTGTGACAAGTTGTTATTATGTAATTTTTGTTGTTATCGTTGTTATTGTATCGTGTAGCGTCTGTAGTGTGTGTAAATAAAAGTTTAATTTTATAGCATGAGCATAGTATAAGCATTATACGAATGCTCTTAGTTATCCAGGCGATGATAACCACCTAGGTTTTTCGCCTTTAAAAACCAAAAAAAACTGCTGGTAGGCTACTGGAACTATTGCAATCTTTGTTCCGAAAAGCTGTCTTTGTAGGTGGTTTGATCCACCCATTGCCTATTTGTACCCAGTGTTGGTTCAGGTTGAGTCTTCGGGTCTATTCCACCTTTCCTCTGCCTTTTCTTCAAAGGAGTAGCCTTCTCAGCAGGTGATGTGCTGTCTGAAAGGTTCCTTTTGTTTTCCCTTCTGAATGGCTTCATCTGCATGGTTTCCTTTAACTTTAGCTTCTTCCATTCTGCACGAGTTAACCAAATTGCTCCTGCTGCCTGTCTCTACTACCGGGCGAGTTGGTCGCGGGTGATTCTTTTTCAGTCGGCATCAGTTTCGAACTCATTACTAACATCTGCCAACAGTTTTTCTTCATCACTGAGTTCCATTTTATCCTCAGTGATGCTGTTTTCATCTGCAGTAATGTCTAGGGTCAAATCCTCTGTATCAACTCCAGATTTGCAGATGTGGCAGGTACCCTCCACCTTGTATAAATAATAATAATTAATAATATTCAATAATAATGTTTAAATGTAATAAGCGTGTTTAGTTTGGCTTGACACGAAAAGAGTGCTGACGACGACAGTCTAGATCTGACGGGGAGGGGACGCCAGAGAAGCGAGCGTCTATTTTAGTTAGTCTTGGTTTGACCGCGATCGCGACTAGACTCCGTTGTATATATCCTTGCCTTTGCCTTTTTAGCCTAGTTGTTAGTTTAGTCCGGACCAGCAGAGAGATGTACTTTATTTGACTTTTGAATAAACGTTTGAAGTCGAAACTCGTTCTACCTTCATTTGAAGACCTACTTCCACCAGAAACCATCCTGACAACCGCCCGTACGCTCGCGCGAGAGCAGAAAGGCACATCCCTTAGAGGAGACGCACCATCGTAGGTTCGCCGCAGGGGTTGATCCAACGAGGGCCACGTCACACAAGTAAGTTGGCCATAAGGTAGATGATCCTAATTCTTTCTCCACCTGCTTCCTGTACAGCAGTGGTTGGCCTCCCCCAGAATCCCCCCAAATTTGGGAACATTATACATTTTATAGTT
This sequence comes from Philaenus spumarius, assembly GCA_018207615.1. NCBI lineage: Eukaryota > Metazoa > Arthropoda > Insecta > Hemiptera > Aphrophoridae > Philaenus > Philaenus spumarius. Next base: position 321,568 of record JAGFPH010000398.1, on the reverse strand, counting down.
ATGTATACAGTAGTTAAAAACTTAATTCATACTACAAAATCTACTATTAAAACTTCCTATTTATTACCAAAAGAAAGACAATAATTAAGAGTTCTAGCTAAGAATATTTTCATTATCAAATATTTAGTGTTATGTTTACAAAATTGCTTGTAATAAATGTATACATATTATGTGTATATCTATCTCTGTTGTATTAAATTAAATTATGGTAATTGTTTCTTAATTTAGGCACTGGGCATCAGAGTGCAGAAACCTGTCATATACAAAATTTAGGAATAAATTCATGTGTTAACAAAAAAGATGCTAGAGTCGGAGACTTGTTGTGGTTCTACTCAAATAAATTTGGTATATCACTCTATCCTAAGGTAATTTATTTACATTTTTGGTTTATATTATGTGATGTATGTTTTAATTTAAGAATTGTTGCAATATGTCAAAATAGAGGAAAAAACAAAGCCTTAATAAAACATGGTTCACACTTTCTGGAAAGTCAGGGAATGTCAGGGAAATTTTAATACGTCAGGGAAAGTCACAATATCGCACAGAATAAGTCAAAATATGCATTACATTTGATTGATAGTGGACATGTATATTTAGTGACTAATTTAATCGAAAATTCATTGTATTTGTATCCAAGTCACAAATTTGAATAAAAAGAATGATTTTTTCCGTCTGTGTGACTTTATTATTTGTTTAAAGTAATTCACTTACTTGAACATGGCGCGTTTCGGAACTCTATTCCATCATCAGATTCTCGCTCTAGTGAGGTCGTTAGCACATTAAAATAAATACATATACAAAACAACACAAACACATTTAAACACGCACAATAATACATAAAATATATTCCGTGTGTGCACACCGTCGAATACAACCGGACACTGAGTACGTCGGACCGCTAACATGAATATCTTTCAATGTTGCGTAACGTTTCACCTTTTTCCAACAATGGGTTATAGTTTCAAAAATATATAAACATGGAAAAGTTAAGATGCCTAATTCCTTAAACACTTTTTTACAGGATGCCATTCTGTTTAGACCTACTACAGTTCTTAATGCTTTTTTCTGTAAACGTAACACTTTACTAACCTCATTCATCGAAGAGTCACTCCAAAAGCTAACGCCATATTTTAAATGAGGATAACTAAGTCCATAGTTGGACATAATAAGTAATGGATTCAGATTGTTATTATTATTATTAATATTAATTTATATCATACTAGGGGAGACCTCTGTGTGCTCCGCACGTCAATCCTCAAAGGAACCTTCTAAAGACATATGTTATGTTTTATTTATAATAAAGATGTAGGATTAATAATAACCTCAAAACTAAGATGGTAAATAATGTTAAATGTTCAAATTAAATTATTTCTTATATTTTATATCAGCAGTTACAATAATGGACCAGCAAGGCTCAGGTCTACACTTTAAAACCCTAACCTAAAATCTATAAATACAAAAATAATTGCTTTAAATTTTGAAAGCAGCTGTTAATGGAAATATTGGAGCAAACAGCTATATTATCTGTTATTTTATTCAATTGGTTGCAATGGTAATAAATGTAAATACATGTGTTGATTTATCATTCTAGGCCTAACCTAAGAATTTTTTCCCACTACATTTACAAATATTGAAATAAAAAAGGTTTTTATCGAAATGAATTATAGCCTGTGTTACTCAGGGATAGTGCAGCGTTTTATTAGTAAAACTATTTTTTCAATCGGTTCAGTAGTGCCAGAGATTACCTCCTACAAATAAAAAACAAACTTTACCTCTTTATAATATTAGTATAGATAGATTGGGAAGTGGGTTGTTTGCATCTCATGTGTTGCACTTCTTGCTTTGTTTGTTATTTAATCTTATCTTCTAAAGCGAGAGATAATTGTTTGTCTGCTAAATGGATCTGGAATCTCCGTCTAAGGATTTTTCATTTTTTGATTTTATATGGGGCTTTTGGCCACGAGAAATCGATTGGAAATGGTCACCAGTCTGGGAAAATTCGTTTTCTACGTCTTTTTATTAAATTAAAAAGTGAAATTTGTCCATTTTAAACAATACAAAGCACAGCTGATGCAAATGTTTTCAATGTCATTACAATAATCATCTGCTTTCTTTTAAACTGTATATTTTATTAGAGGTAAGCCTAATGTTGTATCTATTTATAGTTACCATGGCAACGAATACTTCTGCTAAATAAACATACCCTTTATTTAGTTGTTTAATGTTATAGGCCTAACCTAAACGATGTTCACGGAAATTTGCAATAATAGTTATTGACGTGAGCGAACTAGGCCCTTGGCCTAAATCGATATTGAAATATTAAACTTTAATTTAGGCCTGACTTATTTCTGAGGCATAGCGTTGAGATTATGGTTAATCCTTTAAACTGTATTTTTATTACAGGTAAGCCTAATGTTGTATATACCCTTTATTTAGTTGTTTAATGTTATAGGCCTGACCTCAAAACTCAATAATCCAATATTTATTATTGAAATCGTAGCCCTGCTGATAATCGAGCTTTAGCTCGGTCTCCTGGTACTAAGCTATAACATTAAACATTATTTTTGTAGCTTAAATACTTCAGCTTTGTTTATACAATTTTGAATGAAGGAAAATTCATACTTTCCTGAATAAAGTATATAAAAACTTACCTTCTTAATAAAAGTAATTAATTTTACTCATTTAGAATTGTATATGTAAAGAATACTGCACTATTTTTTATTATAAAGGCGTAATCTAATTTATTATAATTTTGTTTAGCAAATATTGGATATATCGGAGTGGATTGGAGTTCCTGGCAAGAAGACGCTATTGCCTTTGGAATTATCTGGCTCTAGAACATCATCTCTGTCAGAGTCAGATGTTTTATACTTTGTAATAGAGGCCGACTTCAACGCGTTGTTTTCACCAACTTTTACTCACCACTGCCAGGTTGTACTTTGACTAGTTATATTGTAACTTGTTTTGCTTTGCATTCATCTAGATTAACCAAAGTAGATTTCATTGCATTGAACTACATTTCAGTTGGTTAAAAATCATATATTAAGTATATTAGTTGTTTGTAATTCAACCCTTGATTGGCAAATTCGGGGTCATATTATTCGTTCCAGTTCAACACTTGGAATGCTGGACTTGGCAAAATTTGCCGCTCAAGGTTTGAATGTTTAAGTAAAAACTAAAAACATAATGAAAATTCAATATTTGAAAATATTTCATAGCATAGTTGAACTTTGTTAAGTCAGATCAAGTAGGACCAGAGCCAGTTGGGGTTACCAGAGAATGTTAAAAAAACAATAATATAAAACATTTACTTATAGGTAATCTCCTTTATTTACTGTACTGTAACTCAAATAATTAAAAAAACATTTATATAAAAAAAAAATATACTTTATACTGTAACAAATGTATGTAGTCCTACTTTGTGGCAAAGGATTTTGTGGCTCTGCTGTTTTAGTCTTGATTATTGCTTGCGAGCTGAGCAATCCCGCAACTGCTTCAGCATAAGGATTGAACATTTTCCAAAGATTTGGTCCTCATCTCCAGGAAAAGTTACTTGGCATTTCCGCGCGTAAACTTCTGTCGTTATTTCTCAAAGTGCCGATTAAATTGAGCTCCCCTGTCATGTTGAATATTTAGTTGCCAACGTAGATACATTTGCCTCAAACAAAACTAAATCAACATTGATGGAATGACCAGAACTTCACTTCAAACTTTCACGGCTTTCATAAAGATTCTCCCGAGAAAGTTACCGCCTCTCTGCGTTGCTTCTTTTGAATTTTCCTAAGTCCTAATGAGAACTTAAGTTCCCATTAATCACAACAACGCTTTACTTGGTTTGGAAAATCACAACGAAGGACTCGCTGTACTCACACACTGTTTCGGAGCACCGAAGCCTGCCATCGCTCTGATTGGCTGTTCAACACAAGTCGCTTTCTCTTTTCACTGGAAAACTGTATATATAGGGTGAAAAAATGACAAAATTTATCGGATCTTCATCTCGATACCAACGCGACTGCAACAGCCAGCAAGTGTCTATGGAGATGTTAGCCGAAGCTAGCATACAGCCGAGGAATAAGGCCAAGGAAAGTAACAAGAGCTAGTGAAGAAGTGTTCTCGAACGTGCGCGATTTCCAAATTTAAAAGAAACTACATTGGCATAATTATGCCCCATTACTTGTGTTTGTGTGTTAATTTTTGTGGAGTGTTTATGTGTAATTTATAGTTTTTTGAAGCACACTAAACAAATGCAAATCATTTAAAAAGTTTTATTAACGGTTTGAAAATGTCTGAAAAATAGGCGAAACATTTCACTGAATAGAGAGTGATCACAATAGGAGTGCAAGCAGTACAAGGAATTGAGCTATTTATGTAAATATATCCAGTCCAGTAAGGCAAAAACAAAATAAATCATAAAATTTTTGTGCTGACAAAGGGACACTGCAGTTTATAAATAAAGTGATGAAATATAGATGCAGTTTTACTTTTATAATGTAAATTTTTATGAATTCAGGTGGAAGATTTCGGTGTTGCGTGTGCATGGAGAGCCGGAGGCTTTCTGTCTTTGTTGTTAGAGAGTGACGAAGAACATCTAGCCAAGTTGACAGCATCATTCATGTCAAACAGTCTTAGCTTTGGTCCAGGCTTAGAAATCATTCGAGTCCAGTGTAAGTACTTTAAATAAAACATTAGTTATTACTCAAGAACATTGATTTACCTTGGTAATCACAATTGTTCTAAAGTGATATTTGTGTCGGACAACATTTTAATCGAATATTTGATATTGTCATTCCAATAAAAACCATATAAAATTAAAATAGTTGAGAGAAGGTTTTGGTATCTGTAAGATCAGCAGAGTCTTCTGTAGGGTTAAAAGACTTAGCATAGCTTACACTAATGGTATGCATAGGTAAACTATATAGTCTAAGAAATAAATTTGGTTGTGGAATACTGTTTTCAATTGCGTTGGTTTTATTTTAATATAGTCGTATTTGTATAGCTTATGTATTTTGCATTTGTTTGACTATAAAATTAGCAGTTATGGTACTACTCGCCTTAAAAATAAATAGACGAGAAAATTTGTTTGGTCATAATTTTTCTTAGTTTTATCCTTTATACAGTAGATTTCTTTTAATCTGACATCCATTGATTTTACACACCTGATAACAGGGTGTCTAGCAACAGGGAAAATAGGGAAAACCTGGAAAAGTCATGGAATTTTACTTTTTTGGAAAAATCAGGGAAAAGTCAGGGAATTTAGGTTAAGGTCAGGGAAAAATAACATTTCTAAGGAAAATAGTTAAAAATAACTATTTACAATCATAGATTAATACAATTTTTAATTGAGAAAATAAACATTAAAGATAAGATGACCTTCTAAAGAACTTCTAAATTAATCAATAAGAAAACTATGTATTCTGATACGTAAAAAGAATTATCGGCAAGTTAAGCGTGTGATTGTGGCAGCTTGTTCCAATGCACTTGCCGTGATATGACTTTGAAACCTTTCTCGAACGTTCTATTTCTAAAAATGTTAGTTTTATAATTAAATGTTTTCGAATTTGGGTATCTTCGTATCAATTAATTAAATATTCAATGGAAATCTATACTGGTAGCTAGATTACAAAAACCAATTACTGTAGTTATTTCTTTTGTTATAATGTAATAATATATAATTTGAGTAATTCAATATTTATAGTCATAAATGCGTAATTTGCAACTGCTGGTGGTTGGTACATTAACATAGATAGTATTAAATATTGAACTGTTATAATATTACCGTGTTTAATTAAATATTTAATTAATTCCCTAAAAATTTATTTGCTCACCAATATAATTTGATTGATTTACTAAAATTAAATTAGCATGGTTTTGTTTGTGCTTTTTTCTAAAATTGGTCAGGGAAAAAGTTATTTAGTCAGGGAAAAGTCAGGGAATTTCAAAAGGTCATATCACTAGACACCCTGTGATAAATAATCCAGTCCATGTTTGAAAGGTATTCTTAGTTCAAAATGAATATGCAAAGGGCCTAATTTAATCTGCAACATTTAATGGTAATAAATGCCGCTAGGCCAAATAATATATTTTGTTTATTATTAGTGGTTTTCTTTGCATGCACTGAGCGTCACCTAGTACAGTTTATGTGGTATCAACATCGCAGTGGCAGCTATAGAATGTCCAACTCAGTTGTTTACAACCTTTCGATTTTATGAGCTGATGCTTTGTTTCAGTTTGTTTTCTAAAAAAAAGCAATTAGATGTTTATGTTCCAACTCTAGTTCACAGCTGTAGCTTTGAGTTAGGTCTATTATACAAGTGATTTTGTTTTTTAAACATGAACTCAGTTATTCATTCTCAGTGATATATTTGAATTTTTATGATTTCATTTAGATATAATAAATATGTTGCTACATAAAAAATTTAGTTGTGTAGCATACAAATTTATTTTTACTTTTCAGCCTAGCAACAACAAATGTTTCTTTATTAAGCTCTATTAACCTGTACAGGGGTCGCTCACAGTCGTTTCAACCATTTTATTTTATTTAGGCCCATCTTTATGCAAAAGACTGTATATTAGGCTTCCGCCACCTCGATACCTTCAAATTGAGTCGCCCACACTACAGTTAAACTGTTTTCCTCTTTCTTTACCATTTCAGTTAATGAATAGCGAGCTATCCAGTCTTTTTATTCCTAAGTAACCCCTCGTGTTACCTGTTTTTTTTGTTGTTAAACCGTATTCGACGCATAGTACAGTCTTATTTATTTTACATTTGTTTATATTTTGTGTGTAATTTTAAGTTTTGCTAGTACAGTAGGATCTCGCTAATCCGGCCCTATATCGGGATTTATAGTGCCGGATTACCGAATTGGCGAATTAATGGAACATTAGGTACAAATATAAAATTTAACATAAAAACATTGTTTATATATAATCATATGTAATATTTAATTAATGTAGCTTCAAAAACACGTACAACAGTACATACAATACTGGAATGCAATACATTATTCTAGTGTGAAGAAAAACAAGAATAAAATGTTTAATTTCTAAAACGTACAGTACAATAAAGTAAATTGAACTATAAAACGTTTAAATTTTAACAGCGAAAAAATTTTCTATGGTTTCTTGCTTTTTTGAATTGAAAGAAAGCCTCAACACATTTTCCTGCGGTCTCTGTAGTGTTTTGATATTAGATGTGGAAGCACCATTTTGCTCAGCCAACTAGATTGCAGTGGTGAAAGCTTTCAGAGCTGGCCTGAAACACAAACGGCGTTTTCGTCCGCCACTGATTATTTGAGATCGCCATCATATCAATAGTGGCGCGAAGGAGTTAGGCATCTATGTCAGCTGTTGTCAGGGTCATCCACAAGATGATTCACTACTCTTGAAGAACGACTCAATTTTGTCCTTTTTTTTTTTTGTGTTGTATTGTTGCACGGCCAATGTTGTACTTCTTAGCTAAATTAGATAACTTGTCACCTTTTTCCAAACGTTTTAAAATTTCATACTTTTTATTAGGCCTGTGCGAGCCTAGATTTTTGAGTTCGAGCCGAGCCGAGCCAAGCTTTTTATATAGCTCACGAACTCGAGCTTTTGACGAGCCGAGCTTTCTTATTACTTACTTCAATGTAGTACTAGGTAACAATCGGGGATTAAAACGATAAATACTTAATTTTAACAGCACTAGATTAAAAAAAGTAGGCCTAATATATATATGTATTATTTACATTCTTATTTTTTAGTCTGGGGACCATGATCAGTGCTCACTTATTACATCCAACAAAATTAATGAGCTCCCGAAGTTTTTGTATATCGTCGTGAATCACCCTGTATATAAAGTTTTTAATGACACCTGAAAACGTGTTTTGGGGACCATAATCAGTGCTCACTTACTACACCCAACAAAATTAATATTGCATTGTCATCGGTCCTTGATAAGTGTGCAAAGTTTCAAATCAATCCGACGTTTTGAAGGGGGTGAAAATCACGTTGTGTTCTGGGGACCATGATCAGTGCTCACTTACTACACCCAAAAAATTAATATTGCATTGTCATTGGTCCTTGTTCTTCATATATACTATACACAAGGATATATATATATATAGAAGTTTTCACTTCAATAAAAGTATTCAGCTAAGATTACGGACAAAATCACAAAGTCACTCTCAACGTCTATTATAAAATATTGCCACATTTTCGATGCCATTGATGAAAAGACTAGTCTACTCCGGTTAAGTTTCCACATATCCTCAACTAACTAAACTTAATAAAATTAATATGTTAATTCAGTAGAGCGTCGATTATCTGAAAGCAGAAATGTACTGTAAATAAATAAGTACATTACAGTACTACACATAATAATTCTGAATTTAAAGTTTTTTATTCGCATAATCAACCGAGTTGTAAACTTCAGGGAGTTTGTGAGCTCAACGGAAAAGCGGTCGCTGTTGAGTCAGCCGAGCGCATGGCCGACCGCTGCTGTCAGTCGTTAGTGAGTTCACAGTGAATTTAATTACCCGAACAAATTGGTTATCAGAAGTCCCTCGGTCCCAATTTGTTTCTAAAAATCGGCGCTCTTCTGTATTAACTAATTGCGGTAACTAAAACAAAATGAATAAAACTGTGCACTAAAACTGAATACTGTACGTATTTACACACAGTGTTATTAACTTGATATTACTTTGTTCTAACAAGTTGTTCAGATTTCGGCGGGACTAAACTGACGCCGTCGAATGAAATTTTCGATGATTGAAGTTCCGATTATTTCTGAACTCTTCCGAATTGAAGGTTCAGAAACAAAACATATAATATTCCGAGCGTTAACGCAATCCTAGTCAATCGTAAAAAAATATTATGCCTAATCGGATTCCGAATAATTTTATTTGACACTTTTTCTTGTGTAATTATTTTAGTCATTTATAATTTTTTTTTTAACTTTTATGAATAATAAAGGGATTATTGATTGTTATAATCACTGATAGTAAAAAAAGTAATAATTTAGGCATAAATATTAATTTACAAAGGCTACATTATCTGATGAAATGAGTGCATCAAACCGGCATTCACGTCCACCATCGCCACACGATCGAGCTAAATTGCAACATATGTCGCGTTCAGACAAACTAACGCGAAGAGTTTAGTTTTATTATAACCAAAAATATGTGAATATTCTTTTTTTCTCTTTTGTTTTGTACCACTATAAAGGGGTCGTTTCAATTGCCGAATTCACGTTGTACCAATCTTACAAAAGAATAATTAAGGGAACGGAAGCAATACTGGGCCACATAGATTGGTACTGTTCAAAACTTACCTTTAAAAAATTTAAATATCACCAAACGTATGAATGTTTCAGCTGATTACTCACAATTCACTAGATACCTAGAGGTTAACTCAATAAACCGTAGAACTAGGTTCAATTTCAGGTTTATTAACCAAAGTTAAGTAAAAAAGTTTATATGCCCTTAAATAAAAAAAGAGAAATTATTTATAAGCCCTTAGTACAAGAAAAACTTCAGATTAAAACAATACATATATATTTAATTAAATTGAATTTTAAAAACCCTCCCCAAAAATCAAAAATCAAAAACCCTCCCCATTAATAAAGATTACAGAATTTATACAAAAGGTTAGACAAAATTACAAAAAAATTAACATGAAATACCATGGATTTGTTTAAGGATAATTATATATGTCGTTGGCCAACTCTAAAGCTAAATATAAATAATTGAATAAATAAACAAAATTAATTATGAGACGTCTCTCTATAAAAAAAAGGTATATGAATTTCTAATATATACAGCCCTTAGGGCTAAGGTCCGAAATATGCTATAGCTTGCACCTCCCAATATTATTAAATACAAAACATGTCCTATATACTATTCATTTACAAATAAAACACAAATACAAATACAGCCTATTCAAAATTCATTTAAAGAAAAAAAAAAGGTCCACTGCAGATTATTGGTAGTTATAAAATATTTTAGTTTGTAGTTAAAGCACTGTAGTTACAAAATGTTTTAGTTTATGGTTGAATCACTGTAGTTAGAAAATATTTTAGTTTATAGTTAACTTCTTGTGGAAAGGTTGGCCTTTTCAGCAAGTGTAAGCTGTTGCTGGACTTATGACATGATACCAGAATTAATGTCCTGAAGTTGGACCAGTGTAAAACTGCATCAAACAAATAACAATCCTTTTAGAATGCTTGCAGGCAATTAAACAAGCATAGTACAAATAGTTT
>JAGFPH010000398.1:264572-308431 GCA_018207615.1 Philaenus spumarius | reverse complement strand
GGCTTTCCCAACGTGGGGCTGAAAAGCAGAAGAAGCTGTTTTGTAAACAAGTTACAAACATAATAGAAATTAATTTTAAATAATCCTTTTTGTAATAGTAGTTTTAAGTGTAGCTTTAAAAGCCTATTTAACAGCCAGGAATTCTTTAACCCGAGAGAAAGAGATATGTTTCAATAATTTGAATATAAATATTTATTTTATTTTAAATACATTTAAAGGAGATATAAAGTAAATGTAAAATAATTCCATTCAGAATTGCGTTGAAAGAGATATATAGGTAAAGTGCTCCAACTTAAGTCTCAAAAACGAGAAATGTATCAAAATGTATAACTAAAACTCAGTGAATATACATAAAGTTTTGAGAAATAAAAAAGAGTCAGATATTCATAGTATAATATTATAATTTTTAGTCGATTAAAACATATTATAATTTTGGCGACGCAACGAGTGGCATTGTTTGTTTTTTAACAAGGAGGAGAAATAAATTACATTTATAAAATTAATAATATTACCAGTGGAAATGCCTCTATACTTGAAGGATTAACTTATTAGTTTAACATCTGACACCATCATTGCCAATTTCTAAACATGTCAGATTATCAGAAACTTACTATTTCAGTTGATTTATTTTCTTTAATTTTGTTTCATATTTATTCCATGTGGACCTGTGGTACATGTTTAATACAATATCAGATGATGCATTAAGTAAGTAAAGCAGTGTTTAAATAACATGTAAGATAATAGAATGGAAGTAACAAGTGCATGCACATCTGACTACAGAGATACAGTGTCTATTATTAATGGATAAGCTAAATATTTTTTTATTTGAACTATAAAGTTAGTACTTAATAATTGTGATACACAATTTTAAAACACTGTACAGTAAGTCCTCTACTTACGAACGTTCGATTTACAAACTTTCGAAGTTACGAACAAAGTTCCAGGAATTAAAAATGATTGACAGGAGGCAGGAAGATTTGACCGTGAGAGGCGGGAAGAACGGAACGTGGCTCAACACGATATGCTATAAATAGTCATTCCAGTCCACTCATTTCAGTTTGGACTGTGGTCGCGTATTAATTAGATGTGTTGAAGTATTTTAGTTAAAAAAACATTTTTGTGTATGTACAGTATAGTATTTGTAAAGTCTTTGTATTGTTGTTAAATTATCGCTTAGTTTGTTAGTATTTTTATTTGACCTCACAGTGTGTTAATTATTTTTTATTGTTGTTGGAACCTGTTTATTGATCATGAGTGGAAAACGTAAAAATAGTGAAAGTGTGAAGTGTGTAGGTAAGAAACGACGAACAATCACTATGGAAAACAAAGTGGACATAATTAGGCGATTTGAGAGAGGAGAAAAAATGGCTGATATTGCGCGGGAATATGAAATGAATCGTTCTACGATTGCAACAATTTTAAAAGATAAAACTCATATTTCGGAGCATATTAAAAGTTGTACCCCTATGCAGTCTACAATTATTACTAAGAGAAGAGGCACAATAATGGAGGAAATGGAAAATCTTTTGACCATTTGGATGGAAAATCAACAACAACGTAGAATGCCTATTAGTCTTAATCTCATACAAGAAAAGGCCACAAGTTTATACGAAGACTTGAAAGTAAAGAAAGGTGAGAGTTCAACTGATGCACCATTCACAGCAAGCCATGGTTGGTTCCAGAGGTTTAAGAAACGTAATAACTACCATAATGTTAAAATAACAGGCGAAGCTGCCAGTGCCGATGTCACTGCCGCTGTTGAATTTCCAAAGATTCTTGAAAATATTATAAAGACTGAAGAATACTTGCCACAACAAATTTTCAACGTTGACGAGACAGGCTTATTTTGGAAGAAAATGCCAGATCGATCATACATATCGAAAGAAGAAAAATCAATGCCAGGATTTAAGTCTGCAAAAGATAGGCTTACATTAATGATTGGAGGAAACTGTTCAGGCGACTATAAAATTAAACCTCTTTTAATCTATCGTGCTGAAAATCCAAGAGCTCTAAAAAATATTCCTAAGGATTCATTGCCTGTTGTTTGGAAATCAAACCGTAAGGCTTGGGTTACTCTGGCGGTTTTTGAAGAATGGTTTCTCAAACATTTTATACCCGATGTAAAAAAATATTGCAAGGAGATCAACATTCCTTTTAAGATATTACTCTTGCTTGATAATGCTCCAGGCCACCCACAACAGTTGAATGATTTTCACCCGAACGTCAAAGTTATTTACTTGCCGCCTAATACAACGTCCTTGTTGCAGCCCATGGATCAAGGCGTTATCGCATCTCTAAAAAAATATTATTTGCGTCGTACATTTAAGCAAGCTATCAAGGCGACAGATGACAAGAATTGCACACTAAAGGAATTTTGGGGAAAATATAATATTTATGAAGCTGTAAAAAATTTGGGTGGTGCGTGGTCTGAAGTTAAGACTTCAAACATGAAAGGCGTTTGGAAGAAACTATGCCCACATTTTTTTACAAATGAAAGCCTTGATAATAATAATGTAGAGGAAAATGAAGAAGAGGTCATAAATAATATTTTAGACCTTGTTAACCAATTGAATTTGGAAGTAGAAGCAGAAGATATTCATCAGCTACTTGAAAGTCATTCACAGGAGTTGACAAATGAAGAGTTGCTTGAACTAACAGCACAACCAGAAGAACCGATTGATGATGAAACTGAAGAAGAGGAGCCAAAGACATTTACTGTCAAACAGCTGAAAGAAGGTTTCACTTTGATAGAAAAGGCACTGACGTGTTTTCAAAAACAGGACACAAACGAAAATAGATTTGCCAAAGTTTCAGCGACTGTACACGATGCCCTTACATGCTATAAATTGATACTGGACGAAAAGAAAAGAACTGCTACTCAAACTTCTATTACTCAGTTCTTTAATAAGAACTCTAAAGAGGCCTGTATTGTGGGAGATCCAATACCATCAACATCAAAGGAATGAGTGGACTACCTACATTATGTGTTTTTAAAAGTTTTATAAGTAATTACAGTGTTATATTTTATTTAAAAAACAGTTTTCTTTTTAAACTTATATGTATGTAATGTACATAGTTGTTTTAGCGAAGTTCTTTTAATAAATGAAGTGATTGATTTGCACGTGAATCGTATTTGTATTACCTTTTAGCAATTTCTTTTAACAAATTGTATTCAACATTACAGTATTCAAGTAGTCTATACAGTACAGTACAGTAGCCTAATTGTAAAAACAGTGTTGTATGTACAGTACAGTACTGTATTTACAATTCTTGCGCCAAACTCCGTGTGTTTCGAGTTACGAACTTTTCGACTTGCGAACGTTTGCTGCGAACACATTAAGTTCGTAAGTAGAGGACTTTCTGTATTTGAATAAATTACTGGTTAATTAATAAGGACAATTGAATTATCTACAGTAGAACCTTGGTTATCCTAGTTTCTGTATTAACTGAGGCAAGTTTGTAAAAACTTTTCTCAAATTCAAAATCAATTCGAATTGATTTCGATAAAGAATTCATAGCTTGAGAGGATTTCTCAATAAGTGAATTTATAATAAAAACTTCTTTGATAGATTGAACAGAAAGAAAAGAAAAGAGTAGTTTGCCGTTTACATCATGAAAACATTTCCGCTCCTTACCCAACTCAATGTTATGGTCAAACAGACGGATAGTATAGTGAATGACGAAGCAGTCTTGGGCCTGTTTACACTCCCCTCCTAGCGGCATCGTATTTAGGACTCGCCATCCTTCCCACGAGTTGTTTCTTCCCCCTGCTACTGTACGGGGTGGGCCATAAGTCACTTGACACTAGTAGTCATTCGGTATCAATTTGACTCTAAACCTGTCAGCTGTTACAACAAAACAATAGTATTGCTTTGAGGTTATGTTTGAGTTATGTTGAAGTTAGCACCTTGTTAGAAGTGATTTTAGTTGATTATGTTTTGTAATTAATTAAGTTAATCATGAATAGTAAGCTCCTAATAAGGGAACGTGTTTTTATTCTTCAGCAGTGGGGGTTACACTATCATAATTACGAAGATGTAGTAGAGTCATTTGTGCAGTATTTCCCAAACAGTAGGCCATTATCACGACAAGCCATTCCTAACTTAAATAAAAGGTTTGAAATGACCATGTCTGTAGCGGATCTTCCACGATCAGGTAGGCCTAAGTCTGTTACAACAGAAGAAAATGTCATGACTGTAGCCAAAGTTTAGTCCAATCGCCATCAAAATCAACCCGAAGAGCATCCAGTGAGCTTGGTATATCTAGAACGAGCGTTAGAAGAATGTTAAAAACTGTAGGGTTGTGAAACCATATCGGCCTACTGTAAACTTTACTGCAAGGTTTGAATGAAGATGATTATGACAGGCGAATGGAATTTTGTGAGTGGTACGTAATAAGACAAGAAGCTGACAATACATTTTATATATCCATTTTGTGGAGCGATGAGGCAACATTCAAACTTAATGGTAGAGTGAACAGACATAATATTGTGTGTACTGGGCTTCTGAAAACCCACATTTAGTCTTGCAGACTGAATTAAATGCCCCTGTAGTATGTATGGGGGCTGGAATCTTTGCTGGTGGACTAATTGGACCATTCTTTTTTGAACAATCGGTCAATGATGTTAATTGCCATGATATGTTACATGAGGTAGTAGTTGAATTGGAAAACAGTCCTGCATTCGAACAACTACAACCTATTCGTGAAAAATTAATTTGGCAGCAAAATGGTTGTAATATATGTGAGTTTCAGGGATTTAAATCACTTAAATAAGGGTATAACGTAAAGGGGGTCATAATGTTCGCAGCTGGGCCTATGATCTTTCGGACTGATTATTTATTATTTCAAACACGTATCGCTGGGGTTGATTGGTCTGACATTTACTCGCAGAGTGATGTAAACAGAGCGTTTGATAACTTCGTCTTTAAATTTCTAAACTGTTTATCTATTTGTGAGAAACAATGTAATGTGCAGAAAAAATGTTTTAAAATATTAAACCCTGGATTACGGATTACTTGTGTAAACAAATAATGAAGCGCAATAAATTGCACAAAAAGACTAAAATACATCCTAGCAACCTTAAGTTGATGGCATTCTATAAATCATTTAGAAATAAATTGCATCTTCAAATTAAAAAAAGTAAGAAAATTTATTTTGAAAGATTGTTTGAAAAAAGTTGTGGAAACTCAAAAAGAGAATGGCAAATAATTAATGAAATAACCGGGCAAAAGAAAAAATATTCGGAAATTAAATTAAGAAGTGGGAATGGTAGTATCGTCTCTAACTCCTTAGATGTGTCTAATATGTTTAATAAATACTTTGTAAGTGTTGTTGATGACATTAGAAATAGTATTGTATTCCAGTCATGTAGTTCTGTCCAGGATCAGTTCATCACAGCCTCTGAAACGTTGTCCATGTTTATTGAACCAGTTACAGCATCCGAAATAGTCAAAATTATAACATCTTTGAAAAATAATAAAGCTCCTGGCATCGACGGAATAAGCTCAATGGCTTTGAAAAGCGTCTCGGGACTGATATCAGATGTTTTGTCATTTTTATGCAATTTAAGTTTTGCAGCCGGTATTTTTCCTAGACGACTCAAGACCGCTGTAGTCATACCAATCCATAAAAAGGGTGATAGGCAACTACCAGGTCAATACAGGCCAATTTCTTTGATCTCATCAATCTCTAAAATCTTAGAGAAGTGTATGAAATCCAGGCTTCTATCATTTCTTACAAAGACTGTCTTTTTTAGTAAAAATCAGTACGGCTTCCTGGTGGGTAGTAACACAGAAATGGCAATGCTCAATTTTATGGATGAAGTAATGACTGGGGTAAACAATGGGAAGAATGTTAGTAGCATGTTTCTGGATGTTACAAAAGCTTTTGATTGTGTGGACCATAAACTCCTTTTACAAATCTTATCAAAAAGTGGAGTCAGGGGTATCGTCAACGATTGGTTTTTAAGCTATTTATCTGACAGGGAACAATGTGTGCGGATCCAAGGGGTTGTTGGGGAAATGGAAAACATAAAGTACGGAGTCCCCCAGGGATCAGTACTAGGGGCTATTTTATTTATTATATATGTAAACAGCTTATGTAAAGGTAAGCTTCAGGGAAATATATATGCCTTTGCTGATGATACTGCCTTGTGTTACGTCAGAGATACATTGCAGGAAGTACAGTCAGCTATGCAAGCCGACCTAAATGCTCTGAGGTGGTGGTTTTCAAAGCATTACATGGTCTTAAATGCTGAAAAAACATGTTACATAAACTTTAATTTGAAAGGCGAGTCTAAATTGTTTACAACACCTTTATTGTATAAATGTATGAAGTGTGTAGTTGGGAATTTGGAATGCAGCTCGTGTATTGTAATAGAGCAAGTTGGTTCCTGTAAATACTTAGGAGTAATTTTGGATAAAGGTTTGACTTGGAAAATGCATATAAACACAATCAAATCCAACTTAAATAATATTTTGCGAGTATTCTTTTATTTAAAGGATATTGTTCCAGAGCCTATTTTGCGTAAAATATATTATTCTATGGTACATAGTAGATTAGATTATGGAATTTGTTGCTGGGGAGGTACATATGTCACTAGACTAACTCCTCTAATTGTAGCACAAAAAAAGTTTGTGAGACTGATTATGCACAAAAAGGAGAGGGTTTCGTCTTTACCATTATTCAGACACCTAACTATACTGCCTCTTAGATGTTTATACATATTTAAAGTTATGAAAGTATTTTATATAAGGAGTGGTCATTTTTCAGATCTGAAAAGTAGAACTTCTGTTTATTTGCTTAGACGTGGCAATAAAGCATTCATACCCAGGGCAAAATTGTCCATATATTTCAATTTTTGTACTAATATCGCCCCAAGAATTTATAACCAACTTCCGGAAAATATTAAGACGTGTACAAAATTTAACAAATTTAGCAAACCGTTGAAGTGCTATCTCTTGGGCATGGATAATGTTGAGAATTTGTTGAAAGTGGTCTGGTAAAGGACGATTTTTATGGTGAAACATGTTGGTAAATTAAATCTTGAAATATGTATGTTGATATAAGCATTTTTTTACTGATATGGTGTGTCTGTGTGTGTGTGTGTGTGTGTGTTGTTTTTATGCATGTGTATGTGGTAAGGGTGTGTATGTCTTTATATATGAAGTTATATATGACTGTATGTATGTATATTGTTAAGTAAATAAATTTAAATATAAATTGTAATTTATAGTTTGGATGCTTATTTAGAATTTTACTGAATTTGTTTAGTTATTTAGCAATACCTATTAACAAGTGATTTAACTGCTCCCACAAAAAACCCTAGAACCTCTGTTGTATTATTTGTTTCTGTATTATGCAACCTCAAAACGGGCAAAAGCCCTTGGAGGTGCATTATTTTCATTCTTTGAAATGTTAATTTTTGTTTTTGTTTTTTACTGAGAAGTATTTTTTTTAAGTTTTTGTATCTAAGTTAAGTTTTATTTGAAATTATTAGTATTTTTTTCTGGTTTGTTTATTTGTTTACCAAGATGTGGTTAGTTTATATTTTCTTATTTTGTCTAGCTAAGTTTATATCTTTAATAATGTATTATGTTTCTGTGTTTAGTTAAGCTCGTATTTATGTATTCAAAGAATGAATAAATATATATATATAAAAAAAAAAAAAAAAAATGTAAATTTTGGACATTTAGCCTATTTTAAAAAACTTAGTACTTTCATGAAAAATAATAAACATAGAAATTCAAAGGGGGATTGCAGACAAGTTTAATTTCAATATATTTCAGTCATAAAAAAGCAATTTGTAATATGATAAGGCATAAATAGAAGTTACACAGAACTTAAATATGTTTTTTGAAATAAAGGAAAGACGTTGTTAGAACATAGCCTCTACAACGGATGTACATTTAGAAAGAAACAAGACTTCAGCCTCGAAACGGATACAAATTTGAGAGATTGTGCGCAGTTTAACATAACAAGAGAATCAGGATTGGTGGAGAGAAACCACGTGATATGACATCATCATTGCATGATGTGGCAAGCGGAAACCATGTATAATTCTCACTAGCATCAGAGACGTTCTGCTGAGCAGATCTATTTGTAATGTGTTAAGTATATTGTTCCAGAAGTATGGAGAAGTGTGGTATTTCCGTTAGAAATGCAATCTAAACATTTCTAAAGTATAATAGAGACAGTGTACTCATGTTTGAGTGTAGAATGGTGAAATTCGGACGTCCGTAGTCAGAGATATTAAACAAAACAAGTTTCGGAAAACAAGCGTGGGTTTCACAAAGCATAAGTAATGGCGGACTAGCTAAGTGACCTGTATAAAAAACGAACAGTGTTTTCGGAGTGAGTTATATCCGTGGATCATGAAATAAATTCAACGATTAATGAGGCTAAACAATTGACTAAGTACAAAATCATTTAAATTAAAATTTTCATAAACTAAAACATGTGTTAAAAGTAAATTCATTTTCTTTCATAAATTCATTTTTTAAAGTGCACTATAAAAAACAAAGATTCGTAAGTAATAAATTAAGTTTAATTAAGTCTGCAATCGAATATTTTATTAATATAAGTTATTATAGTTTTAAGATGAAATGATTAATAATTTATGTGTATGGTTGAGTGTCTGATTGAGGTAAATGAGATGAAGATTTGCCAATTTGACTTAATCTTTTTATGTGTGTTTTTTCAATCTAAAATGATAAATTAAAGTATTAATGCCAACTACTATGCTTTCTTAATTTGAGTTTTCTCCTTTCCAGAAGTACTTTATGGTAAATTGAACCCTGTAATAATAATAAGGTTAAATTCAGTGTTTTTTATAAGTGATTCAAAATGGCGACAGTTGAGATTGTGAACGGTACGTTTTGGCGGTATGTACTCTGTGTGTAGAAACATAGATGTCGTACTTCTAAGATGGTCCGTCCTGAGCTATCAACTGTACGCACAGATGCAGAAAGTTAATGCGTAACAGAGATTTAGTAGTCAACTGTAGTAGACACAGATCTGACTACAACATAACCTAACTTCAATTTTGGGGTTATGTTTGATTGTTTTTGTTTTCGTTAAGGGAATAAGGTGTTGTAATATTTTGAATTAATAATTAAATAAGTAAAGTATATGGATTGAAGGTAGGATATAATAAATAATTGTTACGCAGTAAAGGTTATTTTTTTTATTAAAATTAACTTAGAAATATTTTTGTCAAAATTAATTATTTTATTTTTTTTTATTTTTCAATTAATAAATTTGTTTGTAAACGGCTTGTGTAAGCGCAGCACGTTAC
Source organism: Philaenus spumarius (assembly GCA_018207615.1). NCBI lineage: Eukaryota > Metazoa > Arthropoda > Insecta > Hemiptera > Aphrophoridae > Philaenus > Philaenus spumarius. The sequence goes on along the minus strand of JAGFPH010000398.1, from coordinate 299,136 downwards.
ATGGTGCACCTCCTCATTACGGGAACAATGTGAGAGATTTCTTGTCCTATCCCCGATGGAAGGAAGACACAGAATGGATAGGAAGACGAGGTACAACTGAATGGCCTGCGCTTTCACCCGATATCACCCCAATGGACTTTTCAATTTGAGTAATTGTAAAAGACAAAGTTTATTCAGAGAAACCAAGAGATCTGCAACATTTAAGAGAACGTATTGAATCTGTATTTGAAGAATTATCTACCAAAGGCATCACTGACACTATATGCGCTTCTGTGCTTAAAAGATGTTATTTGTGTATAGAAAATAATGGAAGACACTTTGAACATTTACTTTAGGTATGTGTTTGTTATTGGGTAGGACAATTCAATATTTTAATTGTAAACATTTATACTTAACTTATACTTTATAATAAATTAATACTTACTATCACAATGCATTTTTGTCAAGTGACTTATGGCCCACCCTGAATTTTGTTCTTTTGTTTTTAGCCGTAGTTAAACTTTGTGACTGAGAGTGTCACTATGAGTGGAAAGCGAAAGCGTGTTGTTTTATCTTTAAATCAAAAATGGGTTTCAATTAAACGATTAGACGGAGGCAATTCAATAAGAAAAGTGGCAAGTGATTTAGGTGTTGGGGAAGTGACTGTCGTGGATTGGAGACGAAATAGATCGGAAATTGAAAAGTGGGGTATCTCAACAGTATTAAAATAAAGACGAGGGTAGACAATCTATGAAAAAAGCAAGCATGAAAAACTTCAGATACATTATTTTTGTGGTTTTTATTACAGTAGCTTACAGTATCCAATTTCTTTCAATTGAGTACATTATCAAACCCTCTTTGTTTATTTAAAACCAAATAAAATTGAATTTGAAGAACGTATGGCTTCAAATCAGCCTATAACGAAGTAAATGACGTGGGAACTCGCACCTTATTATCCGAGGTCTGCTCGGTCCCAATTACTTCGGATAATCGAGGTTCTACTGCAATAAAATTTGTTACCATACCTTATGTCCGTCTACAGTCCTTTGTTTCGTCATTACTTGAAGGTACTATGGATTTCAGAGAATCATGCCTCCATTTTCAAGTCGAGTACAAATGCACATTTTTATACTGTTATTCACTTAGTCACATTTAAAACAATAGAACACAAAACACTTAAATAACTTAACACATTACGTTTACTACTTTAATCAAATGCTCACATGTTAGTCAATTAGTTTTTCAGTAGTGGGATAACTTAACAGCTGATTTCAGCAACCTTTTCAATTGCAAATATCTGTCGAATCATATACAATTTTCAAACGGACAAGATAATTTAACCTTGAAAATTTTAAGAAAATTCATAAAATATATTGTAAATACAGTTTAGATATTATGATTTCCAACAGCACCAAATGCCTATAACTGCACCAATTTCCAAAAGCTTTTTGGTTAATATTAATGTTTAAACTAATTTAAATCTTATCTCTGTCAAAATATAGCTTCTTCCTGAAAATCAGTAACACATTTGCGAGATCCAACACGCTCTCACAAAATCTTTAAATCTAGAATGTGTACAGACCTGAAATTTGGTTGAAATGATTTTTACCAATCCCTTTTAAGACAAAAAATCAAGGAAAAACCAAAGAAACATTATTTCTTCCAAACCAAAACACATAGAAACCCAAAATTTTGGTGTTTATGTACCTTTTACTTGTTAGGATCACAAGAGCAATAATCTATGTATCCGTGGATATAGAGAAAAAATAGCAAAAGTAGAATACGTTATTTCTACATTTATATGAAGAAACCAAATAATCTAACTTAGAATATTTTAGATTTTCTGAAACATTGTAGAAAACACAGTTATTCAGTTAGTATGTTATAAATAAGTCATCTATTTTGTTTTTAGCAAATTTCCATGGGTAACATGAGCTATTGCAGTGACCCTTATGGTGAGACCTAAGGTTGGGAGTAGTAAATGAGCACCGAGCATGGTCCCCAGAAAACGTTTTGGGGTTTCATTAGACATTTTATATATTATCTATATATGTGTTGACTCTCTAAAGACCACATTTGAAGTCCGATTTAGACCAAATTTGGTACACACGTTAATTGTATACATCGCTCAAATCAGTTCACTAGCCAAAAAAATCCAACGACTGGTAGCACGTTTTTCGATCGGAATAAACTATTTTTTCAGATTTTTCGTACTAGAATGGCATTGTTTTAGGGTTTTATATGAAAAAATTAATGTAGGATATAATTCTGCACATTTTTTTTTTCATGCAAAAAATTACTGCATCACACAATCAACAATGTTCTTTCACTACAAAAATTGCTTTACGATTATTTTTTAAATTAAATTAACTTTTGTTTGAATTGTGACAACTAATATACATTCTTGTGTATCCAATCTCCATCTACCATTGACTTTATCCCAGTCTCTTGTGCGTAACTCAGGTTACATGGAAAAAGGCATGTTGCCATCTTACGCATTTGGTACCTTCATGTAAGGATACACTGCATAACATGAACTGCATAACTGGTTTAGTTGTAGTTTGGCTTTTGTAGCTTTATCACTGAGGATGGCGACTTTGTCGTTGAAACGCGTTTGATTTATTAAACGTATTTGTTGTGAGATTTTGTGTTATTGTTTTATTTCATCTATATTGTTCTCACAAGTCCAGCTCATTATTTGCTTATACACTGCATAACTGATTTAGTCCATTACTTATTTCTGACTATATATTATTTGTGTGCTTTTATGTATTACTATACTAATTAATATTGCATATCCATTCCAGAATTTTTTACCTAAACCAATACAGCAGAACTTTGATATAACGAATGTCATTGGGATTTGTAAAAAATCGTTATATCAAGGAATTTGCTAAATCGAGGTTCGTAATATCGACATTAGGCCAGCCAATATTTTGTTGTATAGAGGTTCAGAAAATCTCAGTTGTCGACCTCTATATAACGAAATCTGCCAAAACCAACCTTGATATAATGTTCATTACACTGTACAGTATACTGCAATTTTGTAGTAAACCTACTGTACATATTTGGGTTTGAAATAAAGCAATTTGTTTAACAACCAAACAATGTATTTTTACATTTTATTTTTCAAAATTGTAGACAACGTGCTGGAAGGAATGTTAAATTCGGACACAATTTCCAATTTCTTATTTGTTGGATTTTCTTCTACACATTTTATAATCTTGCGTTTTACTTCGAGTGTCACCGCACACCTCTTGTTTTTGTCGGTAATCACTACACCACAGAACAACGCTAAGACGAGTAAACAAGAATACAGGTAGCGCACGGATTTCTCCAGTAGCAAGACCGGAGGTCACCGACACGGCAGCACTACAAAAAGTCCACCAAAACAGTAGAGGAGGAAAAGGCCCCCATTATGTTAAAGAATTATTGAATTGGAGCATTCCTTAGTTTCAGTTGAAATTCGTTATGTCAAGGTTATATAGAGGTGGACTACTTTATATAGAGGGTCAGTGTTTCTGAATTTCGTTATGTGGAGGTTTTTAATTGTATTTCCCCGGGGTCCAAAATTCGATATATTGAGGTTTTCATAGTACTTTCTTCGCTGTATAGAGGTATGTTTTGCATTGATTGTTATGGAAAGTTGTAGGCGATTTTTTTAAATTCGTTATATCAAGGAATTCGTTGTATCAAGGTTCTTTATATTAGGCCTGTGCAAGCCTAGATTTTTGAGTTCGAGCCGAGTTTTTTATATAGCTCACGAACTCGAGCTTTTGACAAGCCGAGCTTTCTTATTACTTACTTCAATGTAGTACTAGATAACAATCGGGGATTAAAACGATAAATACTTAATTTTAACAGCACTAGAGTAAAAAAAGTAGGCCTAATATATATGTATTATTTACATTCTTATTTTTTAGTCTGGGGACCATGATCAGTGCTCACTTATTACATCCAACAAAATTAATGAACTCCCGAAGTTTTTGTATATCGTCGTGAATCACCCTGTATATAAAGTTTTTAATGACACCTGAAACGTGTTTTGGGGACCATGATCAGTGCACACTTACTACACCCAACAAAATTAATATTGCATTGTCATCGGTCCTTGATAAGTGTGCAAAGTTTCAAATCAATCCGACATTTTGAAGGGGGTGAAAATCACGTTGTGTTCTGGGGACCATGATAAGTGCTCACTTACTACACCCAAAAAATTAATATTGCATTGTCATCGGTCCTTGTTCTTCATATATACTATAAACTAGGATATATATATATATATATAGAAGTTTTCACTTTAATAAAAGTATTCAGCTAAGTTAAATTACGGACAAAAAGTCACTCTCAACGTCTATTATAAAATATTGCCACATTTTCGATGCCATTGATGAAAAGACTAGCCTACTCCGGTTAAGTTTCCACATATCCTCAACTAACTAAACTTAATCAAATTAATATGTTAATTCAGTAGAGCGTCGATTATCTGAAAGCAGAAATGTACTGTAAATAAATAAGTACATTACAGTACTACACGTAATAATTCCGAATTTAAAGTTTTTTACTCGCATAATCAGCCGAGTTGTAAACTTCAGGGAGTTTGTGCGCTCAACGGAACAGCGGTCGCTGTTGAGTCAACCGAGCGCATGGCCGACCGCTGCTGTCAGTCGTTAGTAATGAGTTCACAGTGAATTTGTGAATTTAATTACCCGAACAAATTGGTTATCAGAAGTCCCTCGGTCCCAATTTGTTTCTAAAAATCGGCGCTCTTCTGTATTAACTAATTGCGGTAACTAAAACAAAATGAATAAAACTCTGCACTAAAACTGAATACTGTACGTATTTACACACAGCGTTATTAACTTGATATTTCTTTGTTCTAACAAGTTGTTCAGACTTCGGCGGGACTAAACTGACGCCGTCGAATGAAATTTTCGATGATTGTAGTTCTGATTATTTCTGAACTCATCCGAATTGAACGTTCAGAAACAAAACATATAATATTCCGAGCGTTAACGCAATCCTAGTCAATCGTAAAAAAATATTATGCCTAATCGGATCCAAATAATTTTATTTGACACTTTTTCTTGCGTAATTATTTTAATCTTTTATTATTTTTTTTTTAACTTTTATGAATAATAAAGGGATTATTGATTGTTATAATCACTGATAGTAAAAAAATAATAATTTAGGCATAAATATTAATTTACAAAGGCTACATTATCTGATGAAATGAGTGCATCAAACCGGCATTCACGTCCACCATCGCCACACGATCGAGCTAAATTGCTACGTATGTCGCGTTCAGATAAACTAACGCGAAGAGTTTAGTTTTATAATAACCGAAAATGTGTGAATATTCTTTTTTTCTCTTTTGTTTTGTACCACTATAAAGGGGTCGTTTCAATTGCCGAATTCACGTCAATATTCGACATAATCGGGTCCGGTTCTAGAACCGACTTTTTAGCTCATCGGTTCTCCGTTCCGATTAAAAAGCTCGGCTCGAATTTTTTCGAACTTTTTTTTATTTTCGAGCCGAGCCGAATACTAAAAAGCTCGGCGTTCGAATACTCGCACAGGCCTACTTTATATCGAGGTTCCACTGCATTTTATTAAATCTTATATATATTATATAATACACTATATTATGTTATACAATTGTGAGTTGTCATTTTATTTTTATTATTAATTATGTTAGTTTAATTTATTACAAGTAATAAATATAATATGGATTATATATATATATGAATTATTATTACATTTATTGCTCAAGAATCAAATACAGTACACAATAAACAGAATACTTGAATACTAGGGCCAGTAACTTGTTTTTGCATTAGAGATAAATAATTTTGTTCTATTATTATTGCTTTTAGCGGTGGACATCAAGAACCATCCATGTTTCCTACTTAACGCTGATTCCATTCCTACATTACATTCTGCTAGTAAGTATTTATATTTGTTTTAATTTTCTTTAAAATATTTTCTCTTACGAGTATTTCATATGCGTTTTAGAAATATTTTTTGTAATTTGTGAATTTTAAAGATAACTTGTGAAATGTCACAAAATCTACTGTTTAAACTTAAACCTTAAATAATTGATTCAGCCTATTTATCCTTTAATTTAAAAAATAAATAAATCCTATAAAAATATTATAATTAGTATCATTAAAAAACTTCCATAAATTATTGTATTCACATCTACTTAGCACTCATTCCATTTTAAAGTAGTAATATAATGTATAAAACATGTCCCTTGAAAATAAATTATCTAATAGTCTACTATAAACAGGGCCGGATTTAGCATAAGGCAAAGTGGGCCCGTGCCCATAGCGGCAAATTTTTAGGAGCGGCAAAATGGCAAAAAAAATGGTATTTGGGAAATAATATTACAGTTTTATTTTACAGAACAAAACTAAAACTCCATTTCAGTTTTAAAACAGATGCTTATGAGCGTCTGACATAGATGTAGTCATGAATGAGCTAATGCCAAGTTATTCGTTTGACTCAAACTAAATGTACGCCTGTACGTACACTGATGTGTTTGTGAGTGTGTGAGAGATGCTTCGTGCATCCTTGCCTCCGTTCGGCGGCGAATCAATAAACTTCGTGCCTTCGGCTAACACCAAGAAAGGCGAGAAATCACAGTTGTCTGTTTTGTCATTCGTTCAGTTCAGTCTTATTGTTGTTTGCTTTTCACTATCACCACTTTTTCACTGTTCTTGTGCTGCAGCACAACTATTCAGTGCGATTCGTTCAGTGTAAAACTGATTTACTGTACTTTTGTTTCTAAAGTTTTAAACGTAGTAGCCTATAATAGTGTAGTGTAGTGTGTTCTAAAGAAAAGTGTTTTCAAACTCAACATGGATGGACGTAATTGTTTAAACTGTATAATGTATAATGAACTTGAAATACGTGTTTTGAAATTGATGTGTCTTTTATTATTTTGCAAAACCGTTTCTGAATTTCACCTTGTAAAAATGACGTAATGACGTAATTAAATTTGTAAAAGTAAAATTAGATTTAGCCTCTTTACCTCCTGTTGGTGTAATCATGCAGAAATATTAATAAAAATCGAGTATAATATTTCTCTAAAGATGAAATATTTATTTGTTTGTAATTCAAACTACACATATTATATTTTGTTTTAATAACGCTTTACGAAGTCTCATTAACTCATTAGCCATTAGTAATATAATAATAATAATAATAATAAATAGTGCTTTATTGCACAATTACAGCAATGATCATTTCTTGATCGCCTGCTGGGTCAACAGCAACATGTACATAATATAATATCCTCCTAACACAATCATTACAAAATTATTATATAATTAGAACTAACCTAATCTTATCGCCTTCATGCATTCATTATAGACTCACTATTATAACAAAACAAAAAATAACGCTCTATATAACTGAAATTAACATGATAATCTAATCCTCTTAATACATTTGTTGTAGCACCGGGGATTGATGAAGTTAATTTGTACCGCGGCTAGAATTTATTCGGCGACAACAAGTATTACAAAAATAAAATAAAGGTTTGGTTTCTGTCTCGGCCCTGATAAGGACCGTATGTGGGACAGAATGTGCCTGAAGGGCGTTTTACTTTACTTTTGAAACTTGGACCTAAAAAGGACCATTTAGTGCCAGATAGGCCAACGTTCGTACGAATTATTATTTAACTCTTAGGCCCTGATAAGGGCCGCTGAGCGATTAAAAGTTTGGCCAGAAGGGCGGAGTTTCTCAGGTGAAGCCTGCTAAGTACTCGAAGCGCTGTGTCGTTTCGTTGCGTTGTTCGTAGCGTAGCGAAGCGATGAACGCAGTAGCCCTGAATAGTGCTCGCAAGCACTACCCGTTCACCAAGACGACTGCAATGCCTTGGATCGGCGAGACTACCTTGTTCGAAGCGGCCCTGAGAAGGACCGTGTAAAGCTTGAAGAGCGTAGATTTGTATCGGGTGACACGTAGCCGGAGCTACGGCGGAGGTTCTAGCCGGACTAGCCTCTTTTCCGCGAACGGGTCTTCTTAGTGTCTGCTGTCCGGTTGGGCTGGTGTTGTCTCGATGGTTATTGAATTAAAGAACCAGTAATTGAATTAGAAAATAATCAATTATTGAATTAGTACTTTTTGGCCCTAGCAAGTCGGCAGTACTTCCTCCTCAGTTCGCTTAAAATCTTTGGCAGTAACTCTTTCTCTATGCCTCGGCTGAGGACTTTGGCACTCGTTGCGGGAGACTTCCCGTCTTCTTTCCTCACTGGCAGTCTAGGCTGGAGCGTACTTGGTTAGCTGGTGCTGGCTCAGTGGTAGTTCGCTTGTTGATTGAAGTGAAGTTGGCTGTTTCCTTGGTCCCGGTGAGATCGAAGGTGGTTTCTTGGTGTCGAGGTGAACGAAGATCTTGTTGTTGGTCTGGTGGTGAACGAAGATACTCTTGGTCTCGAATCGGGCCGTATATATACTGTTCTCCAGCGAGAAGTAACATCTAAGTGCGAAATCTTAACACTTAGGGGAACGTAGTCGGCGAATTACAGTACAGCAAAGTTGCCGAGTTCCGAACCAGTGTAAAGTTTGGAAGTCTTGGCGCGTTCTTAAGTTTGCGGTTGCAAGTTCTTAAGTTCGCGTGGGGACTTAGAATATTTTCGTCAGAAGTTACGCGGGAGATTGTAACCTTCTCGGACGCAGTGCGATGAACGCCGAGAAAGTTTGAAGTCGTTGTTTCGGCCGTTTGAGAGTTAATATATTTAGTTTTTGTTCGGCAAACGTTTCTACGGTTGCCACTAAATATATAACGTGACCGGGGAGCTGAATTTACTGGGGATATTGAGATATTACGTTCGATGTTTCGCGGGAGATCACCGAACAACTTTCCCGTAAGACAAGGTCTTGTTGGCGGGGAGAAGTTTTACGGTAGAAGTGAAGAAGCCGTTCGCAGTGAGGTCGTAGTGTCCTTGGCGGGAGAACGTGTTCGCTTCCCAGACAGCTGCAGTGGTCGGAACGGTCCTTTGAGAAATTTGTAGGGGAAACAAGCTAGTTGACTTTCTCGGAAGAAGAGGTCTCGACTCCCGAGGAAAGTAGACGTCGATCATTGAAGCTTGCCGGGAGATATACGACGTGTCCTTGGCGGCCGAACGTGCCTACGTTCGTCAGACAGATGCTATATCGTCCCGGGGACTTGTGGAGTGAAGCTCCGGGGAAATTTAGGCGAGTTTTCCCGTAAAAGGCATTTACGGGAAAATCGCAAGACGCTGACTGATGTGGACCCTTTTTGAGGGCCAAAAGTTTGTTGTAGAATTATGGTTCGTTGTCGCATTGAAGTTGTTGGCCCTTTTGAGGGCCAAGAAATTTGTTGTGGAATTCCGATTGTTGCTTCGACGTGTTGTCGGCCCTTTCGAGGGCCGAGAAGTTATTTCGGAAATTCCACCGGGTGTTTCGCTTTGATTTTGGCCCTTTGCGGACCAAACATGATGGTAATTGTTACTTTCGCCGGAGTATATATACGTTGCCGGGGAAATCTCACGAAGCTGAATATTATTGATAAATATTGTAGCGACGCTACAACACATTTACCACAGAATACTAAACAATAACAAACAAACAAAAACAGTCTATATAACAAATTTAACTTAATTACTATCCATCCTCTTAATTAATGTTTTCATTACATAATACTAAATGCTAAACAATAAACAAAAATAACTACCTATATAATTGAAATTAACATAATATTTAATATTTGTAACACATGAAGAGAAAGAAAGCGACACAGCATCCCCATACATACCTTCACATGCATATATATACGTATACATACACATACACACATACATGCACATAGACACACATTACACACATATAAAAATACACACCCTTAATATTTTGTACAACTAAAATTAATTAATTTACTCCGCAAAACACTCAATAATTAAACTCCCTTACCCAATTCCACCTACATTGCCATGCGTCTTTTAAGTATTTTCCGAGACTTCGCCAATCCCGCCCATTTAAATACTCTTCAAATTCATGTTTTTTCAGTTCTTTTTTTGCAAACCACCAAAATCTAATATGGGCCAAAATTGGACATCTTGCAACAAAGTGAAATACGTTTTCATTTTCTTGCAAATTGCAAAGAGAACATATATACGTCTGACTCATCCATGGTTTATAGTTTAAATCAATCGCTTCTACTCTAGCTTTAAACACCCAGCGTATGGTATTTAAACAGATCTTATCGCCAATATAAGATTTGTCACGCAGTTTAAGGTTTAATGACCCGAATTGTTGATGATACTGTGACCTTCTGGCTGCCAAAACAAAATTTTCCCTTACCTCTCTACTAACCGACTCCAAAATAAATAACAGCTGACTACTATCTAACCCCTCCCCTGCACCTGAATTTCTCATAATATCAATGTTATGCTTTCGACCTAGTGTTTTCATATTCTTAACCCAAGAAACATTCCTATCTATCACTTGCCTAGCAAGTATATTTGGCAGTCGGTTTGGTGGCAATCGTAACACTCGTATTATATAATTGAAATGCATCCCAAGTGTGTAAATGTACTCTCTCTCCAGCCCTGTTTCCACGTATAATGCATAATTAGGTACATTATTTGGTAACTGGAAAATTCTTTTTACAAATAGACGCATAACCCCTTCAAGTTTATCACTTTCGCAATATCCCCAAACCTGACACCCGTAACACACTACTGCACGTATAATAGACTTGTAACAAGCGAACTTAACACTCAGCGGTACTCTGTCATCCTTAAATAAATTACGCCATAAAATATTCATAAGCAATTTTGCAGAGGAACTCTTTTCTGTTAGATGCGGTTCCCATGACAATTTTGTGGTCAGTGTTACTCCTAAATACTTATATTGATTTACAATTTCTACTTCACTATTCTTATATTGCCACCTGTCATTAAATCCCAATTTACCACCCTTTCTGAAAACCATGATTTTAGACTTATTTAAATTTACTTGCAAATTCCAAAGGTCACAATAATGTTCAAGTTTACCGATCATAATTCTAAGAACAGAAGCTGAGGGTGCTACATTAGCCATTAGTAATATAAAAAAATGTTTTACTACTAATTAAATCAACCTGAGCAAATTATGAGAAAGAAAATAGTATTAACACTTTTTTGTAATGAGTAAAACATATTGCAAATTCAATGTAAACTAGAGACAATATTGAGCAGTCAAAGCGCTAGACTTTGGTGTAACACTACTCAAGACAACGCTATTTTGTATTGAATATTTCACCCACTAAAAATCATTCATCGCAATAAAGCAAAAACCGTTGGAAAGGAAATGATTTGAACTTTAATTTTTGTATTTAAAATTTTTTTTAAACTTATATTTACATATGTAATCATCGTTTTAAAATTTGAGTTTTCTGAAAACGTTTTGCCGCCTGTAATCGCATTGTTACAATTTATCGTTGCGTGTAAACAGGACATTGTAATGATTTATTGGAATTGGATGGTTGGTGCTGGCCGGCATCAATTTCTGCGAATCGTATCGATAAATTGGAACGTGTAAGCAGTAGCGCCCATTTATCGCTACGATTTGACTCAGTTTGCAAGGGCCTTTCACCGGAAATGTTGTTACACTAGTTCGTTGATTCCGTTTTACGTGTTTTGTGTAAAACCTTTACGTGTTTTTATTCAATTTATAGCAAGGCAGCTCAAACTCCTCGACAGTTCTTGACTGAATTTATTGAACTATATCGGAGTTTTACCTGCTTGTGACTCATTAAGAGCAAAGAATACTCCGACAGGAATAACAAGTACATAGCGCTCGTTCAAAAATACAAAGAGTTTGATCCGTTGGCAGACAGAAACACTATTGTTAAAAAATTAATGAATTGCGTACGGTTTATAGGAAAGAACTATCAAAAGTTAAATATTCGTCAATGAAGATTGGACAAGAAATCGTTGCATGTAAACAGTACTCACACTTTCGATTTATTGTAACGAGCGTGTACACCGGACTTAAAGTTCAATGGTGCTGGACCGGGATATTTTGACAATAATATAGAGATACCTTTGGATTCGTCAAGATTTTAACTTTCTAAAACTGCCATCCAATCAAAAGCCACTTGCATAGTTCCAAAGATATGGAATTGTCTGTAAACCTTTGCAATTGGACAGATTTCAACCAATAATGTCGCACGTTTTGCGTTCGAGATATCTCTTATAATTCGAATTATTTCAATAGACTTTTTTATATCTATTTATAGACCAAAGTTCAATCTTTCGTTTGGTGTAAAGCAAACTATATTTACTCTAACGGTTTTGTTCGTACAGTAGTAGGAAATACTGACGAATGGGAAATTCAAAACTCGAGTTTCTCACGCTCCCGAAGTAGCACTTCCAACGGTTTTTCAGACAGAACGTCGTATTTGATGCGTCCGTGAGAAGTTCAATTAGTTTGATATAATTTTGTGATTCAAGTAAAACTAAGTCAAATACTTTTATGAAATAAAATAAAATACAAGTATACAGTTGAATTCTTTGATTTATTCTCTACATTTTCTTATAATAATATGTCATATTTGGGCAAGGGATATATTCCTACATTACTATTCATACTAGGCCTAGTTTTGTTGGGAGTCTTTGAACTGGTGTTTTCAAAATAAGAAATTTGAAATTGATAAATATTTTTATACAGTTCTATTCAGGACTAAATTACGAAAAATTTTTACATTTACGAAAAAAATTCCAAAAAATGTTTACTACTTTTTATATAGGCCTAAAGTTTAACTTTTTCCTTTCATTACTACACATTTTTGTTTCTTGAGCTAATAACTTTGTAAATTTTACATCAATCATTTTTTACTGGCATATATAAATTCTTTGAACCTTTCTCTACAAAAAGTCTATTGAACACTTTTGGATTGGTCTATAGTTACTTTTTTTAGCGAATTTTTGAAAATATGCTTGCAGCACCGAAATGGCTTGACTTCGGAAAAACGTTATCATTAACACTTCTAATTATGGGGAGGGGCGGTAATTTTGGGGGGCCCATAGGCGCAAAATATGTAAATCCGGCCCTGACTATAAATAAGAAATTGTAACTTCTATGTAACAGCATGACCTGTCACATCTGGACAATCCCATAACCGGACTCATCTCCAAACAAATTTTCGTATTTTGGTTGTTTTGGCGGATGGGGTGGAAAAGTGAAATTTGCTAGAATAATGTTTGCCTAGTCTATTCTTAGCGGGCTGTTACCTTTAAATGGTCAATGAATCTCTCCCAGAAAATCATAACTTTTTTCAAAAACTGAGGTAGCTATTAGCGTTCCTGTACGAAACTGTGAGTAAAACTTCGTTTATATTTTACTGTGCCGAAGTGGTAGGCCTACCTGTCATTTTGTTAAAGCTAGTGTGTTTATAAGTACAGTTCTGTACCTATATACTTTAGATATTTAATTACTGTAATTATTTATTTAATTACTATACTGTAATAATTAAAACTGTGTTTTTACAATGTAATTACCAATAGTCTATGGTTGTGTACTGCTAGGGGTATAAATTATAGCCCAACTGCTCAGGGTTCAAAATGAAGGTTCAGGGATTATAACCTTAGAAATCAACCAATTCGTATGTTTTACAATTACTATATTTTATTATCAAGTGGTCAGTGGTCAACTATTCTTTCTACAATTTTTACAAACAAAACTACAATGAATAACTAATTTCTATTACGCTCAACTTTACAATTGATAAACAAAACTACAATGACTAACTAATTCTTATAATGCTAATAAACTTATCTTTATTATTCTAACTAAATCAATGTGGCAATGCTACCCCAAGAAGAAGCACCCAAAGAAACAGCTATGCTCGTGCTATACTGACTCGAATGAGCTTCTACTCTAATTTAACCAAGAAGAAACATAAACACTTTAATGATGGATATTTGACAATCTGTTCACCTACCTTGAATACCAACGTTCCAACTGGAATTCTCGTAGCACCCTCTCTTAGAATCCAGCCAAAATGATCGCTTCCCGACCAGCAGAGTCTACTCCGCCTCTCAGAAAAACTAACTCTGTCCCACAGAGTCTCCGCCCGTCACACAAAATACTGCTCCTGGATCTATGTCAGTCCCTTTTATAGTTTGACAGATTGTCCAAGCGTGTCTCTGTAAGTGTGCCTTGCTCGAGTCAGCTATTTCTCAACATTTGGCAGTATTACCCAATGTAACTCCACTTTCTGTGTCTTGTCTTAGACTAGTAAATTCTAAACTATTCTAAACTTTATTTTAATATTTGTCTATATTTATTTCTTAAACCTACCCTATTAATCCTAACAGTACCTAGAACATCAATTTGTTAGCCTATATAGTGCATTGTAGTACAGTAAATACAAGTTCAGACCGCTTGAAACATCTAAAAATAGTATTCAACAATAATAGCTTTCATTGTTTTGGGCCCTTTGACTATTTATAAATGACCTTGCCATATCCGGATCGGCGGGTCGCCACATTAGTCGGAATATGACAGGTTGTTCTGTAATAAAGAAATCCAATTTCTGGACACTTATCAGTTAGAAAAGCCTAATGTTTCATGAATTTCCAATTTGCCTCTGAATGAATAACACAATATTGTTCTAGACTTCTAAATTTTGTTAATTATAAACACAAAAGTCTACTTAAGAAGAAAATAATATTACCTTCCGGCAGATGACATTAATACAGCCAACAAATTAATACATAATTATTTAATACCATCCTAGAGCAATATCTGACGAGTCTTGGACAGACGCTATACCATAGACGAGTCAAAAAAGTTTAAACAACACAAAATTGTCAAAGAAAACTTTTAAATTATAACAGCTTCAAACATTATAATTTAGATGTCAATATTCAAATCATTACTACAGAGTTATTACTGCTACAATTATTCATATTTAAAATTATAAATTTCACCTTTAAATAACATGAGTATGTATCCGTAAAAATTTAATCTCAAACAGTTAATTCAACACTGTTAAACAAATTATATCATTTCATCTGATCCAAGAAAACAAATAATTAATTTGTAACTAAATTAATCAATACTAGCCTATGAGCTGTGATACAAACATAAAATATGTTTAAATTT
The DNA here is from genome assembly GCA_018207615.1 of Philaenus spumarius. Lineage (NCBI taxonomy): Eukaryota > Metazoa > Arthropoda > Insecta > Hemiptera > Aphrophoridae > Philaenus > Philaenus spumarius. Next base: position 284,037 of record JAGFPH010000398.1, on the reverse strand, counting down.
AAAATTATTTGTATGGTAATAAATTGATTGTAGAAGAGGTGCAACAGAGCCTTAATATAATTCACATTATTCTTAAGTAATATTTTATTTCATATGATGGTCCAAAATTTGTTGTTATAAAAGTGTTTCTTTTTTATTGTCAGAGTTCGGGAATCAAAACGTAGCGACATGCAGAAACCTATGGGAAAACCATATTAGTCTGTTGAAAAGTTTTAGTCAGGCTGCCTCCCAAGCAGCTCGGAAAAGTGAACCAACTCCTGCAAATGGACATTGGTGAGTTATGTGAACTTAGTGGGTTTGGTAATTGTTATTTCCTTCTGTCGTACTAAAGTGTAATACAAATAAAATACAAAATTTACTGAAAAATATTATTTCTTTTTCTTTTGTACAGATGCGAAAAAGACTTGCTGATGAATCATCTGCCTGAAATTATAAAAAAAAGTCCACTTTGTTTTTTAAAATCTTCTTTACCATTCTCATGCGAAAATTGATTATTGCTATGAAATTGTTTGTTACAAACATAAAAAATTGTAAAAAATATTCTAAGTAGCGTTTAATTGCCACTAGATACATTATTAACTTATAATCAAACACAGACATCATTATTTAGTGTTTCAGTGGAAACAGTCGTCTGCTGTGTTGTATACGCATAATGTTATGTTTTCTTTATAATAAAGGTGTAGGATTAATAATAACCCCAAAGCTGAGATGGAAGTAATGTTAAATGTTCAAATCAAATTATTTCGTATATTTTATAACAGCAGTTATAATAAAGGTTAAAAGAACCAGCAAGGCTCAGGTCTACACTTTAATAAAAACCTAACCTAAACGTTAGAAATACAAATACTTGCTTCAAAGTTTGAAATCAGCTGTTAGTGGAAATATTGGAGCAAACAACTGTAAATATTGAATTAAAAAAAATGTTTTTATCAAAATGAATTAAAGCCCATGTTACTCACGGATAGTGTAGCTTTTTATTAGTAAAACTATTTTTTCAATCGGTTCAGTAGTTCCAGAGATTACCCCCTACATACAAACAAACAAATTTTACCTCTTTATAATATTAGTATAGATATGCTTTTTGTTGTGTTCTTGTTCATTATTATTAATTTATTTTATTTAGATAGTTATGATAGTTAAGCTGGGGAGTTCAGTGTTTCAACACATCATATTTAGGCAAACAAAGTGTTGATGTACATTTAACATTAGTTACCATCTTAGCTTTGGGGTTATTATTAATCTTACACCTTTATTATAAAGAAAACATAACATGACTATAATATGTATAGAAGGTTCCAATGGGTTACATGCTGAGCACGCAGGGGTTTCCCCTAGTATTTAATATTTTGATGCTGTTAAAAAAATGTATACATTGCTTACATGCCTAGAGATAAGCCTAATGATTTTTGTATTTGCTTCTGTGAAATATTTCTAATTAAGTGTTTTGATATTCTTGTACTAAAACTTATTTTAAATAAGACATTCTCACTAGTTTTTTTGTATGCTGGTTCAAACAAAATATATTCAAATGAAAATGTATTTTGATGTTTCATAATCTAGAATTGTTTTAATGGTTATTATATTGTGATTTATCACTAACCAGCTAATCATTTAAAAATTAATTATGTCTTGGAGGAACAGCTGGGAATATTTTAATAAAACTTCAACGGAATATATGTGTTATACCATATTATAATATGTGTCTTTTTATTGAGTTATATATTGTGCTGGGGAGGTCAATGAATGTATAATATATTATATAAATAAAATAAAATAAATGTATTATACAACTAGGCTTTTAAAGAAAGATGCATGTAGAAACTTCGTTTTGGCTGTAGGGAAGGTCGTAGATAATACACGTGCTTTCATCCAGTTATAGGAAAATAAAGTAATTATTAAGTTATGAAATCAATTATTTAAGCTATAAAATTCTAAAACAAGCTAGGTGATACTTTTATATTTTTAATTATGGACAAAATAAACAACTTTATGTACTGTCAGAGATAATCAAATTAAGTACAGGTGGTAAACATGTCTATTTTAATGCAGATGGTTTGTTGTTTTAGGTCAGCCATATTAATGCCTGGAGGCGAAGGAAATTTTAATTTCAGCACGGAAACAGAAATTAATTTAAAACGGGAAACTAAAACATTAGAACTAGAGAATACAATGGACATAGTCAGTCCAGTTACGGAACAATCACCTGTAATAAATGACATTAGCAAGTTAAAAGAGATGAGTCTATGTAGTCCTATGGCCGAGGAACCTCCTACAACGACCGGAAATATTTCACAAGAAAAACATAAACTTAGTGATAGTGAAGTGAAAAGTAGTGTTAATGAAGATAAAATGGCAGAACAAGCGATGGAAGAGAACGATAGGTCCGTGAGTATGACTAGTCTGACGGCTCAACCGGGATCTGGTGAGGAAGCTTCTACAATGTCTAGTTTTGGATCTTTGTCAAGGATTAGCACGGATACTTTAATGGCCACATCACCACAGTCCAGGTCAGTTGTTAAGTGTGAGCATTATTATTATTTTAGAGTTACTGAATTTAAAGTTTTAAAACGAATTCAATTTTATTTAGTGATTGAATTGATAGCAGGAACCACTATAATAAAACTTAAAAGAAGTCCGTCTCTCAAAATGATTTTTTAACGATAAAACATATTTTATAGGTAATACTGTAATTTTTAATTATTTCTAATATTATAAATGTGGTTACTTTTGAAGGTAATTTTGTTGTCGATGGTTTCTGTTGTTTTAACTGTACTAGTTTAAATGATTTAAATTATTTATTTAGCCATCCTTAGCATGTAAAGATTGGCCTGGCTTATGGTTTGTTTAAGAGGGCGTAAAAATGTGTGTAAAATGAAAATGTTTTGGAAAAAGAAATAACAAAAATAAAAACGATTTATTAAAAACTCCGATCTTAACTTTATTATTGAGAAAGCTATTAAAAAAGTCAACAACAATAGGCCGAAAAAAACTATGGAAAAACCAAAAGCCACTGTTCAGATTTCATACATAAAAGGCGTTTCGGAAAAGGTCAGACGAATTAATACAAAATTCTCGATTAGGATTAAATTTAAAAATTCTAAAACGATTAAGAATTGAGTAAAGAAGTGAGACCAAAAAATAATAACGAGGACAGTAAGGACATTGTTTATAATTTACCGTGCCAGTGTGGCGTGTCGTATGTGGGACAAAAAAAAACGAGTCTCAACGCATAAGAAATGAATTTCTACTGGTGAAGTTAATCGCTCAAAGATTGCTGAACATGTTATAGCTAACAACCATGCTATTTGTTGGGACAAGGGGTCTATTTTACTTAAAGAGAATAATTGGAGAAAGGGGTATTTAATGAAACAGCGATTATGTCTGTAAGAGGAAACTGTATATCTCAGCCTAGTTCAACTATTAGTGCGGCGTATTTACGCTTAATTCGAAATGAAGTAACTAGACTTTTGGACAGGCCTATTAACCCTCCAAGTGGCATGGTTAAAGCTAAAATTGAAAAGCCTGTTTTTAGCGTTTTGCAAGCATATTTTTAAAAATTCGCCAAAAATAGTAAATGAACCCCAATCCAAAGGTGTTCTATAGCTTTTTTGTAGAAGAAACTTCAAAGAATTCAAATATGCTACTAAAAATTAGTTTCTTTTGAAATTGTAAAAGTTATTAGCTTAGAAAGCAAAAAATGTTCAGAAACGGAAGGGAAAAAACCAAATTTATGCCTAAATAAAAAATATTAAAAATTTTTTGTAATTTTATTCAAAATATACAAAAGTTTTGTAATTTAGTTCTAAATATAAATGTGTAAAAATATATTTCAATTTCAAAAATTTTCAGTTGAAAATAGCAATTTTTATGTTCCAACTACAAAACACCAAAAACACTAAAAAAATAGGTCTATTTTCAAAACGAACATTCCTATATATTTTTTCCTCCAAAATGGAATTTTATTATACCAAATTGTAGAGAATAAATGATAGAATTGAACTGTAAGATTGGAAATTACAAAAAACCTTACATTTTCTAATCAGATACAACAGAACGAACAAAAATGTATAAACTTTCCACGATTTTTACCAAAAATCCTATAAACAAAGTTGTATAATTTTGGAGAAATGTTTTTGTAATTTTTTTCAAGATATACAACAGTTGTAGAAAATAGTTATAAAGAGAAATGTGTAACAATATATTTCAATTTCAAAATTATTTAGTTGAAAATACCAATTTTTATGTTCAAACTTCAAAAAACGATAATAAAACATGCCTATTTTCAAAACTAATAGGCCTAGGCTATATATTTTTTACTCCAAAATTAAATTTTATTATATACCAAATTGTGGAGAATAAATGATAGAATTGAACTGTAAGAAAAACCTTACATTTTCTAATCAGGTACAACAGAACGAACAAAAATGTATAAACTTTCCATGGTTTTTACCAAAAATCCTATAAACAAAGTTACGGGTATAATGTTGAAGAAATATTTTTGTAATTTTTTCAACATATAAAACAATTGTAGAAAATAGTTAAAAAGTGAAATAATATCATACACTTAAAATAAAATAAACGCATTGCGATCGTATAGCCTAAGCGTAAATCTGTCAAATTTAGGTTAGGTTAGGCACATTGCTAAATATTAGTATTATGTCTAAAAACGACTATATATATCCGATAAATTTCTGATAACCTTTCAATAACTCTAGGTCTATCTGCCATTTTATCAATACTGTAGGCCTATTTATTATTTATAAAAAGTTTATACAATAGTTTATAGGCTAAATAAATTTTAGCCTAGGCTATCTGCAAAAAATAAAACAAAACTCACTATTTAGAACACACTATTTTCAACACTTTATAAACATAATTTCACTAAAAAACACAATAACACATTCTACACTTATTTATTTATAACTGTAACACAATATAACACAGTTTTATAAACTATAAACACTTTCAATTCAGTAAAATATCAAGAGAAAAAATACTTGCATGTAATAATTGTTAGGTAACCGGCTTGGCCGCTTGGATAATGGCGTCTGTAAACTTCTAAAATCGCGTGATTCTCAATTCAGTTTGTACCAACCTAATATGACAAAATTATTTGAACTGCACATTGACTGAAACTTTGAAATTTTATCTTTACAACGGTATATTACACATCTTAGGAATAAATCGATTTCTGATAGTAAAAATCGATTTAAAAAATTCTTCCTTATTGGCCCAATCTTGACCAATGGACAAGCATGTATTCTGAATTCTGTATGTCATAACCGATTGTAGTCACAGATGCCACTGGGAGGGTTAAGGAAATTGATAACGTAAACGTGGTGGGGGTTGTTCCTCGCAATGAGCATCAATCGAGTCCTCAGTTAACTGGTGTTAGACGCTCTGAGAGGCTTAGGCGTCATACTTAGTTTTTTTTTATACCTGAATATTATAAAGTGGTGCAGAACATTCTACAGGTTGTATTTCTTGAAGGAATTATTTTATGAAAGGTGAAAGTTAAATATAACTGTTAAGTCATGTGCTTGGGTTTGATCATCGAATATTAGTGTAATGAAAGAAGGAACAGTATTGGTACCAATGACGAACAATAGCAAGTATAATAATTTAATAGTTTTTGCCTGCATTCTCCCTATAATTAGTCCAGAGCCGTTTTTAGCCTCCCGAACGCCCTAGGCATTTCAAACTGTTGCACCTCTCCCCCCACCACCAATATCAGAGCACCCTCCTCCTTGAGTTCTTGCCTTACCAGTTGTAGTTCGGGAGGGAATTTATTTTCTCCTTTTTCTTTGTCTTATCTCTTTGGAGAGTCTTTCCATTATCCGCCACTTATGGACCCGCTGTGTCCCGGACTGGCAACAGGTAGCCGTAAGGTAAGGATAGTGGCATGGCCTGGCCATTCTTGTTCATTTCTTGCCTTACGACCTCAAGGACCACCCACCCACTCTTTTGCAAATTAGCACAGTAAATTAATGAGATTGTTTGTAATTGCATATACAATCGTTGTACGACGACTGTTCCACCACTTATGGCTTTACCATCTTTCAATTTTAGACGTACAGGCCGTGATGGGAGTGATGAAATTGTTTTGGGGATGCACAGTGAAAAGAGAAAGTTTGCGCATGCGTGGGACAGCTGCTAGGGGAATAACCACCTTAGTTGGTTTATGTCTCTCCTCTTCTACCTCCCCTCCTACGTGCATCGAGAGTTGCATTACTCACCTCACGGCATGTACATGATTCACTAAGAGTTGGCTGACAGGCGGTAGTGCGTTAACTGTAATTTAAATTTTTTGTCCTTTGTTTGTTAAAACTTCTGTGAAAAAATGTTTGTACATACCGGAAATAAATGTATTTAAAAAAAGTCTCTCATTTTGCTCCCTCAAATTTTTGCACCCCCAAATCTTAAGCGCCCTAGGCATGTGCCTAGCATGTCTAAGCGGAAAAGCGGCCCTGAATTAGTCATTTGTGTAAATTTCATTCTAGACATAAGTATTCAAAAATCACTTGTGTTTTACATGGTAGTTTAAATGACTAATATGTTTTATTAAACAATCATAATCAGTTATCATGTCTTACTGAATTTCATTTCATACACCAACAGTTCATTGGTGAGTACTATGGATGCATTACCAATCCATTATTTAATTTTCTAAATTTAAGGTTAGAAATAATTAAACAAAATATTACGCCACATTTAGTATTTCTAAGTGAAAATCATTCTAGTCGCAGGATACATGTAGGCAGTGGCAAATTAGATCTTTGGAGACCTTAGGCTAGTCTAACATGTTTTTTGGATTAGTGCAATAATCATAGATTAAAATTTTTGGTATCTGCAGGCAATAGTTAATATATTTTTTAATTCATGTTTTTCAGGTGTGTTATTGCTGTAAACTTATTTGTAACAAAAGATTATTATAATTCTCATTTCTTTCTCTTGTAACTTGATGTTTTATGATTTATGCAAAAACGATACATGAAAAATGTTTCAGAAAATGCACCCATTCCGATGTAAGTTTTCAACTCCTAGTAATCACTAGCAGCAAATTCTGCTGAACTAAAAGAGTTGTTTGACTAAACCAACATTTCTTTGTCCACACGTGAAGCCATTTTTTGCTTTTTCGTCAACCATACTTTTAAAATTGGTGATCCTGCTAATCGCGTCTGTGCCGCCGATAATAATCTAATTCCTGTGTGAACAATACTTTTAAATTTGCCTAACGGTGCAATGGACAACCATATTTTTAAAATTAGGGATATTGTTCCTGTATTAAGAATACTTTCAAAATTATCTATCCCACGAATCTTTTCTGTATCATCGGCACTTTTAAGATTAATGATATGATGAATCATACCCGGTTAACCAATGCTTTTAAGAATAATGATTTGATGAATCATACCCGGTCACCATTTTAAGATTAAAATATAATTACCAAACAAAATATTTTTAAGTGAGAATCTGTTGCATTTTCTCAGAGTAATTCGAAAATCACCATCAACATATCACTTAGCCTTTTCATATTATTATGATAATTAGGCCTATTGAACTTTCATATACGTTGTTTCAGAATATTTAATAACAAAGTTTTAGTACAGTAGAACTTATAAAAAAGTTTGCTTATCTCCTCTCATTAAAATTAAGAAATCAGTCATAATTTGCTTTAAATACAGTAGAGCCACGGTTATACGAGGTAATGTAGGCCGAGGGCAACACGGACACTGTCAAAAGTTGAGGGGGAATCGTACGGTAAACTGGTGAAATCAATAAAAACATAGTTAAAGATGTGAGAAAAAACATCTACTGTGTTATCAAATGAAAAACTAAAGTTCAAATAAAAATAAAATACAAAACGATAAAAAGACGTACATATTCCAGATATTAAATGATTACTTAAAGAAGTCCATAAGACCTTTCTGTGTAACGGAACTCACTCGCTTGTGCACCCTATCATTTTTACACTACTGGTTTTAACTGGTCTACACTACACATTGTCATAACACAGCGTGTTTGAGTTTTATTGAACCACTTGACTTTTAGTGAAAAAGCATTAACAAAATTGTATCGATGAGTAGCAAAGCGTCCAAATGAAAATAAAATATAAATAAAAAATGATAAAAAGACATACGTAGACTACAGTACATGTTCCAGTAAAAAAATATTTTTTGAAGACGTCCATAAGTGTTTTCTGTTTAACGGAACTCGCTCGTTTGAAAACTAAACAAACGATATGCAGTATGACACACGCAACCTTTTAAGAGCTAGGGTTTACTTGATAATCAAACTATTGTATTCACAAAAACGAAAGGAGAAGTGTGAGAGGGGGGAAGCAGGTGCAAGATAAGGAATGATGACATCACCATCGCGTAAACAATAATCACAGACGTTTGTCTAGTCCTACTACGCTACTAACTGTATCCGACTATCCGATTAATATTATTGTTTATTCAAGTCATTTGTTTGATTGACCGATCAAAATACCTTAAAACGTAAAAAATCCTATTCCTATTGATGATATTAGCAAAGCATTGCAACTACACTGTATTTAATAACGATTAGAAACTGTTCTTTTTATTTAGCGGAACCATTTTTGACCAAACATTATGTGACTAAATATAAGTACAGTACACTAGATTTGGCGCTGTATGCGGATTTCACTTTGAGCGGTTACTTAAACGCATGCGTCTACCGCAAACCAAACTTTTTCTATTTTTTTTTCTACCTCGGTTAACCCGGAACTCGATAAGTCGGGGCTCCGATAACCGCGGCTCTACTTACATAATTTAAGATTAGCATCTTTAGTAAATTTAAAAGATTTTAGCTACACAACTATGACATTAATGTATTATTAACTTGTGGTTGTAAACCATTATTGTAATTTTAAGTTCTTATAGAACAGCACAGATGAACGGTAGCAGTGCAGGATCTTTGGGTTCATTGAGGTCAATCAGTACAACATCTAAACAGTTACACATACGTAGCGGAGAGACAGGCAAGCCTCCGAACATCGTTATCTTCTCCGAGAGTTCCGTGTCTGTGGATAGTGTCAAAGCAGCTCTGAGAAGTACTGTACATTCTGATAGGTAAATAATTGGCCTACTCAAAATATACAAATTTCAGCTTAATAAATTTGCTTAACCTCTTTTAAACCACAATATGGATCCTGAGTTTGGTGTATTTTCGTAAAAGAAAAGGATTCTAAATATTAAATCTTGTTTTTCAATATTGTATAGTAAAATTTTTCAAATAACTAGTTTTTTTTAGTTTAAGTGAAAAGTGAAAGCTAATTTTTTTAATGGAAAATCATGTGTAATATAATATATAGGTTTAACATTAAAAAGTAATACTATGTTTAAAAAATATGTTATTTTCATGGTCATTTTAACTCTTTCTAAAGTTCTGGACCTTAAAAGGAAACACTGAACTCTTATTAGATCATTAATTTGTCTTTGAGTCAAATTTCTCAGGAACAAGTAAAGGTATCAAACTCAAATCGATTGTAGTTATAAAGCATAGAAACCGGCTTTTATTTCAGTAATCGGATCTCAAAAAAAAAAAAAAATAGTTTACTTTTAATTTTGAGAAACTTAAGTGGTTTTAATGGGCTTTATTTAAAGATGCCAAAACCTTAATTTATTTATTTATTAACATCGGTTTACCTCAAAGAAATCTTGGAAAACGTTTTATAGGTTGAAAAGTTTTTTTTTGTAATTTGTTTCATAACATAGAAAACAATGTTTATTGACAAAACAATTTTGTTAAAGAACACTTTTTGTTATGAAACATGTTTAAATAAATTAACCGATAAAATAAATTTATTAACAACGGATATGATTCACGTGCAAAGGATTCCGTGTATCTTGAAAGTTTTGCAGAAATTATTAATAACAACAATACAACAACACTCCATTTACTTAATAACAATAACATGGTGGGAATAAATTATATATTTTTAGTGGAAACCAGTGAAATAAGTGATGGTTTCCAAACACAGTATTACCTTATACCACATAAATAGAAAGTTTTTACATCTATATTGTTCATCAATAGATTTGCTAGTTTTTCTGTGAAGTACAGTAAACTTCCTTTAATTTAGCATGTTCGGGTCTTGCAGTATGCCGAATTATAAAATATTCCAGATTATAAGATGAATGTGGGAAAAGAGGGAAGAAATTAGAACTAAACCAGAAATAGGCTGATGAATCTCTAATGTCCATTTGTTTTTAGTTTTCTCTTGTGTGGAGTTTCATTATTTCAGAATCATTAAATGAACTTCTAAATTAAGAAAATTTAATAAACGTGTTACAGCCATCATCTGATTTATTCCATATGATTTTATTTTATTCATCCGCATCATCTTCATCAGAGTCGACATATTTGGAGGGTTGTTGGATTGATTACTCTCCGAACTTCGGAACTGACGTCTTCCGATTACATACAAATTTGTACAAAATGTGGTTTCTTGTTTTCTAATCAAAAAGTCGTGCCGGATTATCAAGTGTGCCAAACCATTAGGTGCCAAATTGTACAAGTTTACTGTATTTGAATACTACTAACGCCACTGGGTTTATCAAAATTTTAGCAAATGTATTTTCAGAAGTAGATTGGTTAATGGGTTTGTGAACATCATTTTTAAGAATATCTTGAGAACTACATGTTGTTTCAATATCCTTAACCTATTAAGTAACAGGCTTTAGAATTCCAACCTAGAGCCTATAGCCTGAGATTTTTTATAATTTTCTCATTTTACTTCTTTTCTATATATCTATTATTATATATTATCTATGTTATATCTATTATTCACTTTGATTTATCGTGTATGCAGATATTTTTTATTCATTTATAATCTTATATATAAAATTCTCGTGTCACAATGTTCGTTCCCGTACTCCTCCGAAACGGCTTGACCGATTCTCATGAAATTTTGTGAGTATATTGAGTAGGTCTGAGAATCGGCTAACATCTATTTTTCATACTCCTTAGTGATAAGGGCTACGCCCCAGTGGCCCTCAAAGTTTCAATGTTAATCTTATGGAAGGTCAATCTTAATGAAGAAGAAGAAAGATTTCTTTTGATTTTATCATGGGCACAAAAAACAGCTGTTCGTATGAAAAGCTTAAAACAGCTGATTTTAATCAACAACTGATTTGGATCAAAAACTGAATATAATTTTAGGTTAGGCCTACAATGAACATTTTTTTTTTACAATGAACTAAAACACTTGGGCTAATTATTAGTATCAGGTTGATTTGTCTATCCGTGCAAAGCCGGGTGGGGCCAGCTAGTTATATATATATATATATATATATTTATAGCATTTATTAGTAAATGCTTCACATTAAAAATTTATGAGATAATGCTTCCACTTTAGAAGTGGAATATATCGCATTAAATTTATTTTCACGGGTTCATTCCTATTAGAATATATCTCCAGAATAATCTGTTTAATGTTTATATTCCATAAAATGTGTATATACTCGTTATTTGTTTATATGTAAATTTTAATAATTACTGCTTCCATATTCCATCTATGTGAATCCTTAATAACTGCCTCCGGAGGTAAATTCTAACAATTAACGTATTACGAATGTATAAAGTATGTATAAAATTATTTAAAGTCGAATAGTTTGTTGTTGTTGCATAGTAAAACCCGTAAAACCATTGATTATGGACCTTTGATAATAATTATTACTTAGTAATTATTACTTGTGTCATGTGAGTTATTAATCGGATCTATGCCATGGTCCCATGTAGTTCAGTGCGCACCTGTGATCAAAATAATAAAAACAAAATTGAATGTTAGCAGAAGACAACTTCAGTATTCACTGTACTTAACCTGTTTTGAGATTTTGAGGACTTGAGGTGTAATGTTTTTTCTTGATTCAAGTATGGTGTTTATGAACGCAGATTTCATTGATACAATAAATTGCTTTGAAAGATCATGAAAATAAATAAATTAGTTTACTTTGTGAATACTTTCTTTAGCAGGTTGTCAATAGTGTTCGAAATCAGTCTGTGTTAAGGTTATATTTACAAGCAGTGTTATCTAACCGACAGGCCTACATTTTGTTAAATAATTTAGCAGCAGCCAAAATCTAATTTCAATAATCTACTACAGTCTTTTACTTAGTTTTATAGTAGGCCTGTTATATTATGTTAAACTACCTTTAATATTGATATCTTTCGAACAAAATGTGTAAAATCCGTACCAAAACTAGCCTAGGCCTACGCCTAGTTTTAACAATATTGATAAAACTTGTAAGGTAACTTAGCCTACATGTTCTCGGCAAATTATATGGATTGCAAAATTGTTTGTTTAGATAGTTTTGTAAAATCTAAATGCAATTAGTGGCAGTCATTAATTAATTACCAAAAAGATAAAAATTTTAAATAATCTTACAAAACGTTTTTAAAAAACTAAACCAAATAAACTTGGGCGCAACTTTACTTTTCGACTCTAAAAAAATACCTAAAAGGTTCTAACCTAACCTATTTAGTCACAGTATGGTTACCTGTATTCAACATTTAATAGTAGAATGTAAAACAATGTCGTTGTCTTCAAAAATATTAGTCTAGAGTCGAGTAGTAAAGTTACGCCCTTAACTTGATTAACTTTGCCAAATTGAACCTAACGTCATTGTGAAAGAATAAATTTATTGGACTCAAATAAATAAGCCATAGGCCTATTGGAGTTTTGCAAAAATATTTTATTCCAAACATAGGCCTAAAACCTATGCGATCGCACTATGCTACAAGGTTTTTACTTCGCCTGGGTGGCGTAACTTTACTATTTGACTCTAGCCTAATATTTTTGCAGACAACGACGTTTTACATTCTACTGTTAAATGTTGAATACAGGTAAACATACTGTGACTAAATAGGTTAGGTTAGAACCTTTTAGGTATTTTTTTATTATTATTTTTGCATTTCTGTTAGCTTTAGGTTAGCCTAGTGTCGAATAGTAAAGTTACACCCTACATTTAGTTTAAAACATTGATTTGATAATATAAATAGCCTAAACAATATGATTACTTAGACATTTTTCGCTCATAGGTTGACACCTCTGCAGAAATTCAATTCAATTTTATTTGTCCGTTGACAATTTTACATTGTATAGGCCTAGACATGTCCGAATATATGATAATTAAACAATACCACACAAAAACAATTTAAAAACTAACAATCAACACAATTTATAAAGTATTATTTACATATTTCATCAGATTAATTACCGTACACACTCTTAAAATTACACTGCGCAAATTCATTATATTTAACATAAAATAAAAGCAGTTACTACAAATAATTAAAAATTAATTTAAAATAAATATTTACTACAATTTACAATTACAATTTACTAACATGTAGGACAATAATGCAATCCCTGGATAGGAAATCCCAAATATAAACAGAATCAACCAGATTCATCCCCCACACTCGACCTACCTACCACTTGTGGTTGAGGAATTCCTCCACCGAGTAAAAGAAGTTTGCCACCAAGAGTTGTCGAAGACTTTTCTTAAAGGCTTTCTGGTCTTGGATAATTTTAATTTTTTGTGGGAGTTTATTAATAAGTGTAACTCCTGCTTGAGAAGGAAGTTTTTAGACTTTTCTAGCCTGTGCTGTCTTATCCGTAAGACATCTTCTTGCCTGGTATTGTATTATGTACATCTTTACTTAATATTGGAATACATTTAAATTGTATGTAACAAATTGTTTGGAAGATATACATACAAGGGAGTGTGAGTATTTCCAACTTCTTGAAAGTGCTTTTACAGGATTCCAACTTGTGTAGACCACCTACAAGCCTCACAGCTTTTTTTTGCATTATAAATAACCTTTGCACATTTTGAAATGATGAGTCTCCCCACAGTAAGACTCCGTAGTTAAGATGTGGGTAGAGCAGCCCGTAGTAGGCTTTTTTTTTTAAAGTACCAAGGCTACCAAATGATTTCGTAACACAAAAATTCCTGAACATAACCTTCGACAAATGCTATCAATATGACTATCCCAGCATAATTTACTGTCAACAATCATACCCAGTAACTTTGCTGACTGTGCCTCCTCGATTTCGGTCTCACCCAACATAAGGGATGGTCCAATATTTTTATTTTGGTTTTTTAGTCTGAAATACATCAGACTGGTTTTCCTAGATACTGCGAGTAGTAGTGGTATTCTACAATTTCACCGAATAAAATTGCATTATTAAATATTTGCCAACCAAGATAATCTTTAGCCAAACATACTGTGACTAAATAGGTTAGGTTAGAACCTTTTAGGTATTTTTTATTATTATTTTTGCATTTCTGTTAGCTCTAAGTTACCCTAAGAGTCGAATAGTAAAGTTGCGCCACATGGATGATAGCAGTATGTTTATAAAATAAAATAAAAACCTAGGTCTAATAGGTTTTTACTTAACCTGATCAATTACAGTAGGCCTACCTATGTTTTTAAAATAAAAAAAGATACAATGGCTGTTGGTGATAACAGTAGGGCCTAGCCTATGTTTTTAGTTTCTGAACTATATGTTGGTAGCACTTCTTACTTGCAGACAAATCTGGTGATTAAAGTTGTTAGTTTAGCTGGTTATCTCCTGTAAATTATAGCAAAAGTTTTCAATGTTAATTCTCATTAACAACTTTTGGTTTGGTAATTTCTTATATTGTTGTAGATTGTTTATAATTGATTCCCGCCATCAGTGAAGTGTATAGATCCCTTACATATATAGGAAAAGGTTAACTTTTGTGTCTTTATATTAGTAGCCTACTTGTGGTCAGCTTATATGTAGGCATACTTGGCCTAGTACCAATGAAATTAGGATCAATCATCAATAGCTACCAAACTAGTTTATTTATTTATTTATGGAAAATCCTTTTTTTTATAAATAATACTAACTATACATAAATATCATGATTGTTGCAAAATATAAATATAAATAGTTCTTGGTGCTTTAGAAAGCAGATCACTTAATATCAACTAATAATAAACAACAAGTAATAAATATTTAACAAAAATAACATTCTAGCGAGATATACAATGCACAGAAAACAATGAATAGAATAATAATAATAATATAACAATCAAACAACAGCAACATAGCAATCAGATAACAAATAATGTATAAAAATACAAATACAAGGCCAATTTCATTTAACCAACTCTAGGAAAAACTACATGGTATGTACAAAAATGAACAATAAAACAAATTAATCAATAAATTTTTAATAGTTCCAACACTTAAATAATGATATCAGAGGTCGAGGTTCACATCCAGACGTATACTTTTGATGGCCTCAACGCTTAAATTAAAGATGTCAAGTTCAATAGGAGTAAGGTTGGCTCTACGCTGGATTCTAACCATAGGACTATTCAGTTGATATGTTGTGCCATGATGAAGTCTGGCAAATAATTCACTTGACCGAGTCCTTGCAGCTGGTATGCGAAAGTTAACAGTTTCGAGGAGCATTGGGCAGTCAACCATTCCTTCTCAGCTCCAAGGAAGGCAAGCGGAGTTGAGAGGCTATGAAACCGACAGGAACTTGCTGGTAGCGGTAGCCGAGGCGGATTCCCACAAGTCTAAGAAATCTCGTCTGGACACAGTCAACTCTTTTAATAAGTGTCTTCTGATACGGGGACCAGACCACTGACGAGAACTCCAGGTGAGGTCTAACAAAAGCAACATAGAGCATTCTCAGTATTGTTGGTTGATGAAGAAATTTAGAAGCGCGCCAGATAAGACCGAGATTCCTATTAGCTTTAGAGCAGACAGTGTTAATATGGGATTCAGGTGAAAGGGATGACGACAAAATGACCCCAAGATCTCTAATCTCCACAGTTCTCTCCATGACCCTGTCCTCAAGCTGATAACAAAATATAAATGGTTTATCAACTAGTGTTTGACTTTAAAATATAGCCTACTTAGTTTGGTAAGTTAAGTGGCGTAGATTGACGAACCTTGGCTGATATTTTTGCAGATGATGACCTTGTATTACATTCTACTGTCAAATGTTAAATATAGGTAAACATACTGTGACTAAAGACTATAAGTTAGAACTTCAGCCTACTTTTTATTGTTGCATTTCTGTTGGCGTAGGGTTGTATAGTAAATTCACGCCAGTTAAGCCAGGTTGCTTTAGATAGGTCTAAATATTGATATGTTTCCTATAAAAAAGGAATTTACATGTTTACTAAGTGTTTAAACATAATAGTCAACAAAAGTTGTTGTGTTCTAATTGAACAGTTTACTTTTGTCTGCATTCAGGTTGGTGTTTGGAGTTTTTGGCTAAATCTAATATATTACTTGACTTTAAAACGTACTGTGACAAGCTAGGTCAGATTAGATAGATATATATATTTGTTTTTTTCTTAACATAGGCTACTGGTAATATTTATACAGTTTCTAAACTAAGATTTTTGACAGTCTAAATATTTATACTGCATTTTTGACTGGTATGAAATTATATTATGACAACAATGGCTAATAACTTGAACGGTTTTATTTCACATGCATTTATTAAATAGAACTAAATATTGTACATATCCAAATCTAACTATAACAATATTATGAAGTCATACAATATAATAACAACGTTTCAAATTTAAATAAATTTTATTTATTTATTTAGTTGTCACAAAACAGCACATGCAGGACAGAATCCAATGCCAGATGACATGTCAAATGCAATACAATACACAATATACTACAATTAATTATTAGATACACATACATTAAAAGACACATATAAAACATTCAACAATACAATATCAAAGTTTAAAAATAAAACTATTATTTTTTTTTACAGCAACTACACCTCCAAAAATGCCACAGGCAAATCCGTTCATTTCTGAAACATAAACTCCCCTACTGAATAAAAACAGTTTTCCAACAGATATCTTGATAACACCTTTTTAAATGTCTTTAAATTTTCAATTTGCTTGAAATTACTGGGTATTTTATTATATATTTCAATACATTTATAGTTTGGTGCTTTCTCAAACATTGTGGTCTTATGTAAAGGATATTTTAACAAATTTTTACTTCTTGTTGAATAGCCATGTTCAGTTTTATATTTTAGGAAATTAGAATAGTTTGCTTTAACAAAATACACTACATTCAATATATATATACAGGGCAGGGGCAGTATTCCATGCTTTTTAAAATGTGGTTTACATGAGTCGTAGCATTTTAGATTGAAAATTACCCTAACAAATTTTTTCTGTATTTGAAATACTCTTTTACTATTTATTGAATCTCCCCAAAATACAATTCCATAAGAGAGCCAGGAATAAACATAGGCATAGTACACCATCATGGTTGTATCTATATCAGTAACTCTCTTTATCGTAAGTATTATGAAATATGCTTTATTTAGCTTTCCAGTTAGGTCCAAAACATGGTTTTTCCACGAGAGAGTATATCCACTACCAACCCTAAAAATTTTACAGTGTTAGTGGGTGTAATTATAGTGTGCAAATATTCATCATTAACGCAAGAAGATCTGATGTGATTTGAATGGAAGTTTATTATATGTGTTTTTTTAATATTTAAAAGAAGGCTATTTGCCTTGAACCAGCTATTCATTATACTGAAGTCAGTCTCTAAATCTACTTTTAATTGGTTTTTATTTGAATTTGTTATTGCCAGAGTTGCATCATCAGCAAACAGAGTCAATTTAGATTGCTTAATATTTGGCGTAATATCATTGATGTATATGATAAATAACAAAGGACCCAATATTGAACCCTGTGGAACACCATTTATAATTTTTAAGTATTTATTATTTATGTTATTCTTTCCAACAATTACTCTTTGGAAACGGTTTGAGAGGAATGATGATAACCAATTTAATACTTTACTCTTAATTCCATAATAGGATAATTTCATTAGAAGTATATCATGGTTTACACAATCAAATGCCTTTGACAGATCCATAAATGTACCAACTGCAAAATTTGATTTGTCCATTGCACAGGCTATATGCTCAATAAAACCAAATACAGCCTGTGCAGTGTTTTTATTCTTTCTAAAACCATATTGGTTCGAGCCAAGTATCTCATTTTCCTCCATGTACCCAATCAACCTGTTAAACATAACTTTTTCAAAATTTTTTGAAAAAACACTTAAAAGTGAAATAGGTATGTAATTATTTATTAAATTAGAGTCTCCACTTTTATATACTTGGACCAGATTACTATATTTTAAGTTTGAAAGAAAAATTCCCATTTGTAAAGATATATTAATTAAATACACCAGAGGTTCTGCAATTAACTTTGCACAACGTCTTAATAAAAACTGTGGAAACTCATCCCAGCCACTAGCTCTTGAAGAATTTAAACCATTGATTATTTTACACACCTCACCAATTGATGTTGGTTCCACCATTTCTATACTATCAGTTGGTCTTGGGTGCTTATGAATGAAATTTAATGCTGCTTTGTAATCAGCAGACACACCAAGGCAATCTACCGTATGACAGAAAAATTCATTGAAAATATTTGAAATTTTATTTTGTGATTTATAAATTTTACCTGAGACACTTAGCTCGATACAACTAGTTTCTTTTTCTTTACAATTTCCAGTTTCAATTTTAACCAAATTCCAAGCGGCTTTAGTCTTATTAGAGGCTCTAGATATAATATTTTTACTATACATAATTTTTACAGCAACAACACATTTTTTAAATATTTTTTTATAACGTTTTACATAATCAAGAAATGTTTGGTCTCTTGAGGATCTGGCTTTATTATTAATATTAGCTCTCTTTTTTTAATACTAGAGACCATAATACCTGGAGTTACCCAACCATTTTGATAAAATTTTTTTTTTTATCATTTGTAGGGGCCATAGGCATTCTAGGAAAAGCTACATTCAAGTATCTTATAATAATATTTGAAAAAGTATCATACTTCACATCCATGCAAATATGGTTTCCTTGTATATTATATAGTTCCTTCCAATCTTCCTCTTTTAACATTTCCAAAAACATATCAATACTACTATCACTGAAAGATTGCTTAAACAAATTATTTTTAATGACTTTTTTGTATTCTATGGCAGAATTTACTGAAACTATTTGGACAGAATGGTCTGAAAACCCAGATTCAAGCACAGTAACTCTACACTTATTTGAGTTAAAACTAGTTATTATATTGTCTATACATGTTTTTGAGTTTCCATATATTCTAGTAGGCTGTTCAATATGAATATTCAATAGATAAGAATCTACAATACTTTTAAAATCTAGCTGGATTTGACTTGGTGTTAGGAGGTCAATATTAAAATCACCTGCAACAACAACATGTAATTTTGGCTCCTTACACTGTACATGTTTCAAAAGGGCATGTAACTTATCTGAAAATGCTTGCATACTAAATTGATCATTTTTAGGGGGTCTATATATAGCAATCACATTAATACAAGCATCTGTAAACAGTTTAATGCCACAACATTCAA
>JAGFPH010000398.1:223443-238051 GCA_018207615.1 Philaenus spumarius | reverse complement strand
AAAATATTTTTGCGTTATATATGTCAAAAGATGCAGAAAGGCAACCAGAATGAACATCTGTTTATAGTTTTTGACTAGCCCTGTTATTTTTCAAATTATGCCGGTTTAAGTAACAGTTCTGCACGACGATCGAGGAAAACAAAATATGCATTCTCACAGATTCCAGATCAGCTTTGCAGACCCTTCGAAACCCCAGGTCCAACCACTACAGCTTCAGAACATCGGAAATCTACGACATCCTAACCCAGCTCAAAAACAAAAGCATCACGCTGCAGTGGGTGCCTAGTCATTGTGGAATTCCGGGTAACGAGGCGGCAGACGCTCTAGCTGACCAGGCATGCAGCATGCGCCCAAGTGAGGAACGACGTTACTCTCTGCAGCACTGTAAGCAGACTGCTGATCGGTCTCTCAATGCGGAATGGCGACAGAGATGGCCGAATTGCACGTCCGGCCGTGTCTACTTCGAAATTCAGAGACAACCAAACGACCCCAAAATCTTCAAGTCGGTTCCGAGAGCAATCGCAACATTTGCGGCTAGGGCTCGGACGGGGCATATTATTACGAACAATTACCTCCACAGATTTGGTTTAACTGACAGTGCATTATGTGGAACATGCCAGAGAGAGGATGAGACTTTGGAGCACATACTCATCCACTGCTCCTACCACATAGAAGAAAGACAAACCCTAAAAGAAAATGTCGGTGAAAAACCCATGCTCAGAAAGATCCTCACAGAAACTCAGCATTGGGCCTTAGCTGCAAACGGATACCGGAGACATCGAGCCATCGAGGTGAACAGCCTTGGACGCTTGAACTAAGAAGTAAGAAGTAAGTAAGTAAAATCGAAAAATTTCTTTCTTTCATAATCGGTATACAAATTATTAAAATTTAATTTACACCAATATCAAAAGATGCAGAATTGAATGAAGAATATTATCTGAAAAAGGATTTCATTGATCTTTAGTAGTTCAGCAGATATCGAAAAATCGTGTTTTAAGCATTTCCGAGTTTTGGACTTGCAAGATTTTTTTAAAAAGGCTGCAGCTCAAAAAGTCTACATGGGATAGACATGAATGTTTCACAAGTTAAAGATAATGGTCCATATTTTCATTTAGTTTTTTCTCCAGGAAGATATTTCCAGTAGTTTCTGAGATATAAGGCGAAGAAAACGGGTGTTTTTCGCAATTTAGGAAATGGTCAGGTGACCCCTTGTGAAATTTTAAGGCCAAAAATCCAACTTTGTATTTCATGGGTTTTATTATATCAAAAGAAGCAGTGTGGCGAGTAGAATTAATGAGTACTAAAATTTTTCAAAAATATTAATTGGGTCCTGAGTAAGGCTTTAGAGTCCAAATGGATCTCAATGTAAGCCTTTTTTAAAACCATAATAACTCCTTCAATATAAATAGGTATGATGTGAAATATTTTTTTAATTATAGAAAAAAGTATGTATTTTAATAAACATTTTTCAAGTTCAAAATATCTCCAATGTTCTTCCAGATATAAATTATTGAAATGTGGTAATTTTACAAATTTTTATTTTTGGTGCGAAAAATATTTTTGCGTTATATATGTCAAAAGATGCAGAAAGGCAACCAGAATGAACATCTGTTTATAGTTTTTGACTAGCCCTGTTATTTTTCAAATTATGCCGGTTTAAGTAAAATCGAAAAATTTGTTTCTTTCATAATCGTTATACAAATTATTAAAATTTAATTTACACCAAGATCAAAAGATGCAGAAATTCAACCAGAATAAACATCTGTTTATAGTTTTTGAATAGCCCTGTTATTTTTCAAATTATGCCGGTTTAAGTAAAATCGAAAATTTCGTTTCTTTCATAATCGGTATACAAATTATTAAAATTTAATTTACACCTAGATCAAAAGATGCAAAGATGCAGAATTGAATGAAGAATATTCTCTGAAAAAGGATTTCATTGAGCTTTAACAGTTTAGCAGATATCGAAAAATCGTGTTTTAAGCATTTCCGAGTTTTGGACTTGCAAGCCTTTTTTAAAAAGGCTGCAGCTCAAAACGTATACACGGGATCGACATGAATGGTTCAAAAGTTAAAGATAAAGGGCCATATTTTCATTTAGTTTTTTCTCCAGGAAGATATCTCCAGTAGTTTCCGAGATATAAGGCGAAGAATACGGGTGTTTTTCGCAATTTAGGAAATGGTAAGGGGACCCCCTTGTGAAATTTTAAGGCCAAAAATCCAACTTGCATGGATTTGCATGGGTTTTATTATCAAAAGAAGCAGTGTTGCGAGCAGAATTAATACGTACAAACAATTTTCAAAAATATTCATTGGCCCTGGAGTAATGGGCATTAAAATCCACCCAAGTGAAATAATGCTATGTCTTATGTATGAGACTAAAGGATATTTCCTCAAGTTTGTAAAAAAAATACTTAAAGTTACAAATAATTTAAAAGAAAATTAGTCGTAGAGATATTTTAAAAAATACTGTTTATTCATTTTAAATATTTGTACATTTAAAATACATAGCTCAGTTGTTTTTATCTGATATTAATTACACTTAACACCTCTGAACCAACATGAACAGCTGATTTCACACTTTGATAGCATTAATTTGTATTTCTAATTTGTAGGTTATGGTAATTTTTAGGAATAGATATAATAAAAAATGCTTCGTTAGTATAACTGCTGTTGTTGGATCATAAACTTAGTAAAGTAGACGTTTGACATTATTTAAATGAAATACGGTGTATCATAATAATAAATCCTTTATCTTTATTAAAAAGTGTACCAAGCGGGCGATTGCATGAAGGGTATCCCTAGTATATTTATAATGTATCATGGTTTCTATGTAAAAAAATTCTGTTTGTTTTTCTGTTTCAGAAGAGGTATGATACAGATCAGTGGAAAATGTGACACTCCGACAAAAAAGTGTGAACAATTGTGTTAAGTGAAGAGAACACTAGTGTTGTGCTGTGAAAATATAATTAAATTAATATTACGAAGTGAAATAATTAATAAAAGAACTACAAAAATATTGCAATGTTGTTACTATGTTTTTGTAAACTTGGTTACATAGTAAATTAGACGCCTTCTCAACTAAAATTTAATATTGCAATGCAGTAATTAACTACTATACAAATACTGTATTAATATGTTGTAACTATATGTTTTGTAAATTGTCTTTACCTAGAAAATAAAGTTATTGTATTTGAAAAAAAAATGTCTTTATCAATTAATTTCCTTGTAGCACCTCCCGGACGACCAAAACTCAATCCAACAATCTTGCTACCTCTTTTAACATTGTATTCTCCTGATTCATTTGGAGCATTAAACGTCGCTGGTTATCCGGCGAATATAAGTTCGTAAGAGGTAAACGGGTTTGAAATTCAAACAAAATCCCTGCTACCTCTTTTAACATTATATTCTCCTGATCCATTTGGAACGTTAAGCTTCGCTGCTCATCCGGCGAATATAAGTTCGTAAGAGGTACACGGTCTGAAATTCAAACTAACAATCTTGCTACCCCTTTTAACATTATATTCTCCTGATCCATTTGGAGCGTTAAGCTTCGCTGGATATCCGGCGAATATAAGTTCGTAAGAGGTACACAGGTTTGAAATTCAAACTAACAATCCTGCTACCTCTTTTAACATTATATTCGCCTGATACATTGGAACTGTCCGTCCACTTAGAAATTCAATCTCCTAAAAACTAAAAAGGTTTGTGAAAGGTGAGTAAAGAAATTTGTAACAATTTGTCTCAGAGTAAAAATAATTGTTTATTTAAAAATGAATTTACATTGACATTAAATAATAAACAAATATACAAATAAAAATTACAATATTATAAATGACATACTTAACAGTAAGTAATACAAAATAACTTATATACCATTACTAATTTAATTTGATACATTTTTATCGAAGTAACCCTCGTCCGAGAAGGCTGCAGTCTGCAACAAAAACAAAATACATATGTTACTAACACATTATTTTGTTTACATCATAACAAATTATTAAAATAATACATGTAAAATAAAACTTTTATTCTCAGTTTGCACCGAGGGCTGCAAATTTCTGAAGCATAAAATATTATTTTTTAAACATCCGTGGGGCCGTACTCTGATATTCCCGTTGCACAACTACCCCCCTTCTCCTAAATTCCTAATTCTACTAAAAAAGACCCGGCTTGCGTTATATTGGAATGACTTTGAGCTTTTTCAGTCTATTTTCACATAAAATCGTCAATATCTCGAGAACGGTGCGTCCTAGAGCGTTTTTAACGATTCTCGACCCCTCTTTAGGAACCACCGTCTTTGCCAGTTACAGGCTATTCAATGGCAAAGTATAATGACCCTAGGGGCTATTTCCCACAAGTTGAATTTTGACTTTTAAAAATTGGGCAAAATAAGTGAGTGGCCAGTTAAAATATGTTTTTCAATGCATAGAAGACGATGGAATACGTTTCGAATCGTTATCTCTAACATTTTCATTTCCCCCCTCCCAAAAAAGTATATATTCTTGTTTCATTATTGGGATAACATTCCTAGTATAGAAATAGCTTCCTAAATACTTAAAACTAGCATTTATTTCAAATTCTACTAGAAAATAACCCAACTTGGAGCTTTTTCACTGTATTTTACGAAAAATCGTCAATATCTCGAAAACGGTGCGTCCTAGAGCGTTTTTAACGATTCTCGACCCCTCTTTAGGAAACCCCGTCTTTACCAGTTACAGGCTATTCAATGGCAAAGTGTAATGACCCTAGGGGCTATTTCCCACAAGTTCAATTTTGACTTTTACAAATTGGGCACAATAAGTGAGTGACGGGTCAAAATATATGTTTTTGGATACATAGAAGACGCTGGAACACGTTTCGAATCGTTATCTCTAAAATTGCCCCCCCCCCCAAAGTATACATTCTAGTTTTGTTATTGCATTAACATTCCAGGTATAGAAATAGTTGCCTGAATCTATAAATGGGCCGTTTTAGAAGTTACACTTCTTTTGGCGCATCTAGGATAAATAATGAAAAGTGTATTTTTGATTCGCACGCATTGGTATCACGAAAAAAGCCACCAACCAACAGAATAAAGGTAGTACATACTGTGTGGGGGTATCGTTTCATACGTTTTTCAGCACGGGAAACCCGATTTTGACAGTGTAAGGGCCATAGAACTTAAGGGTCACAAATTTGGCCCAACATTTAAAAAAAAAATACCTGTTTGGTATCGTTTTATATCATGTTTTTGGGTATGGGACCCCCGATTGATAGAGTTAAAGGGTTGTAGCTCTTGAGGGTTACAAAATTTGCCAAAATACCGTGTGGGGTATGGTTATTAAGAATTTTAAGATATGTAGTTTTCAAAATATTCTCCAACTAATTTTAGATGTTTAAAAAACAATTTTACTAAACAAATATTATTGCACCTAAAATATTTAAAAACCAGTGGTGTTACTTACATACTTGAAAGGAAATCTATTGAGGGTCCAAACTCTTATGCAGTGATTGAAAAATGTTTTCATTCCTCCTGTTTATAATTTACATTTTTATTCCCGCAATGGTTAGATAGTTACTTCAAAACTTATATTTTTTTGCATGAAATATAACAGACCTATATAATTCATTGACAATATCAATTTGTCTACAATAAATCATATTTCTTTCATCACACTAAAGAAGTATAACTTCTAACGCACCCATATTTTTAGACGTTAGTTGAAACCAAGATTTTAAAGTGATTTGGCAAACATAAATAAAAGTCAGGGTGGCTAGTGACAGGGAATTTCAAAAGGTCATATCACTAGCCACCCTGAAAGTTTACTCTTAGAATATGTATCTGAATTTTTTAAATTATCTTCGGTGATATCAACAAATTATTTTTAACACAACCATTTATAATGCAATTATACAAGTACGGTACCTATGTGCTAACGGAGCAAGTCTACTACAAGTAAATTTAAATAAAGTATTATGACAGTATACATTCTATCTATATAACAACTTCAATAACCAATCAATCAGCTGTTCACACTTCCACAACTAGGTCAATGTACTTTACCACACAACAACGACCTAACCTATAGCAGACGAGTAGCCTATCCAATATAACTTTAGACATAACAATGTTTAGGAACTTAGAAAATGTATGTCGCAGTTATTGATTCAGTTAAAAAACATTTAACTGTAAAATTCAATGTATTTAAAAGAAACTGTAGACATCGAATTATTATGAAAACCCATCTTTTATAATAATTTAGTCGGACATAAAACCATGTAAATTCAGATCGTAAGTGTTAGGATATAGTTTAACTGTAACATTAGCAATTCCCGTTTCATTATTGTACCACCGTATCTAAACAGAGTTAAAACGTCTTGTCAAGGTTTTTCAATCAATTCATCTCTATATATTAATAGGCAAGCACAAAACTTGTCGTCCTTTTTTCTCAGCTTGTGTGCATCGTAGGAGAAATTCGCGAATACCGTTAGAAAGGTAGTGTCCTGTAGATGAGCAGAATCCCATTATAATTTACATCGGTACTCAAGGATACGCCCCAGTAGCCCTCAGAGTTTCAATGTTAATCTTATGGAAGGTCAATCTTAAGGAAGAAGAAGAAAGATTTCTTTTGATTTTATCAGGGGCACAAAAAACAGCTGTTCGTATGAAAAGCTTAAAACAGCTGATTTTGATCAACAGCTGATTTTGATCAACAACTGATTTGGATCAAAAACTGAATATAATTTTAGGTTAGGTAAATCAAGCAATAGCAATAGCGAAGCATTGCCGGGTCCACTAGTTTTAATTAAATAACATTTTGACAACCACAAAGTATACCATACAACCCAAGGATATTATTTACAAAAATTCAATAAATAATTAAAGAAAACAAAAGCTCTACTTTGTACATCCGCCTTATAGACCCGGATTGCATTCGCAAGTACATCGCTCACACATCAATGGAAGAAATTAAGACATCGCAACAACCAATCGTAAGCGAGGAAATAGAAAAATCCTTGGAAACACCTATATATATATATATATATATATACCTGGCTACGCCGGGTATATCGGTCACTGGTAATCCACCCCATTAAGGCGGTCAAGGGCACCCCCACATATATTTGGAAGATAAAGATTATTTCTTAAATGTTTTTGTCTTATCATGATCTTTACACGATTACGAAGCTTTATATGTTATTACCAAAAATATATAGAGTAGTTTAAAAATAAGACGATCAGTAAAAATACTATCGGTCTCGCAGTCACCTATGACGTCACACTTGTTGGCGGGAAAGAATAGGCTGTGATATATACGTGTACGGTTTGCCGCTAACTTTTTACGTTTACAGGACACGACATCGCTAGAGCAGTATAAAAGAGAGGGCATTAATAATTGAGGTGAGAATAAAATACCAATGTGCAACGTTGCAGCAGCTTATTTAAAGTTGTTCAAGCTTCGATAGCTTTGCGCAGATTCTTCTTTAAATAATTGGAGTGTAAAATTATTTATAGAAATACCCTTGATGATGATTTACAGCGGTCATTGCCTCAATGATGGTTTAATAAACATTATATTTGATACCTGATACAATCTTTGTAGTTGAACATATCCAAGAATACAGGCCTAAATTTTTAAAATGGAATATTATACAGTTTATGTAAAAAATTAATTTGTATCGCCTTCAGATGAAAACAATTCCCTAAGAGATCTGTTACAATGTTTTCCTGCGACAAAACGAATCTACACACAGTATTTATATTTTACCAGTATTGATTCTACTTTGATACAGTTAAATAACATTATTTGTTTATTTAATTTCGATTAAAATTTGAAGAGTTTTTATTTAATAAAATATAATAAATCACTCATATGATGTTGCTTATTTTTAAAATATAACATTTATAAAAAAAGTTAATTCGAATTGTCTTTATTTGAGTAAAATCAAAAACATGAAGCTTTTTGTACTTAAACACAATTATAAATAAATAATTATTATCAAATCTCTCTTGTTGATACTAAGGTGAATAATAATAGTTAGTGCTTTATGTAATATATAATATAATTTATATTACTATACAAAAATCGAATGGTGTCTGTCTGTGTGTGTGTGTGTTACTCAATCACGTAAAAACTACTGTACCCACTGAGCTGAAATTGTACATGGACATTCTTAGGGTCCTTGTTTAACACATAAGCCTATTTTTATTTAGAAATTCCATCAGGGCTCAACCCCACTAGCCTTGAAAACTGCTTTAACACTCAATTATTTATACTCAATTATATACTTGGCTTAATCAGCAGATAGTACATGTGTTTTTAATCATCTGTAAAAGCAACTTTAAAAAATATTTAAACAGGTGATAGTAAATATTTGTTGTTAATCATAATTCAAGGTTAGTTATACTTTATATTAAAATATGTTTATCTTGACCCAAGAAATAATGCTATATAGGCCTAGGCCTATACATTTATTCAGATAGTTACGGGACACTCTGTATAACTACAGCATATCTGTTTTTTAATTATTATAGTCGGACAATTGCAAAATTTTAAAAATAACTTGTAGAGGATGGTTTTATTTATTTTTTAGTACATGGAGACCGATTTTTACAATGTTTCGTAAAACTTTGGGCTTACGATTTTGGGTTAATTTTTTTGATAATACCGTGTGGATATCATTTTATATGTTTTTGGATTCGGAAATGTTAGGCACGGACGAAGAAGGGTAACGCAGCTAGTATAATAAGAAAAACATTTCAATGATTTAAATAAAAACTCAATCAGTATTAGTCTATTGACCGACTTCTGATTGAGTGTTTATTACATACTAGCTGCGTTACCCGGCTTCGCCCGTCCATATACAATTTCAGCTCAATGGTTCTAGTAGATTTTATGAGATTGAGTAACACACACACAGAGACAAACACCATTAGATTTTTGTATAATAGTATAGTATGGTTTAAATTGCAACATTTAGTTTTTTTTACAAATTTTTGCAAAGGTAAACACTAAACTAAACCATGCATAGCATAGTCTGCTCTCCTTAGCAAAATCACAGTAGGCCCCTATCTGCATCGTACTCTTAGAGTCTGTGGTACCTCCGCCATCTTGGATTTTTATTCCCATAAGAATAATGTTAAATTTTTTGAAACATGCATGAATTAATTCATGAACGTTAAATCCAAGCTATTTAAAACTTGTACACGAAGGACATGATAATATTTTGAGTCAAATTATGAAAACAAAAATAAAGAAAATTTCCGTTATTTGGCGTTAATAGGAAAATAGGCGTAACTTGTCCTTAACTAGAAAATTCTTCCAAAATAATTTTCGATTGTCTGGGATAACATCACCTAATTCCTTCAGAATGTTGTCCCTTTTTTCTTTGACAAATCCTTGAGGTTTACTCATTGCTTCAGGAATCTCAAAATGGTTACTTTTCTTTTTTTTAACTTTGTTCATTAAGAAGTCAATTTATTTTAACTGCATTGATGTATTTGGTCCAGTTAATACAATCTTGACAACCATCAATCAAGTTATTTTTTTGTGACCATGCAGTTTAAACTGCTCACACGTTTCACATTCTTTGTTGCCAAGTTTTTCCTACTTTATTCTCATTTTCCTTACTTGACATCGGTAGGGCCTACACTTCGTAAGAACATTTTGAGTTAGGATGTTTTCCCAAAATGTCAAAGTAATGGTTACGTCACTTGGGAGATAAAGTGTTTTTGAAGCATGCTCTCGTCTGTAATGTTAAATATGAGGCTGAAATTATAATATGTGGGCTTCCATCTCATCTTTAGGAATTAAGTTTGCTGGCCTTTTTTTGCTTCTTTTATCCGGGATGGGTGATATTTTATTTTTTGGTGTCTTTGATAGTGTTTCAAAATTTAAACGATCATGTTTTGACTTGTAGCCAAGTGTGGCCATAAAAAGTCTTACATGCACGAAATTGTTAGTCCTCTTCTCCCAAAAGAAGTATTGGAATGTTTTATGCCTTTTACTAAATAGTTCAGATTTAGTTGTTTTACTTTTTTTATCAAGACGTTTACAAATTGGCAAAATATAATATGCTTTTCTATCATCCCAAGATTTTCCCAAAACGCTTGGTTTATATTTATTACCTTTGCTCATCAGATATATTTTGGCTACATCGTAAAAAACAACTATTTTTACACGGGGGAAGAATATTATACTTTTCCTTTGAAGAAGAATTTTTCTTCGCATCTCTTTATTCCTTACATTCAACAGGCAACTTATATGTCAAGATAATAAAAAAACTTTACGTAGATACGATATTATACAATGTAGGCTTACAATCTTCCAAGAGGGAGAGTTTTTATAAAATTTCTCATTTCTTAAAACTATTTAACATGATAATATTATAATATATAATGTTTTTTTATATATTTTGAAATCTTGATTAATAAAATTTTATTTTTTCTTGTTATCAGATTAAAATGAAAATCTCTTGGAATGACGCTTTAATGCTTATTTATGAATCAATTATAAATGTATTGAAAATCGTATCTAATTGAACTTAACTGTGTAAATTTTCGCACTAGGTCTAAATTGGTTATAGGGTAGAGTCAATAACCTTGAATACTTTAATTTTAGGCTCTGAAACATAATATGGCTATAGAATATAAGGTTTCAATCCTTAACCTTTTCTATGTGTCATAAGTATGTTAAGCTTAACACATCAGTTTTACAAATTTGTTATTCACGATGTTTATATGCAGTTTCTATGTATAGTAGGCCAAAGCCTAAGCCAACACAAAATTGTATTAAAATGTTTTATAGAACTGTGACAGTCTGCTGGGTTTACAGTTGGCTGTTACACTTTAGTAGTCCTATACTGTACTTACTTATGAAATGTATCTACAGTTCATAATAATTATTACTATATATGATCAGGTTATTAACACAGTATTAATAAACTGTGGTATTACCCTACATTAGCTCATTAGTTGCATATTCTAAAATGTATTTGTCTGTTTTAGGTACAGTAACTTGTCATGATGGATTTGTATTTTGGTGTACTGAAACGTTACAAATAGGATTTGTTTGAATGTATTTTGATAAATAGGAACCTAATTGGCATTATTTTAACAGAATTTCAGGGAATGTACTACACGTACCGCTTTTGTGATTATATAGCCTGAATTTGTATGTTTTGGGTGTCATATGTAGTGATAAAAACTGGTAACTATTCCTTGGTGAAATATCTTGTTACTTTTTGTTATTATTTATTATGTAAGTAGTCTTATTATCCTTTAATTGAACAAAACATAATCAAATAGTGAAACTTTCTGGAAGACTTATAATTACCTATAGGCCTAGTTGAAATCTATCCGTAACTTAGTTTTCCCAAAATTTTAAAATGCACCCAGGTAATAAACAATATAATGTTTATTAGTTTCAGATTTACTATCAGAAAATGTATATTCTACTAAAATAAAACAGAATAGGTATTTACGTAAAACTCTTCAAAATGGTCTTTAGGAAAGTCACATGAGCAGTAGCTACAAAATAATATTTGTTTTATGAATAAGAAGTTGTAAAGAGTGTAGGTTAAGTTGTATATCATGTTACATAATATGGAACAGGTATTGACTGTGTATTTACACATTTCCTCTAAATATAAAACTATGGAATGTAATTTAGACAAATTTTTATTTCCTAGAAATTTCATCTTTTATAGTTGTCATTACTTCCATATAATTTATGTAGGTTTGCTACTAGAAGATATATATTCTTCTTAAATATAACAGTATAAGAATATGCCTTATAAGCTACTTTAGGTATCATGTTATGTTGTAGGTATGCGGACATAATATTTATTATAACCATAATGTCTACGAAATATTCCATTCATGTAAAAGGTTTGATTCTAATCAGGCTATTCCTAAAAGTCCTACCTTTTAGCCATGACCGACATTTAAACCTTCTTTATTATCTCATACAACAAACTCTAAGTAGTAAAACTTTGAACAAAATAATACCTATTCTGGAGATTTGAACCAAAAGATCCTCACATTCATTTATTTCACAACAGGTTTTTAATACAAATATTCTACAAAGTCTCGAAGTATTTCTACCGAAAATATATTTACATTCTAAATTTTTATTGAATTTTTTCTGTTTTTGTTTCTCACTTACCATCAAATAATTAATGTTTTCATCCATCATAAACATTTTTATAGGTTTAAGTAAGGAAAACTTAAAAATGATAACAAAAATTAAAGAAATATCTTTATTAAACTTACTTTAGATCAATCACTTACCATGTATGATCAACACAAAAAAAAAATTATAATTTAAACTTATGAAAGTAAATATAATAACATTGAACTTATTTTATGTTATTTTTCTATCTTTTGGTAAACAAATTGTATTCGTTAAGTATTAATTTGATTAGAATTATACTTTTTATAAAATTCACCACTAATGTTATGTTGGGTCTTTTTTATTATACAATTCTACTATTTACCACTTATATAACCAACTTGTATATCAACAAAACTACTTTTCTATTTGCTTGTAAGACTTGTATAAGAAATAATTCTAGAATTAATTATCTTATCGGTTGACATTCTAACTTAATCTAAAATCTCTGTGTGTCTTGCATTATTCTCAAGTTGGGATTTTCAAAGTAGCTTTTTAAATTCTGAAATACAAAATATTATTTTGCCATGTTCTATCAGTATTGGATTTCCTATGATGGGGTTGTACAACTAAAGAGATCTATTATGTAAATTTTGATGTAATATTATTTAAGATTCATTTTCAGTAATATTATTGTTATATTTTTTAATGTTTTGTATGAACATTTGCTATAACTTGTGTATAGAAAATAATACACAGTTTCGAGAGTATAAATCAACCCTCGTTAACAAGTAAATAAATTTTAACACATAGAAAAATTTTAAAAAAATAGCTTTAGAAATGTGGTCTTATAAAATTGTGGAAGTACACTAACAATCCTCTTTAATGAAAATAAGTTAAATCGTCAAATCAAAAAATAACACTGATAACATTTTTTAACACACAAATAAGGTCACAGAAAGACCTTATGAAAACCTCATACCTATGCAATTGAAAGAAATTAAATTAATTAATTAATAAAATACAATTTTAAATTGCAAAGTACAATGTTTACAAATTATTAAAAGGTTATGTGTTTCAGGCCATTAGGAATAAGCCCTGAAAACAACAATGCACTTAATTTATAGCAAGTTAAACTAATACTTGTAGAATTATTCAACATAAAAATGAGGTCTTATAACATTTTGGAAGTACAATAACAATCTTCTTTAATTAAAATAAGTTAAAATCATCAAATCAAAAAATAACACATACAATTTTTAACACACAAATAAGGTCACAGAAAGGCCCATTAGGAATAAACCCTGAAAACAACAATGCACTTAATTTATAGCAAGTTAAACTAATACTTGTAGAATAATTCAACATAAAAATGAGGTCTTATAACATTTTGGAAGTACAATAACACTCTTCTTTAATTAAAATAAGTTAAAATCAAATCAAAAAATAACACATACAATTTTTAACACACAAATAAGGTCACACAAAGGCCTTATAAAACCTTATACCTTTCAAATTGAAAGAAATTAAATTAATTAATTAAAGGCAATTTTAAATTGCAATGTACAAAATTTACAAATTGTAAAAGGTTATGTTCTTTTCTTATGTTTTATGAGGAAAGGAACCTCTTGTTCTTCATCAGGATCTGGTACCTTGATTTCACGTTCGATAGTTTAAACAATGTTCATGATTGTTTTCTATGTATTATTCATTTAAATACTGATATTGTATTGGCAATTTTAGTTTCCCTTTGTTTATGTTATCTATAAAGGTATTAATTTGTGCTGGTGTCCGTTCTCCTACAATATTAACATATTTTTCCAAAAATATTCTAGATTTAACAATTCCAGGATTTATTTTCTTTTTTATCAGATCACTAAAGTATTCAATCACTGTTATTTTTTCAATTTCTGTCCATCTTTTCTTACGTTTTATGAAGGAAGGAACATCTTGTTCATCATCTGGGTTGAAATCTGGATCTTGAATCTGTTCCTTCAGGTCATTTGTGTTTGATTGATTATACAATGTGTTTTCTTCATTTGGTTGACTGTTGGCATTTTCAATATTTGTTCCTTCTAGGCCTACTAAATAGCTTCCTATGATACCTCGGTGAACCATTTGTAGAGGAGCAACATAATTTTTATCATGAACTGCCTGAGTATGGCACATAAATTGGCTCAACTTTGAAGTAAACTCTACACCTTTCATATGACCCATTGTGGCCACATGTTTTCTCAGACCAGTAGCAGTTAGATGTTTGGAAGTTTTCAAACCAGAGCAAAAACTTTTTAACTCATTCATAACCTTCGATCCATCAAATGGTGTTGTAAGACCTGGTCTTGCAAACAAATATATGTTATTATTTAAATTGAAATGTGGTCGGCACTCAATAATTAAGTCAATACTTGTCTCCATTTGTTTAGTCAGTAATATGGTAGCAACATTTTCACTCCCTTTTGCAGGCACCACATAAGAAGTGAGTTCTTCAAGTATGATCCTTTCTTCTTCTGCAA
>JAGFPH010000398.1:202482-219981 GCA_018207615.1 Philaenus spumarius | reverse complement strand
CAGTTGTTTTTTAGAAATTTCTTAATTAGGCCTATCTGAAAGAACAAGTTGTCTAACTAATTATAGAAACAACAATATCTGGAAGAAAAAAATGTATAGAAACTATGAAAAAATAAAACTTGGTAGGTTAAGTTTTGACATTCATGCAATATTTCAAGTAATTCAAAGAAATAAATTATTACTTCTCGTACGCCAAACAAATAATTAAAGTAGTCTAACAAAATGTTAAACAGTAGCCTAATACAATAACAAAGTATCATAAATAACATATACAAAATACAATTTAAAAATGTGTAATTTGGACTAAACTTGATTAACATTACCTACCAAATTGAACAATAGACCTAGGCTATTACCAGAGATTTAATGTGATCGGTTGTGGAATAAGTTACCCGAATGCCTGATGGATTTATATGAATTTAAACGATCACAGTAGGCCTATGTTTCTAGTTTAAAAACACATGCATGTTGAGTTGGTTACACTGTGCGATTCTACACAAAACAAACCTGGCAAAGCAGATTCTCAAACAATATGTCAGGTCATTTTAATGTTAATTCCCACAAGAAAATTGTTTTGATAGTTTCCAATATTGTGCATATTGTAGATTGTTTGTTAAATATTGCTTTCACACCATCCGAAGTGAAGTTTTGTGTCTTTCTATTAGTATTCCAGGTCACATTATTCTGTTCTAGTACCAACGCTACTGTGTAGTAACTTACTTACTTCAAAATAAGTTGATTAAAATGTAATATGTTTCTTGATTATATTCAACCTTGGTTGCAAGAGAGCCTAGTTTTTATGTGTTTGAGGCTATCACAATGTCATTATGTAGGTTCACTAGTAGAAAATATTTTAGGTATGAAGAAAATCTGATATCACTAAATTTAAGGATCTATCACAGTTCAAAAACGAAGGTGTAACTTATGTTTCTTAATAAAATAATTTTTAACCGAAAATAACTTATTTAAATCATAGTCGAGCAATAATTATACCAAGAAGTAAAAAAATGGAGTTTTTAGAAGTTTCATCACCGATCAAGGCTATCAAACAATAATTGTGGAGGGCGTTGATCTTATGATGGATCAGATAGTTGTGAAAATATAAATTTTGAATTCAAGCTCCTTCAACAAAAGTAGAAGCCAATGATACGAAAAAGTATATGGCAGACGATAGCCTGTTGACAATGGTATACATAGAAATTGTGGTCCCAAAATTATCTGGAGATAAATGCTTTAACAGTAAGGAGTGGCTTGGTATAAATTAATATACTAATGCCTAGTAGGTTACTTGGGCGCGAATTTACTATCATACTCCTCGCCATATTGCGGCGGTGGTGCCAACGTGAACACAAGAAATGTTCCAATACTAAATATTAATGTTTAGTTCATTACAATATGACTTAAATAAATTAAAACTTAAAATAAATTCAACAAAATGTATTGTAATTATTGAGTGGCTGTGTGTTTCTGTACGATTTTCATATTCTTCCGTCAACAAAGTAGATCCTACCACAAAATAAAGATTCAAACCTAATAAAATAATATGCGACTGGCAAAGAATATTCCAAATATTAATCAAAATCAAAATTAGTTAATAATGTAAACTAAAGTAACTAAGTTAGTAAATATAATTAATATTTTTTAAATATTAAATGATTTCCAAATCGTATAGGCCTAGGCCCTACTATGAAGTAAGACACATTTGCATTCTGTACTACAGATAAATTCAACTTGTTTCTAATAACATTTTTAAAACAATGTAAACAATTCCACTTTGTAAAAAACAGAAGTAGTATACACAAATTAATAGTCTTTTACAAAACAATTAATAATTACAACTTTTCAAATTCACTATAAGACTTTAAACTAAAATTAAATTAGGTTACATTTTAAATGTAATATCTTTTTAAAATATAAAAAAACCTACATGGCATTTACTTAACCTGGGAAATCACAGTATGTTTCAACTTTTTAAACAAATGAATTTAACGTTTTTAATTATTGAACTTTGCAACTTATTTATCACAACTTATCGCTTGAAACATATATTTGCAGTTCATAAACACATTAAATAACGAAAAATACAATATTTATACACATTACATACTTGAGTAAAAGCAACTCATCTGAGAATTGAATAGTAAATTTACGCCATAATGTTTAAATTAATAATAAAATATACTACCTTATAAGGTTTATCTTGTGCCATCAAATTTATTACTTTATGAATTTGTTTTACGACATTTACTGTTTTCCATATTTTGGCCTACAATTGACACAGGAAATGTTTCATTTTAACACTAGTAACTGAAATATAAAAAATTACTAACTTCTAGCTCTTAGCAAACAATGTTCATTTTAAATTATATGGTCAACACTTTTAGAAATTAAAAAATCTATGTCGACAGATAACTTTTCCTACTTATCGTATAATTATACCACTTCGACAAACAATAAATACTATTAACTTTTAACAAACATTTTAACTATATACAATTGTGTTGATACATCACCTACAACTCATTTAAGTCATTCTCCTCCACATCAGTATTACTTGTTTTCTCATTTAAGTCATTCTCCTCCCCATCAGAATCACATGTTTTCGGTTTATAAACCAAAACAATATTTTCCAAAAAAATATTAAAAAGCTTTTCCGGCAATGGACTATATATTTTTCTAAACTTAAACTCTCCTAAATAACTATTGAAAAGACTACTTTTCCTATTACATGATGGAAACATGTTTTTTACATGCCTCCACATCCCTTCAATAGTGTTTGTACAAATTTCCCCTTCTTTAAAAATTATACGGTACTAAGTTATGGTTAACTTGTAAATGGTTGTAACCTAATCTACCTAATGAACTATATGCTTTCCAGGAATCAGAATATATAGTTGTACCAGGCAAAATATATTTTTTTTATGAATGGAATTAAAGCCTCTGCACATCTATCTTCCACTGTAGCCAAAAAAACACTTATTAGAACCTTGTTCCACTCCACCAAAAACCCACTGTTGGAATTGTTTCCTCTTACCCTTATTATAATTTCTTTTCCCAAAAAGAGATTTATCAATTTCAACTATATTTTCTGGGCCGCCAAAAGCTTGAAAGTCTTTCTAAACTGTGAGGGAAGCACATTCTCTGTATAATTCAACATAAAATATAGTTAGGCTGGCAGCCCTACTCAATTTCCTAAAAAAAAGGTAGTCGACTGCAAACATATCAGCGGGGAGTACGGTAGTAAATTTACGCCACTACTTGTTTGAGTTTTGGGGAAAGGATGTATTTACTTAATAATGTGTTACTCGAAAGGAGTAGGCCTACTATAGTATAATCATTCTAGGCCTAGTAGATACAGAAGTTCTCCCGGAAAGTTAGTAGTTACTTAAAAATGTCTTAACTAAAGTTGGTTTAAATAGTAACAAAATACTTAAGTGGTCACAGTATAAGATTATAAACACATTTAGCGACTAGCGAGGAGAAATCGGATAACATCCAAGAAGAAAATAAAGTTATAAGTACAAAATAGAAAACTCACAAATGCTACAGTTTATGAATACCCTATGTAAACCAGAAAATATAGGCCTAGGCCCTATTTTATGTAATCTCCTATCCTAAGTAGGCCTATCCTAATAAATAAATAAAAAATATATATTCTACGTAGAACTGGGAAAAAATTGCAGATAGGTTACTACTTAAACTGGCCCACTATTTTTCATTTACTATCTCCAGCTCTATTATCTGTTATTCAATAACTATTAAAAAGTGCTTAAATTACCAAGTAGGCAAAACGCTTTTACACGTAAGCTGCTAAACTAACCTTTTTTATCTCCCACAGTCTGGCACAATTTTAAAATACGGCCACTTCTTGTGTTTGTTCCAAACATTTTGAAACCTAAAAAACAAATAGTTATTAAACATGTAACTGTAGGACTATACATTTTTAAAATATAAAATTGTTCAATTTGAGGTAGGCTAGTATCAACAGTAAACTTGTAGATCTAGCCTTACTGTATCATCAATTTACTATTAAAAAACAATGTAGGCTAGGCCTAATAATGCCTGTAAATCAATAGGCCTACATATTTTTTTACAAAAGAAATTATAAGAATTTGATTTAAATTAATAATTACTAATTTGGATTATAGTAAACTCAAAATTTAAAAAAGAAATAAGTTGAGTTCTTGCCCAGAGGCTTCAAAACTAGATGTTAACCTACATTTCAGTACCGTACTCAAAACCTAATAATACTCTGTAAAATAACTCAAGTGGAATACTAATTAATTGCTAGTTTTAAAATGTTAATTCAAAATGCATATAACCTTTTTTATACTTTAATCACAGATAAGAAAAAAGTATATAAATACATGTACTTACAAAACGTCTTCAACCAGCTAAAAGCTAAATGCCTTATTCTTATTCAATTCAATCATCAGTACTTCATAGTCCATAGGTTAGACGAAAGGATAGGTATCTGTTTGTTCAGTATTCCGTCTCTGCATAGAGCGCAGCACAATTCACTTGTAAAAATATGTAAAATTTATCACCTTAGCACGGTCTGACCGCGTTGCCAGAGCTAGTGACCGCCTTAATTGAGTATGACCGCTATACCGAGCATGTTTCCAGCGGTCTGACCGCTCTTCCAGGCGAAGTGGTACCTATATATATATATATATATATATATATAAATAGGCTATATAATTAAATGTTTTATACAAAACAAAATTGTGTAGACGTATAAAAATACCTCTGAAAAAGAAGATGACATTCCAGTTCATCTTCAGTGTCCGATTCGGCATTTGTATAGAACAGTTCGATTTCATTATCATTAATTACAAGATGATAATTAGCCGTTAGATGTGTAAACAGAATCAAAACATAAAGGTACAAACAAGGTTAACTACAGAGACGCACACCAAACTATAAATAAATTGCATGCATGGAAAGCATGGATTTTTGTAAAGAATTTAAAAAGTCCTGTTGCATTTTGTTTTAACATCCAGCTTCTTTAAAGAAAATAGCAGATAGCGTTACTAGTATTAGTACTTTGAACAGAAAAATACAAAACATACTCGTAAGGGCGAAGTCCTTTACAGAGGTTTAACGGCAATCGAACCAGTACGTTCATAGTCCTCAAGTCTAAAGGTTAAACAAAACTCTTTCAAATAATACTTACGCAACAGTACCATCAAATATTAATTTTGGTGCCAAACTTTGATCCTCCAAAATTCATAATAAAATATTCGTTGAGTTAATTTGAAACTGTGCAAAGTTAAATATACA
The DNA here is from genome assembly GCA_018207615.1 of Philaenus spumarius. NCBI lineage: Eukaryota > Metazoa > Arthropoda > Insecta > Hemiptera > Aphrophoridae > Philaenus > Philaenus spumarius. The sequence goes on along the minus strand of JAGFPH010000398.1, from coordinate 214,698 downwards.
TATAGCAGACCATGATTTCATATGTAAACCTTTTGTTAATTTATTCTGACACAATAGATATGCATTGGTGTATTGGTGTAGGAAAATAAGTATATTCTATGTTTTATTGTTTCACAGGTATACTATCTATTCTCTGACTCTATCAGAGATGTTGTCTTCGCCCTGGCTGAAACAAGCAACTCTAGTCGTTGTATGCGGTACCGTCCCAACTACACTTGTACCTTTACTAATGCAATACATACTTCATAGTGGAGGCTCATTGTTATGCTTGTGTTCTGATCTGCTTGGAGTACTTCTGCCTGTGTTCAAAACTGCCGAAGTCAGGCCTGATCAGTTAGTTACGTTCTCTTATTCCAATTGGAAACATGTAAGGATGATGCACCATATATTTTGTTACCAGGCATCGCCTTCTTCTGCAAAGTTTTCAGTTTCTGACGAGCAGAATAGGTTGGTAGTACGTTAAACTAGAAATGTTATGGACTTTTCTTTTGTTCAGTACCTGCCCTTATGTATAATACATTACTTACCTTACACCTTCTATCTCTATAGTAATGTAAATAGAATGATATTCTAGTTAAAAACAAATTGAATGCTAAGGATTAATAAATCCAAATGAATCTTTTTTTTAAAAGACGATATTCTAAATAAACTGGAGAAGATTAAATTTAACTTGGTCACAAAAATGTTGAACAGCTTTACTCTTCCTGGTAAATATAATATACTAGGGGAGATCCCTGCGTGCTCCGCACGCCAACCGCGTAGGAACCTTCTATTCAAATAATCATGTTATGTTTTCTTTATAATACTAACCACAACATCCTGTAACTTATTTACATTTACTCTCTGAATAATAACTGACAAAAGTCTCCCTCTGATCTGAACTTCGTCCAAATAAATTTGTTAGATCTAAAGACTTAATTAATGCAAAGTTTTTTAATTGCTTAATTGTTTCAAATACAATAGAACCTCGATAATTCGAGTCGCAGTAGTTCGAGTTTCCGGGTATTTCGAGCTGTGATTGTAAAATTAAAAAACAAGCTTTTTGACTATTTTAAAGCTTTTAAAACATCAATTGTAGCGCGTTTCAAAATTACTTTGTTACCCCCCCCCCCCATTGTACGTTTAAAATGCCAACTAATCTTTTAAAAGTGACAGGGGATCGAAGTGTCTGGCTTATGTTCACTTGGCGGGCTTGGCGACACACCACCACTCGCAGGTAGGTAATGAGTCAACATTAGGTCTAGCCGACGCCACTTATATCTCATGTCAGCTCAGTCATATATCCCCTCTAAAAATAGTTTAATTTCAACTTTAAACTATCAGTTCCCACGGAAGTAAGTGGTGTTATGTAACATTGTCGATTAGTGAGTGCATTCTTTTCTGTTTCTGTTCAAAGTTTTTTAAGTTTTGATCGGAAAAGCTAAAAGAAAATTTGTGCCAATTAAAAAACTTAGGGGTCTTGAAAAGACTAGACAATGGTAAAACCTTGAAGAATACGGTGTCGGTGAAGTATCTATAGGAGAATAGCGCCGTAATAGATATAAAATCGAAACATTTTCTACTATTAAATGTTCTAATATTTTGACTAATTAAAACGTTAAAAAATATATTATTCTTTATTTTTGTCAATTTCTGCGCGTATTCCGAGTTTTTTTAAAGTTCTAGATCCAGTCAGCCCCAATTAGCTCGAATTATCGAGGTTCTACTGAATATTTATTATTATAATGAAAAATTCACTTAATAATAATAAAAATGTGTTTTTGTAGCTACACAGCAAGTGGAATACCAGAGTCAATTGAAGTCACAGATAAAGACAATAAACCTCACACACTAAATGTTAAAGTATTAGGAGTAGAAGAGACGTGGCAGACGCCAAGTCTAATAGTAGCTCAAGCACCTTCATCCGGAGGCAAAGTGGTGTTTTCACAGGTATTGTATTAGTGATAGACAAAACGATTATTTTGAATTAACCCGTTCAAAAAAGTCAGTTTGCAAGTAGATATATTCCATTGAATTATGACAACAGGTTTTGCAGACAACTAACTTCCAACTCTGAGCATTATTGCTTGTATTCCACATCCGCTGTTCCTTTCAACTAACTTTTTAAAACAGAATTTTAAGCTTACTTGCCTTGGAATACAAAAAAGTTCTTTTTACCGTCTAACAATTCTAAAATATAGTTGTTTTTCATTTGCTATTTCTACTTTCTCACTATACTATAGTATAGAGAAAGTATAGTGATCGCAAAAAAAATCGATGTTGAGATTTTTGTGGAAATATCCGTTTTTGGATCCCTTGAGTCCAAAAAAGTGGTATTTACAAAATGTCTGTCTGTATGTATACAAAGCTAGAGCGAAAACTATTCGATCGATTTCAAACAAATTTGCACCAGACATGTGAAGTAGGCCTGTATAGATGAACGAAAAACGGTTTTGAAAAATTTTGAAAAACAACCCTCTTTTTGGCAAAAAACGCCCAAAAAATCTGTTATTATTTTTTTATAAAAAAACGGCTCAAACGATTTTGATAAAATTTGGCTTATTTGTAGCCTTTAATGTACCCTACCATATGCAAAAAACCGCATCTTTATAAAAATTCTTGTTTAGTTAATAATAATAACTGATTTTTGGGGATTTTTTTGGCCATAAAGGCGGTTGTTTTTCAAAACCTTTATTCGTGCATCTATGCAGGCCTAATTGACATGTTTGGTGCAAATTTGTTCGAAATCAATCAAATATTTCTCACTTTAGGTAATAATAATAATATTTTATTTACTCTACTTTAATTTACTATCCCATCTCGTACTTTAATACAATTATGAAGTCACGGTTGGGGTTACATACGGAGGTTGGCGTTCAAAGCACGCAATGCCCTGTGTATTGATAATATTCCCAATATGCAGGTTGGCTTGTGAAGCACGCAATGCATCGTGTATTGAAAATACTCCCAATACGGGGATTGACGTGCAATGCACTGTGCGTCGGCCACTTCTCATAGTGTTCAGTGTCAAGCTTACATATGTGCGACTTAGCAGTGAACGTGTTAATAATTTAAATATGTTTGTGAGAAAGTATGTGCCAGTTTCTAGTACTGTTTATTTTATAGATTAACAAACATTGTAATTAATTTTGCTATTAAATTTTTTTCCATTTTTTTAATTATAATACCCCCATTAAAAATAAATGTTTGTTATTATTATCTCTTACAGTAGAGTGATAATAATTTGTAGCTGAAGTTTCTAATATACTATTTATGTAATTAATACATTTAATTAAATTGTGCAGAAAGTATTAAATTAACAGAAGTATAGCATAGAGGTAGTATAGCAAGTACAGAAGTAAAGCCATAGCATAGAGAAAGATTTAATAGGAAATATTTTCTCATAAAGTAGTAGTTATTATTGAAATACAGCAATGTTATTAGATTTTGACACATCAACCTATTGCATATTTTCTACTTAAACATGCTTTGATTAAAGTATTTAGACAGTAGTTAGATACCATGTAATACATTAAAATCCTTTTACAATTAAGAATTGAATGAGTTGTGTCAACACAACTGGCAATATGCTAGTTTATAACAAAAAATAATCAAAAGAGTGCAAGTGCCGAGCTACACGATTAAGGACAAGGCTTAGTTCTGAGAAAAAAAAACGAGCAAAACAGTGAATGAGTAAACCACAAGAGTCCATGTAAAGCGAGATATTAGAGAATCTCTGCGAATGAATTCACTTCTAAAGTGAGTTGCGATTCTTTCAAGCCTGCGGCAAATTGTAAAATTGAAGGATTCGTTTATGAATAGCTAAATTTTTATACTGTGCAGAAGTTTAATTACATCTGTTATATTCAGGGTATCATTTACTACTGGGAACTTTTGGTACCTCACGAACTATTGATTCTACAAAAAGATTTTAAGTGAAAATACTTTACTGAATTTCAAAATGCGTTTTTTAATTTCAGTTCTTAAACTTAATTATTTGCATATTTTGCTATTGCTGCATGATATTCTGCATATCAGATTGCCTCACTACCTGGCAGACAGATTTGTTTTTAGTTCTAGTTTTTCAGTAGTCTGGGTGGTTTGAGGGAAGGCTTGGCTAATTTGAGACTGGGAGTGAATATTTTTTTGTGTTTATGATAAGTTTATTTGTTTGTTACTATCTATTTTTTAAGCCTTAGGTAATTTTGTAATGTCTCTTATTTTACTTACTATAAGTATTATATTAATTTGGTTGTTATTTAGTTACCTTTTGTATATACAATTTGTATTATTTTCTTCTACATTTTTGTTTTATAAGTTTTTTTTACGTTTTGTATTTGTTCATATTATGTTTTGTAAAAGTTTTAATATATTATTATGTAGTCGAGTTTAAGTTAAGGAGAGGACCTTGTGGTCCTAATTTTGCCTAAAAACACCATTAAAAAATAAATAATATGAAATAAAAAATAAGCAAAAGCTTTAACTTAAAATTTTAAGTATAGTAGAGTCTCGATAATCCGAGGTTGTAACGATAAGCGTTACAAAAATAATAATAAAAATAATGAGAAAGTTGTACTGTGTTAAAAAAAAATGGGGTTCGGTGAAAAATTCAAAAATTAAAAAAAATATGTTTTAAATCAAAATAAAAACGCTATATGTGGATTATCTAATAACTATTAATATCTCTCCATCACCTCCTTTACCTATTCACCTTAAAAACAAAAGTCGTCGCTCATGTAATACTTAAAATCACTTATGTACCTCCTAGGCCTATTGCCTTACTTCAATATTAAATCATCGCCCACCTTAACTCTCCATAACATCTTTCTCCCAACTTCAACGTAGAACAATATTATTTTTTTCACCTTATTTCAACTCACCTTACTCTTAAAACCTTAAAAATTACCTTCACTTGACTCCCATAATCTTAATAAAAAAAATAAATCATAATATTTGCGATAATCCACATATAACCTCACTTATGCTCTGTTTGCATATATATACTTGTAATTACTAATCACTGAAAAATATTTGTTAATTAATTCTATTCTCTTAGGGGTGAATACCTGGCTATTAAAGTAATGGCTAAACGGACATTCGTGGCTATATAAAGAAATTCAAGGCATTGCGGCAAGACAACAATTATTTACTCAAACATGATCAAAAATGGATATTTACAGCAATTAAGAAACATAAACATAGTGATACATATATACAAACAAGTCAAGAAATTATTTACAGTTGTACAAAGTTTCCTGAACCATACCTTAAGTAATGACGCAATAGAAGTTAAATGAAGTTAGTTTTTTAATAAAATGAAAAATTTTAATACCTGCAGACTAAAATATGTCCTATGGCCATTATTACTTACAATTTCACTCGTTGCACTGTCTTTTTACCTAGGATTTTCACTGATTCTAATCGTCAAAGTCACTTCACTTACTTTTTTACCAACGCGTTACTCAGAGCACATGGCAACTTTTTTAAAAGTCCATTTTTTTAAAGAAATATATGGAAGATTTCACTTCTTTCACTTTTGCAAACTCCTAGACGTCTCTACTTAACATTCACATAACTTTGGTCGTGATCTTTTTAGAATTGTTACATTTTTTTAGCAAATTCTTCACCACCCGCAAGTAGCTTGTACAAAGCTTTCTACGCCATCTTGACTTCTCTTTCTCTCCTTTCCTCTCCTCTCTTCTCTTGCGTTGTTAACCGTACTTCTCTCAGAACTCTACATGCCAAAAGTCACGTCCGCAACTCTGTGCTAGGCCTTCCATATCTCAACGTATAGACCGATGTTGTGTCTTATTATTACTTGTATTTATTTATCGAACTGTCCATAATTCCAAATACCGCTCTGTATCGTTCATTTACAACGCACCACTCATTGAAACAAAGTTTCTGTACAATTTTCACCTTTTACACACGCTCATATATTGATATGTTTTTTAAGTCTGCTTTTATATTACCTACTTTTACAGTCTGCTTTTATGTTTTATTATTTGTTTATTTAAGAAAAAATGATTCTACTGTAATTATTTTGCGTCATTAAGAAATGTATATATAAAAATTATAAATGGTTAATATTATTTATGTATTGCGTCATTATTCATTTAGACCAAACCTCTATATCTTTAGTCATTATAGGAAACAGCTGATTTATTTCTTATTTTATTATTTTCTCTGTGACATGGACGTTAGTGTTACAAGGTTCCGTGTAATTTGTAACGGAAGGTTACAAGAAATAAAAATATAAAAAAGTTATAATGAGTTAAAAAAATGGGGTTTGGTAAAAAATTCAAAAAATAAAAAAAAAATTATGTTTTTATATCAAAAATAAAACGCTATATGTGGATTATTTAATAATTATCAATATCTCTCCTTCATCTCCTTCACTTATTCACCTTAAAACCAAAAGTCGTCGCTCATGTAATACTTTAAATCATTTATATACCTCCTAGGCCTATTGCCTTACTTCAACAATAAAATCACCATTTACCTAAACTCTCCATAACATCTCTCTCCCAACTTCAACGTAGAATAATATCATATGCTTCACCTTACTTTAACTCACCTTACTTTCAAAACCTTAGAATCACCTTCACTTAACTCCCACAATATTAATAAAAAAAAATAATAATCATAATATTTGTAATAATCCACATATAACCTCACTTATGCTCTATTGGCATATATCTATTCATAATTGTTAATTACTGAAAAATATTTATTAATTAATTTGATTTCCTCAGGGGTGGAAACCTGGCTGTCAGAGTACAAGCTAAATGGATATTCGTGGCTGTATAAAGAAATTCAAGACATTGTGGCAACAACCTTTGTTTACTCAAACATATTTAAAAGTGAATGTTCACAACAATAAAAAGATATCAACATCATAGTACAAATATACAAACAAATCAATGAACTATTTACAATTACATAAAATTTTATCAGCCCTATCTCTCAAAAAGAAAAAATGACGCAACAAAAACTAAAAGAAGTTACTTTTTTAAAATAATCAAAACTTTTATACTTGCAGACTAAAAAATGTGTCCTATGGCCATTATTACTTACTGCGTAATTCGTCGCACTGTTATTTACCTAGGATTTTTCGTCGTTAACACAATTCACTCAATATGTCCTGAAGCCTATCGCGCGTTAGTTCTGTTGAAGCACATGGAACAGTTATATGTTGAAAATCACTTGATTTATACGATCAATTCCAATTCGTAGGTTAACACCAACTCAAAAGTATATCTTTTTCACTTTGTGACCAAACTTGTCACCATCTCGAAACAAAAACTACATTTTATGTGTAATATTCCTCGCCGGCCTTATACAACGCACATCAATAGCTACGCCATCTTTTTAGAAGTCTGTTCCTTCGAGAACGTTCTCTCGCGTTACCAATTGCTTCATACGTGCGTTTTGTCACGTAGGCAAGTTGATGCCCTCTCTCTCTTTGAATTGCTTCCATGATCATTATATATGGAGTTTCTTGCTATACTGGTATCTCGATACATATGTCGAATTGTGTTATGTTTTGTTATTATTTTTTTTATTATTGAACTGTTTATAATTTTAACTATTGCTTTATATTGTTCACCTCAAACGCACTACTCGTTGAAACAAAATCTCTTATATAATTTTCACATTTTACATACGTTCATATTTTAATATATTCTTTAAGTCTGCTTTTATATTACCTACTTTTACAGTCTGCTTTTATTTTTTATTATTTATTTATTAAAAAAATGATTCTATTGTAATTATTTTGCGTCATTAAGAAATATATATATAAAAATTATAAATGGTTAATATTATTTAAGTATTGCGTCATTTATTTATTTAGACCAAACCTCTGTGCTTTTAGACACTATAGGAAACTGCTGATTTATTTTTTATCGTCTAGTTTCTCTGTTACATGGCTGTTAGTGTTACAAATTCGAGCCACAAATAGCATTGAATGTGACCATGCATTGTGACACATTCTTGCTGCTTGAAAGATACAAATCTTTAAATCTTTAAATTTTTGTTTTACAATGAATCTGTCAAGAGCATTTGTACAATAAGTCGCCAATATAAATGCGTAACATTTTTTTATAATGACCTGATCCATGGCTGTACAACTAAAGTCATGTTCCGGGGGAAAAAATAACGGTAACTTTGTTCATATAAGTGGGATAGCGTTATGCACAGTACAAGTGTCAATAAACAATATGATTGTTCTGTTCTGTTTACAAAAGGTTTTGTCGAGATTTAACAACAGACAGAGATTGGGCAGAGCATCAGTGACAAACTACGCACCCGGTTTAGTGTCGAGCAACCTTGTAAGAGAGGGGCGAGGAATACGGCAGTGCCGGGAAAAGTTTGTTTCGATGTTATTTTTGTATATACAGTAGAACTTGGATAATTCGAACGACTTTAATTCGAAATTCCAAGTTTCGGTTCGGTCCCCTGAACTTTATATGATATCAATGTAAAAAAAAATATGGATAATTCGAAATTAACTTCTTTAATTCGAGATTTTTTTCAACACTAAAAATAAAATCTTGTGCTGTGAAAGGGATCGCTGGATAAATAGGTCATTGTCTGGTAGAAAGGGGGCTGGACTTAAGGGGCAGGACTTACGTGTTTGTACACGTTTTGTAATTCTAGATGCGGTATCGGTTTCCAAGAATTTTGCCTTCCGAGAATTCTCTGAATGTGTTTACATTTGTACATACGCTCAACCTGATATGACTCATAGTGAGGGATTCACAGCTTTGGATGCAGCGCTACGCTACATTGAACAACAACCCGAAGCTACTGTAGCCGATACCGTATTACTCTATCGTTAGCGTGACATCGCACCTCGTAAACATTGCAGTGTAGTTAAAAAAAAAACTATTTATGATTTTTTTTAAATTAATTTACCAACCTTCAAATGGTCCTGTTAATTTCCCCTCTACTGCTGCTGGGTCTAACTAGTTTCGACACATACCTCTGTCATTGTCGAAGACGAACATAATAAAACGATGAACACACGACACAAAACACTTGTACTTGCGGGTCGTCTCAAACGCGAACGGAGTGGAAAACTACGTCCCATTTTAATCACTTAATGACCCTTTAACGGTGAATATTACGTGTTTATACTTTATGTGTTGTGTAGTGTTTTGTGTCATGTGTTCATCGTTTTAAATGTTCATCTTCGACAATGACAGAGGTATGTGTCAAAACTAGTAAGACCCAGCAGCAATAGAGGGGAAATTAACAGGACCATTTGAAGGTTGGTAAATTAATTTAAAAAAAAAATTACAATAATGGTCCAGGAAGTAGGAATCACAATAATGAATCTTTAATAAGTAAGTTTCTATTTTTTACTGTGTATAAAATTACTTTTTTACCTCAGTGTTCAATACAAAATAGTGTATAATTAATAAAACTTTAATTTTTTTGGAGATACGAGGACTATAAATACTAGATTTATCTTAAGCTCTACATATTCCGTGTAATTCGAGTTTTTCACAATCCGAGGTACTCTCGGTCCCATTCAACTCGAAATATCAGAACTCTACTGTAATTGCTTGCAATAGTGTGAATAAAAATTAGCAGTAGCTACTGTAGTACTAAAATATTTTAGCTAATTCTTTATAGTGGATAATTTCCTTAGCTAAAGCTTGAATAAAGTAATTAAATTGTAGCAAATTTTAAAATGATTAAATTAATGCTAGTTTATTTTAAGTATAATTTATAACCAACACTCAAATTAATAGACAGGCGTTTGCATTTATGGAAAACTGCATATATACTTACTTCTAGTAAATTACTTGAATATTTAAAGTAAAAGAGTATTTGTTTGTCATTTTCTAATGGGCACATTCTATGGGTTAATTTATCCCATTTGGTAGCTTGCTTTTTGCATTTGTTACCAAGAAATATACAGGGTGTTTACTTGTGTATTTGTTCCTTAGGTCAAGACAATCAAAAAACGTCATATAAATATGGGTCTGACATGCCTAGTTTTCTGTCTGTCCGTCTGTTTGTGTTTTTACAAATTATTTTATAACTTGAGTACTATTTTAGATAGAAACTTCAAATTTGACACGAACGTGTACCTTAGTAGGTCAAACAAGTGTCTACAATTTTGTTACGATATCTTAAACAGTTTCAAGATGGCGGCTATTTCAAATCTTTGATGTTAAATTTCACGAAAACCGTAATTTTTATAAAAAAATGTTAACAGTAATACAAAATGTAGAATTTTCAGATGAACAAAATCATACTTTATTTGCTACTGAGTAATGAGACATTTACTGAAATAAATATCATACAAAATTTGCACTAAACAACAATTAGCCGTGTACAGTTGTTACATAATTATGTAAAAAAACACAAACAGACGGACAGACAGAAAACTAGGCATTTCAGACCCATATTTATATGACTTTTTTGGTTGTCTTGACCTAAAGAACAAATACACAAAATATTTCCAGGGAGTTTGTAAACACCCTGTATAGAATGCAAGGTCAGTTCTTCCTCTGCAATACTTTCTTGATCATCTTGCATTTAAAAAAATGTGTCTTGTCCATTCGTGAGTTTGGTTCTGTACACAATGTGTATTCGTCGGTAGGTGCAAATTGTATCTTGTTTAGGTGAGCTGCAAAGCAGTCACACCCAGGCTGCAATATAAAGTTAACCTCTCTGTATTGTTTTTATTTTTTAGTTTATATTGCCACTTTGAACAGTGTTTTTAATTTTTAGTACTACAAATGTGGCCGTTTTTAAATCTTAGCTTGAACGTTATTCACCTTACTTTTAGTAAAGGCTAAGATTTGCTTGGTTTTTGTTTTTATTCAACCTACCCAATATTTGATTTCATTAAATCCATGAATAATGCATACTTCTTACCACTTTTTCTTCTCTAGGTACATTTAGAAGCAGACCCAATGCAATACGAAAGTGAAGAGGATAAACTGCAAACATTAAAAAACAGTAATCAAGTTAGATTAGAAATTCTGACAGATATTTTATCTTCACATCTTGGTCTTCACTGCAGCCCTAAGCAACAGGACTTAAAGTATACTACAGCATATTTCCTGGGCACGCACGAAGTTAGTATGTTTTAGTTTATAGTTATTTGTATTTTTATAAAATCACTTCCTCAAATTTCAGATAAAACAAACTTACAAACCGAGGTTATCTCGGATAACACGGACTCTGTTAAAAATCGAGATGGAAACGTACGGTAAACTGGTGAAATCAATGAAAACGTGGTCAAAGATGTGAAAAAAGGCATCTACTGTATTATCAAATGAAAAACTAACGTCCAAATAAAAATAAAATACAAATACAAAATGATAATTTGTACTTGAAATTCGTTCTTTTCTTCTTCTTAGCCATTTTATTTTTGTTAATAACTGTTTTCAATTTAAATAAATTATTAAAAATAAAAACCATACTATGTATTTGTTGTCTTGCAAACTTGTTTTTCAGGCTCTAAAAAGCTTATTGTTTCTAAGTTATCTATTTCATTGGTCTAATAATGTTAATTAACAAAGTTTAGGCCATTAATTACTTCATATTTTTTAATCACATTTTAAAAGGAAACTTTTAAAGTTGTACAAGATTTTTATAGTAATATGCATTGCGTTTTTTCTTTGATTATTTTGAGCCTCAAGTGTTTTCACTCATTTGATTGACGATAATTTAAAAGCGGATTGAGATATTCAAAAACGGATTTGACCATTGTTTGTTTCGTCAAATTTTACGTTAAAATCATGTATCACACGACTACCTTCCCATTTAAAAAAATGAAGTTCATTCCAAGATGGCGGACAAAAATTTCAAACTCACCAAAAAGTGGTTCTTTTATGGTTAGTTAATAAATGCTTTTATTTCTATCTCATAAGACTCGTACATTTTGAGATATTAAGCTGCTTCAAGACTTTTCAGGCACCCTGTATAATTGTTCAAAATGAACACTTACATCAATACATCTCTGATCCTGGAACAAGTCGGACGTGCGTCGCTGTTGTTTTTCATCCAGTTGGAGTTCATATTTTGTTGTATACAAGGAACATCGCTGGATTGTTTGTCGATTGGATAATTGTATATGAGCATCCTAGAAGTATTCATCTCAAAAGTGACATTTACATCAGTTCATCTCTGAGCCTGGAACAAGTTGGGACGTGCGTCGCTGTTATTTTTCATCCAGTTGGAGTTGATATTTTGTTGTATACAAGGAACATC
>JAGFPH010000398.1:110172-202082 GCA_018207615.1 Philaenus spumarius | reverse complement strand
AATTAACACTTACATCAATTCATCTCTGAGCCTAGAACAAGTTGGGACGTGCGTCGCTGTTGTTTTTCATCCAGTTGGAGTTGATATTTTGTTGTATACAAGGAACATCACGGGAGTGTTTGTCGATTGGATAAATGTATATAAGCAGCCTAGAAGTATTCATCTCAAAAGTGACATTTACATCAATTCATCTCTGATCCTAGAACAAGTTGGGACGTGCGTCGCTGTTGTTTTTCATCCAGTTGGAGTTGATATTTTGTTGTATAAAAGGAACATCACGGGAGTGTTTGTCGATTGGATAATTGTATATGAGCATCCTAGAAGTATTCATCTCAAAAGTGACATTTACATTATTGTAACAGAAGGTTTTTGAGCCTGTTAGAGAGAGGACGTTTGTATACAGTTTCATTATAAACAGTAAACGGAGTGCTAGCATTGTGTTGTGTGGAGGTTATTTTTGGTTTGTAAAAGAACGGTAAAGAACTATACAATTTTAAGATCTTGCAAGAATCACTAAAATATGCTTTGTGTATATTAATTTCAGTACAACTTTATAAAAAACATTTCAATAAACGCAGATAATTAACTTTTATGTTTCTTTGATTATTCATTTGAAAAAAACAACTTCAACTTCGTTCTGTGCGAAATTAAACCTTGTAACACTTACAGTCCTTGTAACGAAAACATTGTATAATTTTAACTAGTAAATTCCCATAATGACTAAAACTTAGAAGAATGGTCTGGTAGAATTTATATATACATATACAAATTTATTTAAGACGCAAAATAGTTAAAACATAATCATTTAAATAAATATAAAGTAAAAGATAAGCAGACTATATAATAAAGAATAAAAAGCAGACTTAAAAACATTAATGAGTAAAAGTGTGTAATATATATAAAGTGTATAAAAGTTCACAATAACTAAAAACAGTGTTGCGGTTGAAGAAAGCAATTAAAAGTGAATAAATGGTCACATAATAAACAGTTTTAATAATAAAAAAATGACAAAGTGGAAGAAAACATTTGTAACAAACAAATCACATAATAAACGTCTATATAAATGCACAGTGCAGGCGAGCTTGATCTGATCACTGTTGAAGGTTTAGTTGATTCAAGAGGCCATGTACCTCTTCACTAAGAACAAGAACATGGCGTATAGTTAGCTTGGTTGTGTGCCTTGTTGGCGAGATTTCGGAAAAAAGGTGGTTTTTTGGTGTGGAGGAGAAGAAATGGACTGCTCAAAATAGTTCATGGATGGTGTAGCGTTAATGTACGCTTGGGCATAAAAATGCATCGAGTGATTGCGAAGAAAATTAGACTTGTGTAAATGGGACCACGAGATAGGCTCTTTTGGTGTGTCGAACTTAATAGTGTGACAAAACATCCAACGTAATCCAATAAATCCTAGGTAAAAACATTTGTGTGAACAGTTTCGTGAGTATTAATGGCCAAAATGTTTAATAATATCAGTCTGCATTTCAAAATATTAAACTTTTTTAACATATAACTTCATTTAGTTTGGAATTGCGTCTTAGGCTATTTAAGATAGTGTATTTTATATAAATTACTGACAATTTGTTCCATTTGTTTCATAATAATGATTAACTTGTATTTGTTTAATTGTTTAAGCAACATGAGTGAGTAAAAGAGATAGTTGTTTCGCCACAATGTCTTGATTTCCGTTCATTAACCATGGCCTCTGTCTAGCGTGTACTTTCACAGTCTAGGATCCATAACCTGAGAAGTTAAACTAATTATAAAGAGTTTTTATAAGTAACGATATATGCACAGTAAATAAGAAGGCATAGAAATAGATTATATGTGGATTATTAAGTTTTTTTTTTATAAGAGTTAAAGTGAAGAAGTTCTGTAGTTGAATAAAGGAAGTTTTAAGGTGAAAGGTGGAGTTATAAGTTGGAGTTAAGGTGAGATTTATGGTAAATAATTTTTGTAGTAGAGGTTGAAGAGAGAGGAGTATTTTTTATAATTAAAGTTGAATAATAAGCGACGAATATTAAAGGTAAATAAGAGTAACGAAGTGTAGGTGAGTAATAATCCACATACAACGTTTTTATTAGTTTGAACACTTTTCTTTTATTTTTCAAGTTTTTTCGATGACCATTTTTTTTTAACACTTTAATCTATTTTATTTTATTTTTATAACGCTTCACGTTATAACCTAAAAGTTTATTTGACAATTAATTAATAGATTAGATATTTTTTTTCTAAAATTAGTAATGAAATAAATAGTATTGACCATGAGAGATAAAAACATTGCATGTCACAGTCAAGTTGGCATTGGCTGAAATTAGAGCTTTGCCATTTATATGTTGCCACAACTGCTTATTTTCATAGAACTGTTTGAACTTCTTTTGAATCGTAGATGATACATTGCAAGATGGTGCTGACAAGCATGCATCATTAAAACTATTTGGTTTTTATTTATTTTAACTTTAACATTACATTGCAAACTACACGGACTTGTTTTGTTGCAGAAAAATGCGTAAATAGATTATTAATAAGTTATTTAACTTAATCATTTTTCTTTCTTAAATTTAATTGTTTTACACAAATTATGAGTATTAAAAATGTTATTGCTTTTGAAACAGTTAAAGCAATCATTGATGGATAAATTAAAACCTCATCTTGAAGGAGACTCGTTGAAATTGCAAAACATTACCTTAAAGTTTTGTGGAAAAGGCGTTGATCCTCCTGAAGCCACACCTACACTGATGCCAATCCTCATGTATTCTTGCCCTCAGTCTTTCTCTACGGTTGCTTATTTTGAGGTAAGCCTAAAATTTTGTAGTAAATATGTTTTGCACACCAATATACTTCTAATTGTATATTAACTGCATAGCTATTTTATTCATAACATGTAATGTTATATTAAAATAAATTTCTCTGATAACTTTTTTTCAGAAATACAGAAAATTACTTTTAATACAATCAATTTGTGTTTATAGATTCATTTAAAATATATTATTTTAATTTTGAATATTTTGTTTGTTTTAAATACTAGCATTATTAAATTGTTTGTAATTTGGAATATAAATCCCTTAGGAAAGCCAATTGACTCAGTGGTTAAACACTCTTCTAGTTTGCTATAGTTGGAACCATCAATACAATTGCATAGGTTAAAGCCTAGTTACTAGTGTTCGGTTTACTTGCGTTATACGCAACTCAACAAACAACATTTGGCTCTGATAATTTATGTAAAAATTAAAAAATATGTAGGCTTATTTTGTACTACATTAACTAAATAATAAACATTTTTCACTCTGCTCTACAGAGAACATTTAATACTTGGTTTACAAAATTTCAAATTTTAAAATGTCATAATTCTGTTACTATTAAAGATAACGTTTAAAAAATGCCTTCTAGTATCTTATATTAATGTATTAGAATATATAAAAATAGTAAGTATTAAATTTAAGAAAATTCGGATAAATCACATTTTCTTAAGTTTAGAAAACCTTTATATTGTAATCAATTTTGGAACCAACTTGTAGATAGCTGAAGTTGTGGTCTTTAAAATAAGAGGTAGAACATTTTTGTATAAAACATGGTTCCTGAAATATTAAGCCATTTCCACACCCTGTATTTTATTTCAAATAATTTCTGTTGCAACAAATTTTGTATTTTAACAACCAGCTTGTTAATTTTTTTTACAGAATCTTCGAACGAAACATCTCGGTCGTTTAGTGATCTATTCAGAAGTTCTGACAACATCCATGCACTTACTACAAGGCCCTCCATTGGCTCATGGTCTTGCTGTTATTCCTTGTAGACAGACGCAGGGTGTAGGTATGTATGTATACTATGAGTTTGGTGAAGTAATCTTTCTCTGTTTTTGTTGAAATTAGCAATGAAACAATAGCAAAACTTTCATCTTAATTATTGCTTGCATGTTTAAACTGTTTACTCAGGACCAGAACTCAGGTTATTTTATCTATTTACTTGAGGAATTAAGCATCATTGAGTTCTTCTTGTTAAATTGTTTACTCTCCAAACCATATTTACATAAATACTGTTTACAAATAGACTGTTTGGGTGCAAATAGTAAATAGTTTTTTTATTATATCTTCAAGATGTCGTGGTTGAGTAAAGATGCGAGGGATATACCACCGGATTATAATAAGCAGGTTTGCCATGCAACAAGAGATATTAAAACAGTTACATGTCTAATTTGTGATAATGGTTACTGTAAGTCTGAATTCATTAGAAAAGTGTTAGAAAATAAAGGTTTCTTTGTGTCAAGACACTTGATTGTTTGCCCGGTACATATCAACATAACCTTCAAAGATGTTGAAACATGTTTAACAGTGGTAGTGATAATGATAATTTAATATTAAAACGAAAAATATTTATAATTCAGAAGCATTTGGATGATACAGCAGCAAGTCGTAATACAACTTCAGAAATTGAAACTATGGAACTAGACAAAAAGCAAACAGATGATGATACTGCATCTATTGCAAGTGAAAGGTCAAAAAAGAGAAAACCAAATTATTTGGAAAGAGAATGTGAAGAATGTCAGGAGTATATAAAAGAATTAAGCTATGAAAAGAAATTAAATAATGAAACATAATGCTGAACTGAGAGAGCATAATAGTTTTTTTAAGAGGCCTTTCTCCACCTGTAAAGTCTCAAACAAATATTTCTTATGCAAATGTGGTATCAAACATTCCAAAAAAACAGGATTTTGTACAATTAATTGCTAAGCCTTGTGAAAATTTTAAAGGTAACGTCAAAGATATAGTACAAAAACGGGTTGTTGAAAAAACTACGGCTAGTCATGAAAATAAATAAAATTGAAAATGGTACAGTCTATATCAAATGTAATAATAGTGAACAAGATTCGGAAGCAATTTTACAAATGTTAAGTAAAGAAAATATTGATATCGTGACTGCCTCAGTTTACGCAAAAGAAAATCCTAAAATTCGAATTTCAAACATGGAACTTTCAGTTGATAAAGTAGAACTTGCCCAAGATATAATAAAAAGAAATCAGTTACCAGTTGATAGTATAGTTATACAGCATGCATATATACATAAAAATAAGATACATTGAGCGCTAGCAGAAGTGTCAAAGGATGCTTATGATAAAATCATGAGGGTAAAATCTATTTATGTATGCTATCAATGCTGCAGAGTGTATGATGAATTTAATATTAACAGGTGCAAAAAATGTTGTGGATATAATCACAGCCTAAATAAAGGCCAGAATAATAAAAATAAAATACAAAAATGCTACAAGTGTGCAGGAGATCATGATGCTAATGAATGCAAGTCTGAAATTAAGAAATGTATAAATTGTATCAGTGCAAATAATTATTTAACTAGAAAAATGTCAATAGAACATTCGGCAGACGACATTAGTCAATGTGAATCTTTTAAAGTTAGATGGGGGCAACATGTCACAAACACTAACTTTCCTTGGAAACCAGAACCACCCTTTAAAAATAATAATAACAGATTGTAAGAAATATTTTTAATTTTTTTTATAAATTTATGAATATAATAGACAATTTAAACCTTAGTAAAGAATATGTTTTTAATGTGGTTGAAGATATAAATAACTCTGAAAAATTTTCTTGTTCAGAATTATTGATTTTGCATCTAAACATTCGTAGTATTATAAATAAACGGTATCAGTTAACTGACACAAACTTTCTCCCAACTTACTGTAGTCAAAATAATATTGTTTTTAATCATTTTATTTACTACTTTTTTTAATCATTTTATTTACTACTTTTTAGAACAAAACAAAAAAATAATATTCTACCTACGTCAATCGTATAAAAAAGTTATTGTCCCAGGCGGGATTCGATCGCGCGACCTTTGAATTACTGGCCGTCCTCGCTACCGTTGTGCTACCCCGAGCGGCCGTCGCCGTGATGCTAGATTGACAACATAAACTTGTTTATTTTTTAACATTTCCCCATAATTATGAAACGCCGAAGTTTTGATAAAAGCGGATGGTGTCATTTTGTTTGGCATCTTAAGCACTATAAATACTGAAAATTTGATCAAAATCGTTAGAGCCGTTTTTGAGAAATTTGCATTTTTGTCGTTTTTTATTGGTTTTTTGGGGTATATTACCCTTAAAAATTAAAAATTCCAAAAAATGAAAAAAACGCCTGGAGATATTAGGGTTTAGTACCTACATACCAAATTTCATGAAAATCGGACCAATAGTGTCCCCTCTGGTCGTGTATACATACTGACACACTGACAGACAGACACCACGTTAAAAACACTTTTTTGGGTTCAGGGAGCACCAAAACAAAAAATTCCAATGAAAATATTTTTGGGTTCAGGGAGCACCAACACAGATAATTGCACTAAACAATTTTTTGGGGTTCTGGGAGCACCAAAACAGATAATTCAACTGAAAATTCAAATTCGAACATTTTTACGAAAACAATACTTTCTCCATATACTACGTATAGGGTGGAGAAAGTAAAAATGTTGATAAATTGAAATCTATGATGGATATAATGGATAATAAACCAGATGTAATAGGGTGCTCTGAAGCTTGGTTAGTGAAAAAAAGCAAGTTTCATTGATATTCCTGGATATGCACATTTCTATAATACCAAAATTTTAATAAACCAAAATGACGGAGTAGTTATTTACATAAATAATGACCTAGTCTATAGGGTTATAAATGAGCAATATGGTGATTTAAGTGTAGTTAGTGTTCTAATAAATTTAAAAAATAAACTCCTAATACAAATTTCTGGTATATACAGATGTCATGATTACAAAATTATAAACTTTTTAAATGACTTTAAGAACTTTACTGAAGCAAATCTTTGTTATGACAACCATTTAATAATAGGTGACATAAACATAGATCTAATGGTTTTTGATCAGAATACGGAAGAGTATTGGTGTTTGTTACAAAAGGAAAAATATATGTCTCTCATAAACACTTACGCACCCGAATAGTTATAATAATGGTGGTTCATGTATTGATCATGCCTTCATCAGAAGTGTAAAGTCAGGTAAAATTTTTGATAAAATAACAGATCATATGCCAATTCTTATATCTTTTTTTGGAAGTGATACATTGGAATGTGAAAATAGGATTAAATATGACACAGTAGAGCGTCGATAATCCGAACGTCAATAATCCGAAACGTCAAAAATCCGAACGCTTTCTGAGGCAGCCCCTGCAAAAATTTCGTTTTCGCAAATTCCAATTATTGCGTTGTTAAAAATTTTACAAAAATCTTCATCGCAGTTTGACATTATTATCTCTTTTTAAACTCTTCTTAATATACCTGCTCTCACACGCCCACACAGCAGACTAGCTGTCAGTATTTTCACTGTTACGCTAATAAGCTGCTTTAGCGCTAGCAGTAAACATACATAATTTTCATTCATTTCTTTTTGTGTAATCATTATAACAGTGTGTCGTACATAAAGTAATGTACCAAACAGTATTTTTTTTATTTTTCGTTTGTGTTAACTACAATGTACAAGTGAACTTTTAATTATGTACTGTGTACTGTAATTGAGAGTTACAAGTGTAATCATGTTGGCCCTACTGTGTACGTGCAGGTTCTTCTAAATCATAATATATATAAGGAGTCTTACATACTGTATTGTAATTACATTACTGCTTGTACTGTTTAAACACTTTAATCGATTAAAGGGCATATATTTTAGCCTAAATGGCATTTTCTTGGTTGTTTTCAAAAATCCGAACAAATTGATAATCCGAACCCCCCTCGGTCCCAATTAGTTCGGATTTTTGACGCTCTACTGTATAGATAGACACAAACTTATATCTGCTTGAGTGAATGAGTCTTGGCATAGTATAATGATAAAGCTCTAGACACACTTGTAAGCAAAATTCAAAAATTAATAGATCTGTCTCTGGTTAGAAAATCTAAGAAGTTAAGACCTAGGAAAAAATGGATTACTCCAGCTATAATTAATTCAATAAATACCAAAAATAAGTTGTACAAAAAATGGAAACATGATGAAGCGAATCTTAAAAATAAAATTGATTTTATAAGCTATGAAAAAACACTGAAGAATGTAATAAGATTAGCTAAAAATGAATATGAAAGTAACTATATTAAAAAGGCTGACTCTAAAACTATGTGGGATTTTGTACACAAAAAATTAGGATTTAAATAAAAAAATACTAAAATAGATAAAATTATAGAAAATAATATTGAAATAAAGGAGTCCACACAAATTGTTAATAGGTTTAATGAATTTTTCAGTTCCATTGGTGATAAAATCAGTGAAACAGCTGAAGTACCTTTAAATTATCAGACTCATCAAGAAATTCCTTTTAATGGCAAAACGTTATTCTTAAACCCTACAAATGAACTTGAAGTGCTACAGATAATTAATAATTTAAAAAACAAACGAGGTGGATTCGATGGATTACATGCCATTACGTTGAAGCTGATTGCGCCTTTCATTGCTTATACGTTAGCTGAGATGATTAACAGATCAATGGTTGAAGGAGTCTGTCCGACACATTTTAAACATGCCGAGATATCTGCAATCCATAAAGCTGGTAGTAAAAGCTTAATTAATAACTACATGCCTATAGCCCCCATCTCAAACAACAGTTTTCGAAAAGATCCTGCATACGCGAATATTCAGTTTTTTGGAAGACTGTAAAATTATTAGTACTGACGACGCGATTGCTATAATCAGTAATGTTATACATGAGAAATTAGCAAAAGGTACACCAATAGTAGTAGCTTTCCTTGATTTTAGTCAAGCTTTTTATACTGTTAAGCATGAAATACTATTGGAGAAACTTTACAAGTTGGGAATAATAGGTCAGCCACTAAACTTAATTAAAACATATTTAAAGGATAGGGATCAATAGTTCAAATAAATGGAATTAAAAGTAGTCAGTGCAAGATTAATGTAGGAGTTCCACAGGGCTCAATACTTGGACCCTTGTTGTTCATTATTTATTTAAATGATTTATTACAATTTTACCCCCAAATAGTTGCCTATGCTGATGACATAGCCTTACCAATTTATGCTGAAACCTGGGAAGATGTATCCACTGAGCTAAATAGAAACTTAAATCATATCTATTCTTGGCTTTTTGATAACAAATTAGTATTAAATCACAATAACTCCACCTACATAACTTTTGGAAACTACATAGACTCAATACCTTCCAATATTACAATAGACATGAATGGAAATAAATTAAATAGAGTACATAGCAATAAATACCTAGGAATTACATATGATCAGAACATGAAATGGGATATACACAGTAACTCAATAGTTCGCAAAACCAAGTACCTAGTTTCTGTGTTTTATAGACTCAAAAAAATAGTGTCAAAGAAACAGCTACTGTAGCTCTATTATGGTTTATTTAATAGCATAGCAACTTATGGTATCATTGGCTGGGGCGGACTCTATGAAACAGCTTATCTACCACTTCTCAGGTTGCAAAATAAAATATTAAAAATAATAAGAATAGAACAAATTCAACAAAAGCTGCTAAGCATTAAACAAACTTTTGTTGTTAAAGCAATATTGTATAATCTAAGTGATCTCAGAGCAAAATACCTTAATTACCCTAGTTTTACCAGAAATAGAAATTTAACGCTGCCTCAACATGGATTAACCATAGGGCAAAGAAGCTATATATATTACTCAATATATTATTTCAATAAACTGCCTCCTGAAATTAAGAAGTTACAAGTTGGAAAAAAACTTTTAAGAAAAAAATAAAGACTATTATAAGTGCTGATATAAAATAAAGTGTAGTTAAAATTTAAGTAAAAACTTACTAATGCAATAAAAAAAATTAAAACGTTATGAAATTAAATTATATTTGTTAATAGTATTACTAATTGGGAAAAAACGGAATTGTAAAATTAATTGATTTAGTTTTAGGGACCTCCTATGTACGGGCTATTAGCCTCCTATAGGTCCTCGAATGTATGTTTGAAGGAATGGCAATAAATAAATAAATATATATGTTACTAATAAAATATGATATTTCATCAAATATATGATATTAAATCAATTAAATTGTTATGTATTGGGGGTGCATTTGTACTCGCAAACATCAACTGAAATAAATAAGGTTTTAAAGAAATGATTAACACGTTAGTATTGTAAAATACATGGTCTGCTGTGGATGTTGGCTGGGAATAGAATGCCTGGTAACAGGTAGTTTTTTATAGGGGTGGGAGAGGAATCGACCAATCAAATTTATTTCTATATCAGACCGTAATCACGCCACATCTGACATCACTTCACAATGTACAGTTTTTTACAGACCGGTTCTGCAACTTTTAAAAATACTTTCCTTTTTAAACTTGACTCATAGTCAACTTATTGAAATAAATACATTCCACTCCTCCCTCCAATTTTACAAATCTTCTTTTAAGATTAATTACAATTTTCCAAGTCAAACTAATAATAATAAATTTACATACCTTAACATTTCCTAGCCACTCCATATTACAAAATATCAAATGAAAATTTTACTATAACCGCTAATAATTTTACGACAAAATAATTATAACACTTGCCAGGTCAAACACATTTAAGCAAACTAAACTTTTCCAACTGAATTCAACTTTAAATTAATTAAACAACTCTTAATTATCTGAACTTAAAATAATACTAATACATTTTATTTACATAATATATTTAAATACTACTTAACTGTGTGACAAACGATTATCATTGCAACAATATTTATCTACCGGCTTCCTTTCTCTTAATAGGATATCTCCTTGTAACAATTGGAGATATTTGGGAGTATTTAAAAATGTTGAGTTACAGCCATTTTGATTTTTTCAAAATTGATTTCGAGTGGTTCAACCAAATACAGTTGTGTGGCATATCGTTTGAAAGCTTATTTAATTCTGAATCCAAAAAGAAGAATAATTAATATATATATTTTTTTTAATAGTAGAGCAAAATGGGAAAACACAATTTCGTTGTTTTTGGCAGCCATTTTTTATCGGTTAAAGATATGGCTGTGCAAATTTCACCATTGGTTTTCTCTTGAAATTCTACATCGAAATGATGTATCACATGACCACCTTCCCATTTAAAAAAATGAAGTTCATTCCAAGATGGCGGACAAAAATTTCAAACTCACCAAAAAGTGGTTCTTTTATGATTGTGAATAACTGCTTTTATTTCTATCTCATAAGACTCGTACATTTTGAGATATTAAGCTGTCTCCAGACTTTTAGTTCACCCTGTATGTATCACTTTAATACATTATGGAACGTGCTGTCGGCTCACTGTTACAATCAGGTCCCTGTTCGGGCGCCATTTTGTAACGTGCTGTCGGCTCACTGTTACAATCATGTCCCTGTTCGGGCGCCATTTTGTAACGTGCTGTCTGCTTGCCAGCCGTTTTCAAACAAATTTTATTAATAAAAATAAAAAAATAAATAAATCAAATTTTGACAAGTTTTTTCTAAGTGAATTTAATAAAAAAAAATATAACCTTTTTGCTGCGTAACAATTACTTGTAATATCATACTTTCAATTTGTATACTTTACTTTATTAATATATTTATCAATTCAAAAACTATAAGATACTATTCCCTTAACCACAACAAAAACAATCAAACATAACCCCAAAATTGAAAGCAGGTTATGTTATAGTCAGATCTGTGATTATCACAGTTGTCTACCAAATCTCTGTTACGCATATTTTCTTGAACATCTGTGCGCTCGGTTGTCAACTACTGGGCCCGTGACTCTAAGATGACGAGATCTGTGTTCTATTCACAGATCCCGTCTCCCAGACTCACAGACTGCGGCAAACAAACCGACGCCCATTTTATATCACTTAAACTACACTGACTCTAAATTTCATAACCAAGGTTCAATTTACCATGAAGTACTTCTAGGAAGGAAAGGACTCAAATTAAGAAAACATAATAGTTGGCATTAAACTTTTAATGCCACATTTTAAGATTTAAACATACAACAATATAAGTTATTAAAATTTTTTAAATGCAGACTTAGTTATGATTAAATTTATCAACATATCAAATCAAAATTCTGTTCTTGCTTATTACAACTGCCCCCCTAGACTGAGTTACTCATACTACCAACATCACAAATCAAAATTCTGTTCTTTCAATGTTTATCAACTGTAGGCTAGAAACCGTGTGAATCAAGCTTCTTCAATTTACTTTAACACTGTACGATGTTTTGTATTTAAGACATTGCTAATTTTATGTAAGTTTCTTGTTTTAAAATTGAAATTAGATATTAAGTAAACTTTTATTTTGTATTATTAAAAACATCTGCATTTCCCCTTTGAATTTCTATGTTTATTATTTATTTATAAAATACAAAGTTTTAAAATAGCCTAAAATGTCCAAAATTTACATAGCAACTCCCTTTACTTTATACCCCCGTTTAATTAATTAAATTCCCTGAAACTCACATATATTACAATTAATGATAGCAATTTTCCGACTGCCATGTTGACTTTTACAGCTCGAGCAGGTAATATTTGGTTGAGTCCTGACGGCTGTGCCATGTTCTCCTTACAACTGCACATCCCATTAAAGAGTGTCTTGGGTGAACATTTACCCATTGTTCAACATGTTGTTGCCCTGGCAATAGTTCATAGCATTAGTAAACTGCCAGGAATGAAGGTGAGTACAATTACTATCATTTTAATATCTATTTCTAACTTCTTACTACATGCGGCAAGCCTCAGTTGATGCCATTTGAACATCACATTGTGTGAGTTTTGTTGTTTTGTTTATAAGTGTGCCATGGGCACCCATATGATATTTTCTAGGGGGGGGGGGCTAGACCGGGGTATGGGGCTTAACATGTTTCCTAGTAAGGACGCACATGTGAGCTTGACACTGAACACTATAGGAAGCGGCCAACGCACAGTGCATTGCACACAACCCCTGTATTGAGAGTATTTTCAATACAGAATGCATTGCGGCCTTTCCAGTACAATAAAAGATCAGCTCCTAGCATCAAAATTTGAGTAGCAGTGAACATGTTAAGGAGTACCCTCCCCTCCTTCGGCAAAAGAAGTCTAGGAATATTTTTGACCTCCCCAAGAAAACTTTAAAAATTTGGGAAGCTAATTTGGCTGTTCAGGTGAAATATTAACCCACATAGCATGAGTGTGTACCTTTACACCATCAGTGAATACACAAAGACCTATAACACTCCTAGAGGCCGCACCAAGTAGTAACCCATGCTTGAACTCTTGTAAAAAATAAAATACGTATATGTAAAATCAATCGGCACATAACATTTAAAACATATTTTAGTGCTAATCTCTTTAATCTCTCTATAATTAATTAATAATATACATATTTTCCTTTTCCCTGGGAGCTAGGCCCTCTGCCCATAGGTATGGCCGCCCATGAACTGTTCCATAGCTTTAAAAAATGTTTTAGCTAGTTAATAAACAGGGTGTCCCATGAAGGAGCTGTTATTTTTGGATTGAATAATTGAACAAGGTGAAACTCTCAAACGTAAAACTTAACATTTATTTTTTATGTAAACAGGTTAGTGGCATGGCATTTAAAAAATCAAAACTTCGTTTTAGAACTACATTCACAGAAATTAGTTTGGTTTCTATACTGCAAACTCTTTATAAATTTAAATCTTAAAATACAACGAAGATTTTATTTTCAATTAATCTTGCCTGAGGGCAGTACATCAACAATTTGAGTACACTTTAAGAGTTATTTGTTAGGTACAAATAACAAAACAAACAGTGGCAATTTAAAAACTTAAGTAAATCATTCACAATAAGAAAGTGAACCAAACAATTTAAAAAATGAATAAATCAATCACTTAACCCTTTCCACTCCAATTACTAGGGACCTAGTGTTGCTATCAGGTCAAATTAATTTTGAGCGAATATTGCACTGTAACATGTTTACTCCAAAAAAAGTATTTCTGTCAGTTCTAAAAGGCTGATTTTTTTTTTTTTTTTTTTTGTAGTTTCTTCTATGATTAAAGTATAGATTGGTGTGAAAAAACATATATTTTTATTTTCAAGTATATGTTTTTAATTTTTATTTATTGAAAAAAATATAAATTTGTAACAAAAAACCGGAATAAACAAGAATTTTTGAAAAATTTTCAATTGGAAGACCTATATTTGTTGCTTGTTTTTTTTTTTTGTCTATATCATTATAAACAAAATTAAGTGGTTTACACATGTTTTAGACACAATAATAAATTATAAAAAATTATAATTGAAAAACAAATTTTTCATAAAAAATGAGTTTTTATGAAAACAATTAGTTTTGACACCAACTTGTACAAAATTGGCACAGTTATTTATTGTATTGCTTAACTAGCTGACCCGGCAATGCTTTGCTATTGCTTAGTTTGAAACTTTGAAAGCCTGTAATTCGTATCCCTGAGGGCCGATGTAAATTATAATGGGATTCTGCTCATTGCTTGATTTACCTAACCTAAAATTATATTCATTTTTTGATCCAAATCAGTTGTTGATCAAAATCAGCTGTTGATCAAAATCTGCTGTTTTAAGCTTTTCATACGAACAGCTGTTTTTTGTGCCCCTGATAAAATCAAAAGAAACCTTTCTTCTTCTTCCTTAAGATTGACCTTCCATAAGATTAACATTGAAACTTTGAGGGCCACTGGGGCGTAGCCCTAATGTCCTAGGACTTCGGTAAATGGCCTAAAACCTTCCCAGAGTTAACCTGTGTTACTATGCAAAATTTCAAAGCAATCGGATGGACGGTTTGGTAACGTATAAAGGACAAACGTACATACATTGAATTTTATATATATATAGACAACAGTATTATGTAGATCAAAACTAGTAAGAAAAGCTTTTTTCAAAACTGATTGGTAATATTTTAATCACTCAGGTTCGAAACAAAAGTTCCGTCGCCACTAACATCATTTTGTAACAAACTGCCGTCGTCTTCGTTCATTTTATTTCACAACAATCATTATTATTATAAAAAGAACAATATTAAAAAATAAACTGTGAAATTACACACGATAACCTATTACAACAAAACTAAACAACACGTAAGCTCACTAAAACACTGCGTAGTAAGTAGGAACCAAACAACGGCGAGAGCCGACGGCTGTTTACAGACCGGCTAAAGACGGCAAACATTACATTTTCTAAGATTTATTTACCACAGAAACTGAACTCAAATGGTCCTAAAAAAATTCCACAGATAGCAGCACATCTCAAACTTCAACAATAGCGGTCATCAAAGTAACTACGTCTGTTCAAATGCAATCAAAGAACGTTATCATAGCGAGTTCGGGGCTCGTCCGACATAGGAGTTCGTGCGGATTAGTAGGGTGCGGGGCTGCCCCGACACTCGAGTGGAAAGGGTTAAGCAACTAAAAAAATTCAAGTTTTAACTAAACTTAGTTAACTTAGTTTTCTCAAAATCAGGTTAATCAACTAAAAGTCCTTTGTAGAACGTGTGTCTCTACACAATTTACATTTGTCTCTACTGATAAGAACATCTATTTTCCATGACTTTGTCCTTTTTTTACTCCATTGAATCACGGTTTTTACTTCAAAAAATGTATTTCTTCTGCATCACTAATTTTGTATGTGAAAATTGTTAACTTTCCACCAACATCCAAACATGTAACAGTCTTTTCTAAATATGTGTTTTATCTTCAACTAAATGTACTACAAGTCATGTCTGAAAACCAACTATTTTCTATGGCAACTTTAGGGTTTCTTCAAATTAATTAACCCTTAAATGCTTTAATTGTGTTTTACTTTGCAAACTCCTCGTTTGTTGTTTTTGAACTAACAAAAATTAATTGAGATAATCAATTACTTTTTCATATTGAGCATAATCATTATCCTTGCAAATTCACTATCAGATGAAGATAAACTATTATCATCTTCAAAGTCATTCAGTATATAAATTATTTCACTATTATCAGGAATCTTGCTGTGTGCAGCCATTTTTTATAGGTTACATGAAAAATCTTTCTTCACAAATCAAATTCATAACATTAAGAAAATACTAACACAACACAATTAAAAGATACAATACAACTTTTTCTTATTGTAGCAAATTATTATGAGCTATTAACAAATCACATGAAAGAAAATAAATAAGTCAAAACACAACACACAACTTGTTAAAAAATGGCTTTGTTTACACAACTGCCAGCTATAGTTTATATTTATGACATTTTTATTCATTAAATCACAGACTATAGAACTACTACAGACCTCTCACTGACATGTTAAAAATGGGTGCGCTTTAAAACGTCAATTTGTACGCTCATTCTCAGTGCGCGCCACCATCGATGTACGCTCAACAGTGTTGTCAAATGTACGCCCAAGCTCGGGGTCCGACCGTCTAACCGAGCGTACAGCAGCTAGCCAGCCACTGTTCGCTAGGTTCCGTCCGTAGATCAGCTCTGTTTAGAAACAAAGTTACAAATTTATCTGATTCTAATTTAATTATTGTGTGTATTAAAGAGCAAGACTATGCTTTCTGGTATAATCACTAGAAATATTACCGAGCTAAAGTGCTATATTATCCTATAAATTAACTAAATACCTTAAAATATGACCCACATATTACCAAAGAATTAGACCCCAGTAAAAAGTTCG
This sequence comes from Philaenus spumarius, assembly GCA_018207615.1. NCBI lineage: Eukaryota > Metazoa > Arthropoda > Insecta > Hemiptera > Aphrophoridae > Philaenus > Philaenus spumarius. Next base: position 185,464 of record JAGFPH010000398.1, on the reverse strand, counting down.
GGAACAAAAAAGTTTAGGCACAACCTAAACTTATAATTTATTACAGTTCAATAATATTACTTATTATTTGTACAACAAACGGTTTTCAACATTTATTATACATTACCTATTGAAAACATCTTTATCACAAAAGTACATTGTTCCAATTAATTTATATTTTATTTACTCTTAAGTAAAAATAATGTCTGTACTAAAAAAACGGCTCGTAATTAGTTGTGGAATATCGTCTCCAAAACAACGAAGAACAAAAGTGAAGTCTAAATCAAAGTTTTTCGTTATCTGCAGCGTAGGCTGTCACCTGTAATTCACCCCTTATCTCTAAGCTGAAGAAATAGTGTGTGGACGGATGTGTTGACGAGTGTCTCGTCTCTTATAAACAAATCAGTTTGGTGCGAGTCATTCTTTTAGGGTGTTGTGAGTGTTTGAAATCATCATGTCACGCGACCTTTGTTCGTTCAAGAAATGTACAAACAGTGCCCATAAAGTTAAAGGAATGCGTATGTTCACATTTCAAAAACTACCAGAATTATGCAGGAAATGGATCAACAACAGTGTTAAGTACATACTACCTAATATATTCAGAAGTGTACGGTACCTTATCATTAAAAAAATAAAACAAAAATCTACAATAACGTTTTCAAACATTTACGGCACAGCTGTTTTTGTTTCCTAAATAACGCACGCCTTTTGCCTCTCCTACCATTCTAAACCTAACAATTATTCATTATCTTTTTTTAACATAACTAAAAATCTAATATTTTAATCATGTTATTTGCAAATCCTTTCAGCAGTACTTACTTTTAGTAATTTAATTTGTACAGTGCCTGACGATGGTAGCTTGGCTACTTAACCCTCCAAGTGGCATGGTTAAAACTAAAATTGAAAAGCCTGTTTTTAGTGTTTTGCAAGCATATTTTTAAAAATTCGCCAAAAATAGTAAATGAACCCCAATCGAAAAGTGTTCCATAGCTTTTTTGTAGAAGAAACTTCAAAGAATTCAAATATGCCACTAAAAATTAGTTTCTTTTGAAATTGTAAAAGTTATTAGCTTAGAAAGCAAAAAAATGTTTAGTAATGGAAGGAAAAAAACAACTTTATGCCTACAAAAAAAATAGTAAAATATTTTTGTATTTTTTTTCAAAATACACAAAAGTTTTATAATATAGTTCTAAATAGAAATATGTAAAAATATATTTCAATTTCACAATTTTTTAGTTCAAAATAACACTTTGAATGTTTTTACTACATAACCTGCAAATCAGACTAAGTTCAAAGTGACTTGGCCTTAACATTTTTTACTTCAAACAATGTTTTTTTTATACCAAAAATTCGAGAATGAAATTTAGAATCGAATAGCATTCTACCCAGTTTCAAATAACTTTACATTTTGTAATAAAAAATCAAAATATCAAAGCGGCAATTCAACCTAAAACCTTATTTCTAGGCTCTGTTATTTCTTCACTTACCGTTTTATTAGAACACTGTTATAAGCCTAATTTCACTCAAACACAATCTACACTTATTTATTTATAACTAAAACACAATATAACACTATTTTATAAACTATAAACACTTTCAATTCACTAAAATATCAAGACGAATAAAACTTACAGTGAACGCTTTGAGATCAGAGTGTAAAATGGTTATTAGGTTATAGACCGCTTCATTTACATCATGTCTGTGCCAACTAAATTTCACCTAAATTATTTGAACTGAACATAGAATAAACGTTGGAATTTTCTCTTTAAAACAGTATATTAAACATCTTATGAATAAATCGATTTCTGATAGTAAAAATCAATTTACAAAATGCTTCCTTATTGGCCCAATCTTAGACCAATAACAAGCCTTTATTCTAAATTCTAGATCTCATAACCTAAAGTAGTCACAGATGATTTAAAAATACCACTTGAAAGATAAAAGTCTAATGAATCCAATGCTGTGATGATCTTTGTGGCAATTGACAACTGTGAGGAGTTGCAGACCGTTGAAAATGATGAAGTTTTACGTTCTTAACATCGCGATGTCGCACGGAAAACAGCTGTTTGACATTTTACAATTTTGAAACGATGATTACGTATGTAAATATACGTTTTACGAAAAAGTTTTAAATACAAAAATTAAAGTTTAATTCATTCCCGGATTTATTACGATTGGATAATTCTAAGTGAATTAATTAATCGAAAATGCAAATGCATGCAAATTCTCGCTAATTGTCGAAATAGCTGCATCTTGCGCCTGAGAGAACGTTACTTTGGGCAGTCTGCCACTGGGAGGGTTAAAGGCTTTGCACATTAAACATTTTAAATATGGAGTGAGTTTTCTTTAGTTGAGTGTTAAATTTATAATTTCCAACACTCTTTCATCAACTTCAATTAAAATGATAATAATTGTTTTGTGCCTGGCTAGGCTAATTTCATTTCATTTCATTTCATTTTTATTAAAGCCAAAAGACATTTTTATGCATAGGTTACGTCCGATATAAATTAACATTTTTATATATTACAATAATTGATAAAAATATATATTCATAATTCAAATAGAATAATTAGTATAAATACTACAACATATAACAATTTTATACCAATCACCACCCGAACAATTAAAAACATATAAGTTAACAAATAATTTAAAACACAATTACACAAAGATAAGAAATCGTAACTATTAAAGCGGGGAACAAGCAATAAAATTTAAAATTAAACTAAAAATATAATATTCATAATTTAAATAGAATAGTTGATTTAAATACTACAACATATAACAATTTTATACCAATCTCGTTTTGAACAATTAAAAACATATAACAAATAATTTAAAACAATCATATAAACTACGACTAACATTTAATTAAAAATTGGAGAATACATCCATGATTTCAATGCCGGCTACAGTTTGTTGCTGAACTCCTCCACAGAGTAGAAAGATCTAGACAAAAGTAGCTGTCTAAGGCTGTTTTTAAAGGGTAAAAAATGCTGCTTAATACACTCGATAACATAATATCTTAATCTGAGACAAACAGAATGATATTACATAATTATTAATGTTCCATTCGTTTTGTTCTAAATAAAGTACGCATACTTATTTTTTAGTGTTGTTCATTTTAAAAAGTGATACGTTCCTGAACAACTGTTTCACCAACGTGACACGTGTACAGAAGCACTATTGCTTGAATGGTACAACAGTAGGACAAGATTCTAGGGCAGTGACAACGACGTGACCTTGATCAGGACTCACTCGCCCCCCACCCCATCACTCTTGCAATCTGATAACGTCGGACTGCTAATAAGTTACAGTAGATATGCACCTGAACTCTAGCGGCTCAAAACTGAGTCAATTATCCCGCACCCGTTTTCGTATGGCAGTGAGATGTCTGGAGTAATTCTATAGTCTGTGATTAAATAAAATACTTGTAGAATATTCCTTTAGCTATTGACATTGTACTGCATTAGAACAAATTTGATTTAGCTATTTTTTTTTTTTTTTTTTGCTGTCAGATAATAGCTCACTATGCCTATACAGTATGTACAGTACGATTATTTTAACCATGCCCTCGGCCACGATTGTACTAACCTGAATGATAACGTTAGAAATCGCTCTGTCTACTCAAGTTTTCTCCACGAAAACTGAGCCGAGCGGCGTGAAATAGCGAAAACCGTGCTACAATAACACTGCCATTTAATACACTTAGCAGCGATGTAAAATTATGACACTTTCACGGATACGCAGCTAAGAATCATGCGCTTCTTATGATGTAAAAGAAAATCAATTACAAAACCTATTTCATATTTTTTAAATCAATATTACAACAATGTACTTTAATAATGACATGAAATTTTCACACTGCTGGAAAGTTTTTTATTTGTTGGTCAGAGACAAAGTGTTCGCGAGAAAGTATTAGATAAAGGTCCAAATTAATTATTTTATTTGAAACATTTTTTTTTTTACTTACGGTTTGCTCGGTACAGCGGTATAATGTGTGCGTTTCAATTAAAACTACCCCTGGCCGGGCCGTGTTTCCGTTGACCGAGTTCGTCCTCATTTTATAAACGTTATAAAATATTGTATATTACACATATATTATCAAGAGACAAGTAGTCTATGACTTATTCAAGTATTTTTTATTTCAATAACTTTATTCGAATAATTAATTATTCAATCATTTTTGTGGAACTGCCTTTACAATCCCACCCCGCTACACCGCTAGCCCACAGCGCGCTAGCCGAGCCGAAGGCGCGGTTAAAAAATCGTACTGTACCAACACGACTGGGAAAGTTTTTGTTTGGAATATTTGGTACAGACTATTCAAGGCTTAAGACTATTCAGACTTTCAAAGGTTAATTTGTTAATAAAATTGTTTTGTTACATAAAACTTTTGATTACTTATATGCAATTATTGTTATATGAATCTATAAATATAAAGTTTTTATATCTTGTTGAAGTTAGAAGAAGAAATCTTCTGAAAATTATTTTTGTACATATATTATTTTTTATTTAAACATGTTTTTTATTGTTCTTGTTTTAAATATTTTATTAATCTATTGACGTATCACAAACTTTTCACATCTCAGTACTGTAAGTGTGAGAAATATAGTTTGTTACTTTCTCACTATACTATAGTATAGCGAAAGTATAGTGATCGCAAAAAAAAAAAAATCAATGTTGAGATTTTTGTGGAAATATTCGTTGACGAATTTTGAAAAACAACCCCCTTTTTGGCCAAAAACTCCCAAAAAATCAGTTATTATATTTTTATAAAAATCGGCTCTAACGATTTTGATAAAATTTGCCTTATTTGTACCCCTTAATGTACCCTACCATATGCAAAAAACCGCATCTTTCTAAAAATTCTCGTTTAGCTAATAATAAGAAGAATAACTGATTTTTGGGGGTTGTTTGGCCAAAAAGAGGGTTATTTTTCAAAAATTTTCAAAACCTTTTTTCGTGCATCTATACAGGCCTAATTGACATGTTTGATGCAAATTTTTTCGAAATCAATCTAACAGTTTTCTCTCTAGCTTTATATACATATACTGACAAGACATTTTGTAAAAAACATGTTTTTCATAATATTTATTAGTTACTCTCCTACTTTAATGTTTCCTATCTCCTACTTTAATACAATTATGAAGTCACAGTGAATCTGTTTAGTAATTTAAATATGTTGCGAGAATCTATGTGCCAGTTTTATTTAGTTAAATTAGTAAATGTGTTTTCTTGTTTACAGGACCTAGGATTATGTTTGAAATGGCCAAATGATATGTATGCAAAAAATGTGAAAGTTGGGGGATTAATTATCAGTAGTATTGGAATAGAGGATATGTTCAACTTGAACATTGGTGAGTGTCTAGTTAAGCTTATGTTTTGTTTTAGCGATCACATTTGATCGAATTAATATTGAAACTTGGTTCAATGATGGTATGATATTAGTATGATGGTTTAATGTATTATATTTTGTGTTAATTATTTATTACAGCCAAAATAATTACATATAATTTTTTTACAAAATGAATTATAGGCATAATTAAATTATTTTTTTAATAAATTATTATTAATTACAGTCAACTCCCGATTATCCTGGATAATTACCGGCATGACACTCACGGCTAATGTGAAATCCCGGTTAAAGCAATTCGTTATAAGTATAGGGCACAAATACAAGGTATTATGCAAGAATTATAAACATAATGGATATACTGTACCTTTAATCACTCCTAAAACGTATAAAAAACTACAAACACTGCATTATTTAGATTGAAATAGCAGTACAGCAATATATTATTTACTATGTTCAAACACGATTAAAATAGTCCATCAGAGTTTTTGTTTATTCCCGTTTGCTTCCTTTTTCAAAATTGTGGATCTTATTTTTCGTAACACGAGCTTGTCACATAATAATGCATCACCTTGACCGTCTAAATAGTCAAGAAAGCCTTCGACGTAACTCAGAGCTGTGATGTGTGTCACTTTCAGCTAGAGATGTTACGTCAATAACACAACTGCTACTCGTGATTACAGTAGTATCAGTTTCGTGTTAGTCGTTATTCGTTTGCTACAAGGCCGCCCGCCCTCCTGTCACCCGCATTTTTTCTTTTCACTTCTCGCCCCACCACCTCTCTCGTCTCTCGGCCCGGTTGACGATCCCGGTTGAGCCGCAACCTGTAACGGAAGGTTACAAAAATAAAATAAAAATGTTAAGTTATACTGTGTTAAAAAAAAATAGGGTTCGGTAAAAAGTTCAAAAATTAAAAAAAAATATATTTTAAATCAAAATAAAAATGCTATATGTGGATTATCTAATAACCATTAATCTCTCTTCAACACCTCCTTTACCTATTTACCTTAAAAAACAAAAATCGTCGCTCATATACTACTTAAAATTGCTTATGCACCTCCTAGGCCTATTGCCTCACTTCAATAATAATCATCGCCCACCTTAACTCTCCATAACCTCTTTCTTCCAACTTCAACGTAGAACAATATTAAATATTTCACCTTACTTCAATTCACCTTACTTACATGCACCTTACTTGAATTCACCTTAAAAATCACCTTCACTTGACTCCCATAATCTTAATAATAAAAAAAAATAATAATCATGATAATTTGCGATAATCCACATATAACCTCACTTATGCTCTGTTTGCATGTATTTACTTATAATTACTAATCACTGAAAAATACTTGTTAATTAATTCTATCTTCTTAGGGGTGGGAACCTGGCTAATTAAAGTAGTGGCTAAATGGATATTCGTGGCTATAGAAAGAAATTCAAAGCATTGTGGCAGCAACTATTCGTTTACTCTGACATAATTAAAGAATGCTGATTTACAATGAAATACATCAAGACTACAAAAAACAAACAACAAATCATTTATATATAAATATGTACAAGTTACAATTAGGCCCTAGTCCACCTATCGTATGACGCAATAGCTAAGAAAATTGAAGCTAAGTTATTTCTCAAAAAATTGTAAAACTCTAAAATGCAGACTTCTAAAGTTAAAATTAATGGCCATATCTACTCACGATACCAGTTGTTTTTGTAATTGAACCTAGTTTTGCACTGACTCTATTTGATATAGCTAGCTTATTTCAATAGCGTTAGTCCGGTCACATGGCGGCTTTTTTATAATTTCACTTTCCAAGAAAAGTACACAACAGATTTTACTTTCTAAGTTTTCACCAACTTTCAAGCACTTCTACTTCATTTTAATGCAACATTTGTTGCGGTTTTAAAGAAAATATAACATTTTACGACGAACTTTTCACCACCTCTGTCCAGTTACATGTACAGTTCGTTACGCCATCTTGATAGAAGACGCTGCTTGCAATACGTTCTAACTCATCCCAGTGAAAAACCAGTACGTTTCATAACGTTCTGTATCCTGTGACATCTGTGCTCTTTCACATACATAGATTGATCCCTTCTCTCTCTTCCAACTGCTTCCATGATCACTGTACATACTATCATATTAAGTTTTCGCTCCATACTAAATTGTGCTATGTACTGTTGTTATACTCTTTTTTATTTATTTATTTATCGAACTGTTTATAGTCTTAAATACCGCTTCATATTGTTCGCTTATAACGCACCACTCGTTGAAATAAAGTTTCTGTACAATTTCACCTTTTACATACGCTCATATTTTAATATATATTTTTTAAGTCTGCTTTTGTATTTTCTATTTTTACAGTCTGCTTTTACGTTTTATTATTTGTTTATTTAAGAAAAAATGATTCTACTGTAATTATTTTGCGTCATTAAGAAATGTAATTATATGAAAAATTAAATGATTAGTATTATTTATGTATTGCGTCATTTATTCATTTAGACCAAATCTCTGTTCCTTTAGTCACTATAGGAAACAGCTGACTCATTTCTTACTTTATTATTTTCTCTGTGACATGGATGTAAGTGTTACAAACCCGTATAAACCGATCCTGTTTAATCGGGAGTTGACTGTATAACTTATTAGTTATAATTATTGTTATTATCAATTAATTTTTATATTATATATAGGTTGATCAGATATCCCTAATTAGAAACAGACACTCTACACCTGCATACTTTCCACACAGTGCAAAAAGTAGAGCGAGAGATGCGATATTAAACTATAGTAAAATATCAAAATGTATATAAGCAGTATTGAGTTAATAAATTTAATTTACACATTAAGAATGAAAAATTCTAAATGTTCAGTTAACATCAAGTTATCTTTGTTTCTTTTCAGGTTGCGGCTTTAACTTAAATAACAAATATCCCACGGCATGTATCAACGATTTGATCCAAGAACTAAACACAGAATCAGGAAGTAATACACCGAAACTATCGTACGAACAATACTTTGCATTAGTATTTACTGAGCTAGAATCGTTGCTGGACCAAATCAACGCAGGCCACTTAGAAGATATTATCGAGCTGTATTACAAATATTGGCTACACGGGTAAGTTTAAGTCTATTGTACGTAGTTTTATCTCACCATTTGTAGAATGGAGCAAATTATTTCGTCCGTGTGATACGGTTTCCTCCGACATTTTTCATTTCAATTTTACAAAAATTATCATGACCGAAGTGTTGTTTTTACTGTGACGGGCTACCCCTGCTCCCGGGCGATGGCTTGTGTCCTTCCACTCTCGTACGAGCTTCCGGACGTTGTCAGAATGGTGTAGGTCTAAAGGTTCCTCAGATAAGGCAGTAAACAGTTGTTTTATTTCAAAACGTCTATTTAAAGCTAAACAATCTATTCCTCTGCCGTCCCGAACTTATAACTGAACTATTAGAAGGCAAACACAAGGGAATCCACCAAAACAGACTGCCTTAGGCTTGGACATTTAACCTCAAGCAGGCAGTTGTACTATAAACTGTGTTATCTTGATATAAACAGGGGTTTACTGGTACCGGAACGCCGTTGCGGTACTGCTTTTTATAAAATTTTTGAACGTTTTGTTTTAACGTTGCACTGGACAATGCACTCCCTCAATCACATTCATTCAACACTCGGTTCAGAATTTTTCATCTGCCAATCAAAAAACCTCAAGATATCCCCACATTACAGTGCGTTGCGACTATGCGAGCCAACTACAGTAAAGTCTCCCACATTGTCCCTCAGCTCGGAATCGAAATGGGAGCACCAGACACCTTTTTTGCCAGCTTCGTGGCACACTTTTGATGTTCGGTGAACGCTGCGAACGGCAACAAATTATTCCTTTTCACACCAAAGCCGGGCCGGGCGTAGCGGTGCCAAGCCAAGCGGAGCAAAATCTGCAATGCGTTCGCACTGAAGCCGAGTCTCAATCAATAGGTTTTCCAGCATTCCATAGCAGTCGCAGTTTCAACGTAGTGACACTGGCCGGGAGAACGAGCTAAACTGCAAAAACGCTGGCAGAAATCGCTTGAAGTAGCGGGAGGCAGGACTACTCAAAATCGCGCGGTCGAGCCCGGCATCCTATTTGAAAGCTCCCATTGAAATCAGTGGTCATTGAAATCCCACTGCGTAATCAGTGGTCAAGCGATTTTCGCCCATGATTGCTTTGGTGTGAAACCCGCGCCTAGGAGACCGATGATTCAGGGTCGAGGCGGCCGAAAAATTTAAAAACCAGGGATGCTTAAACTTTTTTATTATTAACGGTTTCTGCCAGCGTTTTTCAGTCTAGTTCGGTGTCCCGGCATATATTGATGAGATTATTGAATCAAACTAAGACCAAAGATGATATAATCTGAACCACATTTAGTGATTAATGCTTATCAAATAACAAATTTAATTTCACGATTAATTAATAAAAAAATAAATATCCCAAATGAGAACACAACATGGAATACAAACAAACAATGGTGTACACTGACAAACGCCATCACAAATACAAGGTCAAAAGGCGCCCTGAAAGAGGAAAATATTTAAACCTACGATTTAGCGTCTGTATTTGTGTGTTGTGTTCTCGTGATAAGTTTTCTTGCATTTAATTGTTCTTGTATAAGAAAAGTAATTTCTTGCTATAATACATAGAATTTGTTCAGGTTTAGTCTTTTACCGAGGATTTAAATCTCTGATAATTTCTATTGACTAAATAAGAGACATTTTGCAAAGTTTTTGCTTAAAATATGTGTCTCTAAAATTTTCTATGTGCTATATACAAGTACGAAAATAGTCACACATACACGTGCACTTTTCTTATAAAAGTAAGTATATTATCTGCACCCTTAAACTCGGCAAAGATACGTAAAATAAGAGTTTTAGAAGTGAAAATTTAAAAAAATTTCCGGGGAGTATTTTTGTTCAGTTCCCGGCAGCGTTCCGGGACTGGAAAAATTACGAGTAAACCCCTAGATATAAATAATGTGCTAAGTTTTCAAAAATCACCCTGTTGTGTTTGAAACTAGCAATTTAGTCCTCTACTGCTGAATGAATGTTCACTAAAGCCAGAGTTGACTTTATTTCCAAGACTCCTTAATTTTAAATCCTTTACTGTGTCCGCATGCCTCTTGTGGAACTTTCAGAAGCAATTAAATCTGTTGACAGTCATGTCCAGTTTTCAAAATTGCTTAAAACTTTCTTGAAAAGTAAAATGGATCAAATGTCCTTGCCTTGGGGTGTGATGGAATGATTAGTTTTTCTTTTTTGTGAAGTCTGTTTTATATGTATTACTAGCTGACCCGTACCGGGTTGCCCGTGGTGGTTGGTATTTTCAGTCTTTTTAACGTAATTGTATTCTTTTTAAGTGTTCAGTCAGTGAGTGGTATTTGGCTTTTATATATATAGATCTTATATAATAAAAGCACTATTGTCATAATAATAAAAGACCTGAAATTATGATTTTAGTAACTTTGATCCCCCCAAACTCCTCCTAAAATTTCGAAATTTTTCATACCCTTTCTTAGTGGAGCACCTATGGCCCAGGAGGAAGCTACATACCAAATTTCATTCCAATCCGTTCGGTAGTTTTGAAGAAATCGTGATTTAATAACTTTGATCCCCCCAAACCCCCTAAAATTTCGAATTTTTTTAAACCCTTTCTTAGCGAGCGCCTATAGCCCTAGAGGAAGCTATATACCAAATTTCATTCCAATCTGTTCGGTAATTTTGGAGAAATCGTGATTTAGTAATTTTTACCCCCAAACCCCCCTAAAATTTCACATTTTTTAAAACCCTTTTTTAGTGAACACTTATGGTCCTAGAGGAAGCTACATACCAAATTTCATTCCAATCCGTTTGGTAGTTTTGAAGAAATCGTTTTTTAATAATTTTGATCCCCCCCACCCCCCCCCCCCCTAAAATTTCGAATTTTTTCAAACCCTTTCTTAGAGTGCACCTATGGCCCTAGAGGAAGCTACATACCAAATTTAATTTCAATCCGTTTGGTAGTTTTTGAGAAATTGTGATGAGTGAGTCAGTGAGTGAGTGAGTGGTATTTCGCTTTTATATATAGATGTATGAATGTGCTTTTGTGTTTTGTGAATGAATGTTTATGTATGTATATAATTTTGTATAATTGATCATTTGTGTTTCAAAAGTAAGTCCGGTTAACTGTTCATTTAAATACCACTTTCTGTTAGTTTGTCTTTTCTTGTTTTCTTTTAAAAATTGTTCAATGCATTTTAAATTTCTGTTATGATATTCTTATTGTTATTATTATTTTGTTGCTGTTGTTAATGTTTTACTATTTTCATTTTCATGTAGGCTATGTAATGTAATTAATTATGTATAATGGGGTTAGGTGATAGAGAGGACTAGGCAGTCCTAACCTTGCCCCACAATGAATAAAGGCAATATTCAAATCTAATCTAATTTAAATTTATTTCATTTGTTAACAATTTAATATTTGGTTACTGGTACGGATATCGATTTTTCCTGTGACTTGTACAAAAATTAACTGTTTGATTACAGAGGCGCTGAAGTGGACGTGAAAGATGTTAACGGCAGTGTCCAGCGTGTTACCATTACCGGCATTAACGAATACGGCTTTTTGACGGTTAGAGGTAAAAGTGGAGAGTTTGAAGTTCAGCCCGATGGCAACTCCTTCGATATGATGGCAGGACTTATTGCACCAAAGATCAAGGCATGAGAGATGTATTAAAATATCTTCGTTATTGTTTTAATTTGTTTAGACACTTTGTAAAGTAACGGCCATATTTATTAGGAACTAGGGGAGACCCCTGTTGGTACTTTCTATATACATATGTTATGTTTTCTTTGTAATAAAGGTGTAGGATTAATAATAACTTCAAAGCTAGGATGGTAAATAATTTTAAATTTCCAAATCAAATTATTTCGTATATTTTATAACAGCAGTTATTATTAAATTAAAGTGAAGTGGCATGTCTTACGTCTACACTTTAATAAAAACCTAACCTAAAAGTTAGTAATACAAATAATTGTTTCAAAGTTTGAAATCAGCTGTTAATGGAAATATTAAAGCAATCAGCTGATTACTGAATCAACAATAAACGTATTTATTTATTATTTAGTGTGGCGCTCCCATTGCTGTAAAATATTTAGTTTAGTTTGTGTTGTGTTTACGTCTAACATGGCATTGTTTTTCATAACGTATATAAAAACATGTGTGTATTCAAATGAAACTTTGTATCAAGATTTAAGATTTTGAACAAAAGAACATTTACATTTTTATTTATATAGTTATTAGAGTATTTTTGATAGATGATTATCATTAAAATTACTGCACTAGTTACATCTTCTATTGTGTATATAATTGGGTTTTTTCACAAAGCTCAAAATAGTTCTATTTATATTCATCAAAGCATTTTTCCATATGTTCAAAACTAGTTGTTGAAGATAAAGGACTCCGAAACACTCAACGAATAATAAGTAGGATAATGATGGGATAGATGTACTCAACTTAAGTAATTATCTTCTATTACTTTAAAGTGAGTATTAGTTTATCATGCTGATTTATAATAATTCACAATCTAATTATTATTATGTGGGGAGAGGGAACGTAGAACATTTTAGTTTGTTCTATTTTAGTTTAAGAACATAGAATATTTTCTCTTCTACAATCAGGCAATCAGGTGGTGTCAATCCGAATCAGGCAATCAAAATTATTTTATTTAAATACCATCATAAGAAAAGTTTTAAATAGGGTACCGAAATTAGACACCAAAATTTTTCTTCATTTCTCATTTGATTTAAACTAGTCAGATGACTAAAATAAACCTAAGTTGGGTTCTTAAAATATGTTGCAGTTTTTGGAATAATTTTTTTAACCTTTGGAGACTGGTCTAGACTACGGTTTACTACCCAGGAAGTCCAGAGCTTATTCAGGGAAGCTAGATCTTGTAATTCCGTATAACTTCTAAATGGTTTAAGGTATCATGCATTACGATAATTTCGAATTTAACATAGAGAAAAATAATCATTAACAATTTTGTATAGCATACAAACAAAAAATGGTCTTATGGTTTTGAAAACAATTTTGTTTTGCAAAATTTATATTTCAGATATAGTGTAGGGTTTACAAATATGTTATGCATATTGTATATCGTAAAATTAATTTTTTTAAACCAAATTTCAAGACACTAAACAAAATTTATTTGAGGGCAGTTTAGAATTGTTGGTAAGAGTTGAAAAAATACTTGAAATTTGAAAAGTAACACTATATATTTACATTTATGAATGTAAATGGATTCAGGAATAAACTCAGAAAATGCTATATAAATGCTACATGTTTTACCTCTAATAATTATTTATTTACAAACATAAAAATTTCTGTTAATAATGTGTGGCAAAGAAAACTTTTTTTTCGTACTTCTGGTAAATGGCAGCTTTCTTTTCATCAAAACTCAAATGTAACAGCAGTTTGTGCTTGAAAGATTAAACCCTTTTCTATAAAAATTTAAAACCCTATACTTATCACATCTTTTCACTTATGTTCAAACTAGCCAAAAATATTCTCCTAGACAAATCTGTAATTTATCGTTTCTTTTTTATAATTCTTTAAGTATAAGTTGGTTACTGTGTGGATCAAACCTCGCATCAAATTTAAACGGAAAATAATCAGACAGCAAGCCTGAACTTTTTTATGTTGAAAGTTATTATCGACTTAAACTAGTTTACTTCTGGAGACGATAATTTAACTTAGAAACTACCGAAAAATGGTTTTTTAGAGAAACATAAAGACAAACTGCTTTTTGTTTTTTAACACGCTTATATTAGTGTTTCAACAAATTTAAAAAATGTGCCATCAACAAAGGATTGTATGGTTTTAGCAAACTGGTTAAACAGCAGTGACTGACAGCCTTACAATGCCACTTTGAGGTATTCCACTGTCCTAATAAATATGGTCAAATACATAGATTAGTTACTGTTCCACAAGTAGCACTGAAATGGTATATATACACTACACTATATTATAAACATATGTCCATTTTGTATTATAAAGTCGTCGTGAAATTAGACATATATATTCTTAAGCTTCATTCCAGGATGGATTTGTAGAGTGTTCATAAGTCTTTTAAACTACTCTTTACTAGTGGTTAAATATTTAAGGTAAAAATACCTAAGTTTAGTCCCACCTACAATGCATCTTCTTGCCATTCTGTCTTCAGTCAATATATTTTTATCTAAACTGATGTGAACACACATAATAATATTACTCTTAAAGACAACACATTTAATACATTTTCAGTAAGCCACGATGGCCGTGGTTGTTAAGGCGTGAAAGCTTTATCAATCGTCATGGCAACCATCAATGGAAAAGTTCCGAGTTCAATTCCCATTTACCCCGAATAATTTTCTAAATGGTTTCTTAACAGTCATCATTGGCTGTGGTTCGGATTCCACGTAAAACTGTAGTCCCGTCTTCATTAGCCTTAAAGTGCAAAACAGCAGGACGTTAAAAATTTTTTTTCTTTTAAATACATTTTCAAATAGTAACAAACTCTAGAAATTTTAAAGAAAACATGTTCATCGTTTATAGATATTGAAGTAATTCATGTTGAAAATTATTCTGGGAAAATTAACCAGTTTCAAATAAAAACTTAACCCTTCCTGGGCTAAGAAATAATTGAGGCATTAAAAAAAATATTTTTCTAAAAAATATACCTAAAGACTTCACTCTTTCACACTTACTTTGAGCAAATTCAACTAGACACTGGCTCATCACACTTAAATGAATTAAAAACGATAACACTCTATATATTATTCACTTATTATCAACTGTAGTCTCTGAATTTAGTTTACCTTATTTATGTATCTACATGTTTCACTGCCCCAGGCAGCTTGATCAGGCGAGCATCTATGTCCGCTGAAACACTCATATATACACAACACTTAATTTAAAATGTATTTTCGTACATTGGTCGTACACGTCAAAGAAATAAAATATGTTAAAACAATAATAATTTAACGTGCCACTTGAGAGGTACATCATTTTAGTGTGTCACTTCCTTAATGATAATGATCTCTTCTTAAAAAAAGTTTTATAAATCCCCAGTTTACTTACGATTATTATGCCTCCTCTTTGTCAACAACAACCCGAAAAGGAGATTAATTTCATGTATTTAATATCTCATAGGTTTAATGAACTCTCTGTAAATAATAACTTAAGAGTGAGCAGCACTTGTAGAAAACTAACTTTTGCTCGCTGAATTATAAACTAATTTTTTCAACTGTTTATTCTTTCTAAGATAACACTTCAATGACAAAAGCAATTGATTATCAGCTGTGAACCGATCAAATATTGGTTTCTTAGGGTCTGAAGCTTCTTCACAACTGAATATGATGTTGAAATGTCATCTTGGGAAAGTAATTTCATTTGAAAAATCTTGTGTCTTAATTCTGCGAGTGATTTTGTGTATATATTAGTTCATCTACTATTTAAATGAGTTGTTATAATTATTGTAGTATTTATTATAGTAGTGTTATTACTTTTACAAATATTTAAGGATATTAATGTTTAACTTCTAAATGTTTGATATTACTTATTACTCTTTTTATATTACAAAAGCATTGGCTGTAGAATTAACAAAATTGAAACTATATTTGATGATGTTTTTACTAGCACTATACTAAACAAGAATATGATGTGCTCTTACCTGTAGTGAGAATCAAAGGAGTTATTTCTCTGATTATCAAATGAGCTAAACTCTGTTCAATTAGTGTACAGTGAAGATGTACCAATTGCTGCCACCAACTTATACTTCCACATTGTACTGTGTGTTGCCTTTAAGAAATCTAAAGTTAGTGGTGTAGCTGACTCTTTTCTCTTAATATTTAATTTGTTCCACATACTGTTTTTGATTATCTTGAATGGTTTAGCTAGTGAAAGGCGCAAAAAGTGGAGGCGGATTTCACATAGTTTTAATTATTGCTCAATTTCTTTATGAAAAAGCCTGACGGAACAAAGCCCATATTAATCATCAGACAATGTTTATCGCATCAGTAAAAGCTTTATCAAAATCAGATGAGGAGTTTTTTAGTTACTTTTTTCTTTGACAGTCCAATTCCGATGGCCAAAAGCTAGTGTCCTACAGTGTTTGTTTTGGAGGTTATTCACTAATCCAACACTCTCTCCAATCTCGATTTTAAGTATTTCTCTATCTAGTTTCTGCAAAGGGCACCTGAGAAAAATGTGGTCCAAGGTCTCACCTTTCGTCTGGACGCTCTCGAAGCAAATAGTGATGTGGATCTTGTATTGTAACAGTATAAGGAGGGATCAGTGAGTTCTTTTCAAAGTTGAAAAAGTCTTCGTGTTGATTCTGAGCAACCATTTTATACAACCACTTTCTTGCATCTTGTCATAGATTAGGGCAAATGAACAGAATCCATGCTTGCCCTAAGTAGGTTATTAGATGAAGACTTGATGGCAGTGCCTTCAAATCTGTAATTCAGAAGAAATAATCGCCTCGGCCTACTGTGAAATGTTGCCTTTGCATCTGTGAGTATACAAATATCTTTGGCTTCAATCTGCAGGCAGCTCATCATTGCTGGATTAAATAGCAGGAGGTCAGTAAGTCTTGGTCTTGGGTGCCAAGAACTTTATAATCAGAAGTATACACCTCCTGATTTTTGCTAACATCCACTTATCTATGTCTATAATTTTTCATAAAATCTTGATATTGGGTACCCATCATTTGGATAATTTCATTTTGTAGAGCTTCTTGCTGGTCATCTTTTGTCAACTTTGCGGGTAAATCAAATTTAAATTCCGTTTCCCCGTTAAACTGGCTATTAAAGTATTGTGCAAGTGTTCTGATCACTCCTCTTAGTCGGAGATCTGACGAAATTAGGGAAGGTATTTTGGGCAAGTTCAAATAACAAAAAACTAATATTTTATAATAACCGAAAACCCTCTGCCTGACTCAGGGTTCTAGATTCTCCAAATAATAAAATATTAGTTTTTTGTTATTTTAACTTGCCCAAAATACCTTCCCTAAATTCGTCATCAGCTCTTGGACTATCTACAGTAGGGTAACTCTTCAATTGAAAGATTGTGTAACATTTGTAACCGATATTGAAAAGTTTGGACATATTGACGGAAGCATTTGAGTTTTGATATCTTTGTTTTTTATATACAATTCTATCAGTTCATTGCTGAATTCTAGCTATAACATAACTGTAATGGGTAGTTTTTAGGTAATAAACCAAACAAAAAGCAAAAGGATTAGATTTAGTGAATTTAAAATTCACATACATTTAGTTTATAGTAAAATACGTATCTACATTCCAACGTTGTATGTAATTTTATTAATTTTAAACATGCACATTTTTAGTATGTTCTTTTGTTTTATTTTTAAAGTTGTTATTTATTTGAAAAGTAGTATTCCTAGTCACTTTATGTCCAAGACGTATTTGTACATTTTGTAGGCCTATTAAAAATATATACTAGCACATAACCTAATATATTGCATATCATTGTTTTAAAAGAAATTAGAAAAATTTAGTCCTATAATCCAAAATATTTGTTATAGTCTGTGATGGGAAGTATCTTATTTTTAGTTATAGAATTTAGTTAAAACATTTTATACAAATAGTTTGTAGGCATATTTTTAAAACATAAATTTCTTTTCAATTTCATGAACTCCACAGATTTTCCTGAAGTTAGATTATCTTGTTGTATACAAATGTGCAATAATGTAAATTGTATTTATTTTTTGTACTTTTTATTTAATAAAATACCGGTACAAAGAAATTTGATTATTAGTCATCAAAACATTTTGTTGCTATTTTGTATAGATTTAGTTTATAAACAAACTGAACAAAGGAAATAATTCTTTTACTAAAACTGTCAGAAAGATATATAGTTGTATATACTATCTTAATAGCTCAATATGACCTCCATCTGTTTGCAAATGTAACAGTGATTTTCCGACCATGACCGCTGAATTATCTCTGGAGTAGCAGCACTAATTAAATCTCAAAGATGGTTTATTTAAAGGATTTCTTGTAAACTACTATTTTTATATGAAAAGTCGGGTATAAGCTCAAAACTTATTTGCCCTTGCGGGCAAACTATGGGAACTTAATGCCCGCCTCGTATATATAGAATAAAATATATACAAACGTTTCATTTAAGAGGACCAAACTGTTTTAACATTAATTTGTAAACAAAGCCTTGTCTTTTTTGGCTTTACAAAGATGAATGACACGCGATTGTAAATTATCTTTTTATTCAAAAACTCCATTATATCCTGTTCAGCGGTGTTTGCTGAGACGTTTCGCCTATTCACGTGATCAAAGGCTAAAAGCCAATGAGACAGAGCTTATTCATGTGATCAACTAGTGACAACTAATGACAAACACAGGGGTTCACAGTTGTCATATCGTCTCTTACCTCCTTGTTTGTGTGTCGGGTGCCCATGTTGTAGTTTAAAATTTTTAACTTTTTAATTGCGTTTGATGGTTCAATATATAGCGTAAGATGTAATTCACTAAGAGCACAGATACAAAATATTCTACATGGATGACTAATTGGAATAAGACTGGTGTTGCCACGTTTGAATCGAAAACAAGTAAGCAACATTGAGTAATTAATCATCAGGAAGAAAACACACCGTTCCCACTTCTTTACCTTAGATCTGGCAATTGAATATCATTTGTTACTGAGGTCGCTGGTGGTATAGTGTTGAAGTGGACTCTCTAGTGGGTGAATGTCTCACTGTTCTACCAAGTTTTAATATGTCAACTCGATGGGTTCTACATATTGATGGAAATGAGGTTGATTGTGAACTGACCTCTTATCGCCTACACTAGCCATAGATAGTGCTGGATTGCAAACACTCAATGAATGTACTATATGTTGTTCAGTACCGTATACCGCAGTAAGTACTCAAACCAAAATGGTGGCAATAGTACAGTCATAGACAAAACTTTATTTTTCTTTGAACAATCGGATAAAAGAATCGTTCACTTTGTTCATTAAGTGTTTAAGGTGTGTTCACATAGGAAATAGGGAGAACATTGCATTTTCAACCATGTAAAATAAATTATGTAGTACAAATTTTACATTGATTAATCTTTGATTAATAGGTGTAGTTTATTCAAAGATTTGCAACTCGTTAGACATTGTTTGACAAAAAAAGAAAGAATTGTCAGTGACAGAGCTGAAGAACACTGAACAATGGAGACACAAAACAATGCTTATTTTACCAGCAAAATACTTGTCTTCACTACCGAATGTTCTTTTTCTTCTGTCTGGGCAGTGAATTTCTTTACTATAAAATCAATAACATAATGAATGTAATATTTGTCAACAAAATGTGTATTACTACTCATGTTTTGCTTCCAAACATACGTCAAATTTAATCAAAATAAACCGGCTGACACAGTACGGTGACTTGATTAATTATTTTTATAATTTGCATCAACAATAACATACATTCAAATAAAATTTGTTTTATGCATTAATATGATTGATTGCTAACTTGCATTAGGCTGATTTAGGCCTATCTGAGCGTTATTTATCAGCATACGAAGCAATTATGTTATCTATTTAGCAATATTATAATTCTGCAACTACTGTATATAATTATTGTTTAAATCAAAATGTATAGTAAGAGATATTCTTTGAGTTGTAATTCCTATTTTTTCTAAATGTTGTAATATTTAAGGTGGAATAAATCTTTACATTTCATCCAGTATCAATGAATAGCACCAAAAAGTACTTTTCATTATAAGTGTGTATTTGTGACGGAGTATTAGTCACTTTGAGCAATCGCTTTTTACAATAATGTGTGCTACCAACAGCAAAAACACAACTCAAATAATCACTCTTTAACACACTAACCACTTGGAAATACAATTAAATGTCTATAGTAAACACAACAATTTCTAAGTAAAATATCTACTTTGTTCTCTATTTTATGTTATTTGTTGTGTAGTTTTATTCCTTGTTATATTTATCAAAGTTTATTTGTATTTTTTGTTACTTATTGTTTGTTAAATTTTTAAGACTGTGTTCACTGATTGTGTTGATTGTGATTGAAAACTTTTTTTAATGTACAAATAAAACCAATACTATTTTAGTTTTAAAAGTAACATGTAGTTTTGATTGTATGTCATTAAGAAGTTAAAATATTAGTGTCTAATAGTTATATAAACTAGGAAGAATATTTTATATTTTTGTTTTTTTTTTTCATGGTTTGTTATTTAATTTATTTGTTTATAGTTATAAATTTAGACTGAATGAGTAATGGAATAATTAAGTTAGTGCAACCTTGATTGATTGTAGTATATATTAGTTATATAAATTTATATTGTTTAAAAATTGTTTCAAATTAATAAATATGAATGATGTTTGAGCTGTTGTTTTTAGTTTGAAAGTTGACAGGTTTAAATTCCTTCAAGAATATAACGGGTAGATACAAATTTATTTATATTATACCGAGACAGCAACGTGACGAGTCGTTAACTATTCTTCAGGAACTGTGAATATCCTTTCTTTTAACTTTGCTGGCTCTTTTTTTAAGTTCAGTCACTGTGTGGTGGTTGACATTATTTTGTGTTTTATAAATTTGTGTTTTACAATTTGTCTTAAAGTGTGAGGTTATATGATATTAACCAGTATACACGGATCCCAGACTCAAAATGTTCATTTGGAATACGATTGGATCTGAATGAAATATTACAGGTAAGTAATACTAACTGATTGATACCAGTTTAAAAATAAGTTTTTTATTAATATTTCTATTAATAAAACCACCTATTATTTTCTTCTTTTTACCTGCACATTTCACTTTAAATACTCTAGTTAATTGTCATTCCAAATATAGCGGTTTAAAATTATCAACGAAATAATTAATTTTAGATATTTTTATGTTTAACTAAAAAGTCAGATCTACAAAAAAAAAATATGGGATTTGTTTTCCAGCGAATTAATATTATTTCAATGGTTTGTAAACTCTTATAATGGCTGAATACGAAGAGAAACTGAAAATTTGAATATCGTAATTTCAAAAATTAATACAGGAGGAATATAAAATTTGAAGACAGTCACTGAGGTTTCTTTAAACTTCATGTAAACAAAAATAACCTTTCATGAGAAATTTAAATAATGTTATACAGTATACAACTTTTTTTATTTTTTTCTATAAAAGTACATATTTTACAGTAATAAATATATAAAATGTATAGTAAATAAATAGAGTGTATTAATAAATACATAATTTAGTGATTAAAATATTTTAGAACTCTAAAAGATGCTGTTATCACTGGTCGGATCCATAACTTTTCCTGCGACTACAATAACGTTGTTGGTACGATCACGGATGAAAAATAAGAATGGGTGGTCTGCTTTGAAAGTATCGAAATCTGCACGAAGGCCGACATCGGTTGCTGAAAATTAAGTTGTTGACATTAGTGCCATGTTGATAAACTAAGTATCACAAAAATTATTTCATTCTACGGAGAATTATTTATTTGTACTTTGATTAGTTATAGGGTAATTCATAACAACTGTCCACAATGTTTTGAGGGAGAATGTTGTTAAATATAATCCTTATAATTTTCATATGAAGAATATTATAAACAAATTGATTTTGTTTCCCATGCTCAAGAGTATTTCATAAACTATAATACACATGGTTTGTATCTTAAGATATTCAAATCAAACCATAATTTTATCGATTTATTTCAAATAAACCTGACAAGTTTGAGTTTTTGTGAAACAACTTTGATATTATGTACTACAGTTTTAAAATGGCGACCAATATAAAATGCAAGGGTTGACTTTGTTTTAAATCTATCATTCCAGTTGAAACCATGTCTTTAAGCATTGAAAGAGCTTTCAAATGATATGACTACAATTTCAAATTATCAAAAATTCTAAAACACATACTTTTTTAATTTTCAAAAATCTATAGCAAGATGGTCATTATGCATATCATTTCAAAGTGTTTGTTAAAATAAAGTTTTTTGCATTTGATATTTTTTCCATCTCATAATGTTTACCTAAAAGAGGCAAAAAACATTGTGGATGGATATAGAATCTGATTTTTTCCTTTTATATGGTTGGTACCATGTTAAATCGTTATTTTGTTGTAAAGACGTTGAGAAAAATAAAATAAAAAGGTGATGATATATGAATAACAGTGATCATCTTTTGTGAGGGGTGAATTAGCAGCAAGTTTAATTAACAAATTTTGGCAACAATTATTGAAGTATGATATTTTTTATTCTTTTAACCCTCACCGTGCCCTGGTTATAGCTCAAATTGGCCAGCCGGTTTTTAGTGTTTTGCAAGCATATTATTTTAAAAAATTCGCCAAAAATAGTAATTCTATCCCAATCCAAAAGTTAGTGTTCTGTACCTTTTTTGTAGAGAAAGGTTCAAAGAACTCATATATGCAATTAAAAATTTTATTGATGTAAAATTGTAAAAGTTATTAACTCAAGAAACAAAAAATGTTCAGTAATGAAAGGAAAAAGTTCAACTTTAGACCTACATAACAAGTAGTAAACATTTTTTGTAATTTTTTCGTAAGCGTAAAAAAGTTTTGTATGTAGTTCTAAATAGAACTGTATAAAAACATTTATCAATTTCAAATTTCTTATTTTGAAAAAACCAGTTTTTATGTTCCAAATACTTAACTGCTAACAAAACTAGGCCTAGTTTGAAACGTAATTTACTAATACATGCTTTGCCCAAAAATGAAATATAATTATAACAAAGTGTAGAGAATAAATCAAAGAAAAGAACGGTGTACTTGTCTTTCCTTAGTTCACAAAAGTGTTTGAGTTATCTTTATTTGAATAACAAAATGACATCAATGTAATGAAAAGTCGCAGGATGCGTCATATAAATATCGTGGGAACCCATACGCTAGATGGCCTCACCAGATTGTCCTAATTATGTACTTTTCATCGCTGTCTAGACAAGCAAAAAACTGGTTATTTCTAGTTTAATTCCCACCGTTAGAAAGATGAAACTGTTCTCTACAAAATGGTGAAAAGAAATCTGTCAAAACGTATAATATAGTAGGTGTTATCTCGGTTGACAAATGGGCCGTTTCATTGGTTGAAAAACTGTCCAATCGTAAGGTTTACAGAAATCATGTAAAATAGTGACAGCTGATTGGAAGGCACTATTAGAAAGATAAATCTTGACAAATCCAATGGTATCGTTATAATCTTGATAGAAATACTTCTGCAGGTGAGCTTGAACGTTGAAGAAGTGGGAAATAACAGTACAATTGTATGCAAATTCACGCGTTGAAATAGCTGTAACCCGATCTGTATATTTTAAAATGATGTTTACGTATGTAAATATACGTTTTACGAGAAAGTTTTAAATGCAAAAATGAAAGTTTAATTGATTGCCTTTCCAACGGTGCCGGTTTTACGATTGGATGATTTTAAGTGTATTAAATAACGGAATATGCAAATTCTCGCATATGTTCGAAATGGCTGCATCTTACCCCTGAGAGAAAGTCACTTTGGGCAGTCTGGCACTGTGAGGGTTAAAGTACAGTACAATTACTTACGGATTTTTACTTTCTCCCCCTATACCATAGTATATGGAGAAAGTATTGTATTCGTCAAAATTTTCGAGTTTGAGTTTTTGGTGGAAATATCCGTTTTGTGTCCCCCTGAACCTAAAAAAGTGGTTTTCGGAGTGATGTCTGTGTGTGTGTCTGTATGTGTGTCTGTGTGGATGTTATCAGACCTAGAGCCTAAACCAGTCGTCCGATTTTGATGAAATTTGGTATGGAGGTACTAATCCATGGTATCTCCAGGAGTTTTTTTCATTTTTGTGAATTTTTTATTTTTAAGGGTAATTTTCCCATAAAAACCCATAAAATATCGGAAAAATTAACTTTTCTCAAAAACGGCTCTAACGATTTTGATTAAAATTTTACAGTTTATTAGGGACCTAAAGTACTATAAACTGTAAAATTTTAATCAAAATCGTTCGAGCCGTTTTTGAGAAAAGTTGATTTTTCCATTATTTTATGGATTTTTATGGGAAAATGACTGTTAAAAATAAAAAAATCACAATAAATTGGTAATAGTATTTCTTTATTAAGTTTCTATAATGAGGGAGAAAGTATGTGTCAGTTTCCTGATACCGTTTATTTAAATTATAAACCCCTGACTGTGTAACACTGGAGAATACTTGTAAAAATGTGTATGTAATGAAATATTAATTACGATGGTGAGTCAAATATAAACCAGAACTTTGTATTTATTGATCATAAAAAAAAATAAAAACATTGCCAACATTTTCCTCCTTTGTCCACACATTTTTCTTAGCGTTTTGTTAATGCTTACAGGTTCCTTCTGCAAAAAAACTTTCAGATTGCGCAAAAACGTCAAAAAATTACGGGCACAATCCTCGACTTTTTGATCCTTCTCAGATCATTTCCCTCCCAGCGCTTCTCTCAATCAAAAATAGTCACAGAAGGACAAATCTGGTCTGTGGGGAGAGTGTTCAAGACTTGTAACCTGACCGGTTTTTTTTTATTCAGCCAATACAATAAAGTCGGAACCCATTTTTTGAAGTCATAACAGTCTGTGATAATGCCATGAACAGCAATTGCTTGACAATTAATCACCTTTTTCAAACTGCATAGATGTTACCGTCTGTGAGACTTGGTCATCAATCTAGTCTTTTATTTTCCAATCAAACACTTGGTTTAAGACAGTGTAGTGTCTCTGAACTGCGCCTTCATCTAGTAAAAATTTCCGATGGTTCAACACCTTCTTTCGTTGAAGACTTTATTATAATCCGTTGCACAACGGGAGAAATGGAACCTCTTGCTCACTCAAACGTTGTATTGAGGAAAGAATGGAGAGAAACTCGTCACCAAAAGAGTCTCACACTCACAATAAATGAACCTTGAACGCCCCACTCTTCTTGCTCCCCCCCCCCCCTGTATTGTCTGAGGGGGTGAGGTGCTAAAGTCTCGTTTACATTTGACCAACCTTCTTACATTAATGATTTCATTATTTTGTTCTGAACTTTGTTAAGTGAAAAAATAATTTTCCCACTGACTATCAATTTACAAAACAAAGTAATAATGTAAAGAATATAGTTTTTACTACGTACATTTTCATAAACACCAAAATTAGTACTGTACTGTACTTATTATTGTTTAAAGTTTTAAGACCTGTAATATTTTAGGAGTTATTAATTTCGTTTGTCCGTTGAAAATTTACCCTTGAATAAAAAGTTTGTGTTGATAAATGAATGTAATTGTTTGTTTGATTACCTGTAAGATAGTTAGCGTCAGTCTGACCTTCATCTACTTGTACTGTCACCATCTGTACAAGTTCCCCTAGTCTTAACTCTTCAGACGTTATTCCTGATAAATCTGCCTTTTCTGAGAAGATGTCAGTCACTCCATACTGTAAAAATATAGAGAAAATATGCTGTTCAGAATTTGATTAACATTAATACTTATTTTAGATTTTATTACAAAGAGATATATTTTACATCTGTGCTCAGAAAATATTCATTCATTCACTTACAGGTAAACCTTTATTTACTCGTACTTCAACACTTATTCCCTTTACATTTCTTTCATCGGTCATGTCACTTTGGGAAACATTTCTGGAAGCCTTCTTTTTGTATAGAGTTGAGCTGATTCATAGTTTCTTGCAGGACGTTTCTCTTGACTTTAGTCAAGTACCTTTCAGTGGCAATTCCAGTATTTGAAATAACCCAAATCACATGGGAGAAGCTGAGGAGTGATGGGAAGAATGAACGGATGTATTGTCATGACAAACTTGTCATGTTTTTGTTGCTCACATATCTGGCCTTTTATGTTGCTCAGCATTACAGAGGAGATGCATAACCACTAAATAGTATGCTTCATTAATTGTTTGCACTATTTCATGTTAGTGGAAAAAACGGCCAGCATGACTTTGATTTTGCTTCAGCCGTAGGGATAACGAATGCTTCCACGATGAAGAATTGACTTTCGATTCTGGCTTTTACCCATATAACATTAACGTTTTCCTCCAATGATTACAGTCATCTGAAAGCTAGGGTTACTTTTTTGCAGCCCAACGTGCCCTGTAAAAGATTATAACGAAGCTGATTTTTTTGCACTGGTTACAACTTTAGCTTTTTACTTCAGCTGGTTACACTTTTGCCGACATTCTTTTCAGACCAAGCTTGCAGTTTGTGACTGACACACTATAGATGGTTGATGGCTGTCCTGAGTATTTCTACACTGAAGTTCAATGTCCATACTATAATTGTTCATTGTGAATAAAAAGGTTCAATACTATTTGGAAGACCTCGTGCACTAAATATTTTTTAACTATTTTTTTTATAGTTATTGATAAACTTTTTGAGTTAAATATTGGAATACAATTTAAATAATGATTCTTTATGTTGTATAGGCTATATTATTTATATATATATATATCTCTGTCAAAAGCTAAACAATACTTATGATTTGGTTTTTGCAGGACTTTCAACTTCATTAATTTTTCGAGTAGAAGTATTTTGTTAAATTAGCTACACTTTATATTGCCAAATTGTGTCTTGTCATTAATAATCATTTTTTTTTGTTGCTATATTACATTTCGTTCGCTCTTTTTAATTGTAGCTAGTTTCAAAAAATTGAATTTGTTTAGTCACTAGAAATTTTGTAAACTCTTTCAAATATTGGTCAAATTATAAGGACTATAAAACACAAAATTAATTTTGAAAGGCTTTACAAAATTTCTAATAGTGTAATATAGGTTTATAAAACCAAACATATCTGGAATCATTCAAACCTGTTATTCTAAGCATTCAACTATAATAAATTAGAAAGATCCTTACTTGGTGCTCATAGGTCATTGGTGCTCATGGAGAGTAGAATTACAAGTCAATAGCACGATTTGAATCTTTTACAGCCGTTTCATAGAAGGTTCTTTAAAAGAATATATTTTTTATAAGTTACCTATATTATGTCCTTTCAATATTCAAACCTGAATAATAAATTTAGTTAGCAATAACCCTCTGGCTTTATACAGTTAATAAGTTTATTGAGTTCATAAGTTCAGTACTTACATATTTTTAAACTGGTTATATTTGCATGTAAATGTACATATATTAAATAGAAATTGTTTTAATTTTGTTGAAATAAAGATAACTGAAGTAATATTTGCCTCCTCACCTTTTCAAGAGCATTTTTGGGGTCGCTAATTGTTTGGAAACTGAATTTAGGCAGATTTACGTCCACAGGTCGTGGGTCCAAATCCTTGTAGACTTTGTTCAGTGAATATCCTGTAAGATCGGAAACCAGTTTGGGTAATCCATCTCGTGAATTTGGTAATAAGACCAATAACGAATAGCGATCACCCTAGTTAGTGCAGAACAAAAAATACGTTATTAGATCATCAGTGCCATTGCTAAAATAAAACTATTTAGATACATGTATAAAACATTTGGATCTTTTTTAGCTTGTTTTAATAAGTTTTTACAGGGTGTTCATAAATATATTCTGATAATTGAAACATCAAAAGAAACAAAAGGTTTTGCATCTTCATATGTTCTAAAATCCTTGTTTTCTGTCTATCCACGATTTTGTATTTATTAAAAAAACGGTGACTTCAATATAAATACATGATAACAATATAAAATTTTGCAAATCGTTAAATATTATTAGATTGTGATTTTAAAAATTTGATTAACTTTAAAATTTAAAAACATTGTAAAACTTAATTACAGATAAATTATCTTCATACATATTTGTCATCGCCATTCCAACTATATTGATTATTACTAAATAGATTAATATGGCTTACCGTCACAATAGTCAACATATCTTTTTATTGCACTAAGTCCGTTTCGGATATTCAACCAACGAGTGGTAGTTCCCGTTGTCATTGTTTAAAAACACATAAATATACGAACACAACACAAATTCTGTGTACATTTTATTTTCTTCTTGTAGTAGGCCGACTTTCACAAAGCGTACTCCGTGACAGTAGTAGAATACACGACGTCACAGTAGGCCTACTACACGAAGAAAATAAAACGTATACAGAATTTGTGTTATGAGTTGTGCGATAAAAACGGCCGTAGTGCAATGAAAAGAAATATTGACTATTGTGACGGTAAGTCACATTAATATATTTAATAAATTTTCTTGTTATACAAAACAAAGCAAAAATGTAACAAAAAGTGTTTATATTTTTAGGGTTCTGTGCCTAAACAGGATAAAATGGAACTTTTATAGGATCAGTGTTTATCTGCTTTTGAAACAGCTATTTCAAGAAATAAAAGTAAAAAAACACAATTTTAATAATTTTGTATAAAAAAAACTTTTGTTTGCTACCAAACAATTTTGGAATTAAGTAATAAGTTATTCCTGATGTATTATGATTTTTGAATTCTGTATTTATTAGATTAACGGCAGCTGATTGCCAAGAAAAACTTTTGTTGTTTTAGTAAATTACCAAGAATTATTTGTTAAAATTTTTCACCAATATATTGGGTATCCTTTGACAAACGATACAAGTACCATTACATCAACTTTTTTCCCATTATTTTGACATACATTTCACTGTTCAACAGATATTTATTTGCTTCTAACTTTTATCATTTGTATCTTTGAAGTAAAACTTCTTCAGATGCAGCAGCATAAGTTCTCTTTGGATTCTAAATTATTTTGATTAATGGTGTAAATAATAATTCAAGGATGTACATTAGTATTATGAAATCAAATTAAACTCAATGCCAAATAAACTATAGGTTTTAACAATTACTTGGAATTAACAAGTGAGGCATTGAACATGACAGATGTAGAAGAGGAATAATTTGTTTAAC
This sequence comes from Philaenus spumarius, assembly GCA_018207615.1. NCBI lineage: Eukaryota > Metazoa > Arthropoda > Insecta > Hemiptera > Aphrophoridae > Philaenus > Philaenus spumarius. The sequence goes on along the minus strand of JAGFPH010000398.1, from coordinate 156,243 downwards.
ACTTTTGTGAATTAGAGCGTTCCTGCAAGAAACAAATGTGCCCAACATCCACTATATATAAATAGCAATAAAATGTAACCTTGAACAAATTCTTACCTCATAAGGTAACTCGATAGCTTCACAGTCCAGCTCAGTAATCTCCCCAACTTGGAAGGTACCTTTAGCTTGCATAGTCACCACAGGAATCTTCTCATCTTTAGACTTGTAGAAACTGGTTTCGTCCTTGTCCTCAGTTATTTTAAATGGTGTTGCCCAGGAACCACGGAAAAACAGACCGTTGAATATAATCATCTTGGAATTCGGATTGAGTCCAGAATCTACAATCAAGTCAAAACTAAGTTGATATTCTTTTTATGTAGTTTATAAAACACATGCTCAGAATTGTTTTCTTAATGTTCTTGTTTTGTTCTCCTTAGATTATTATGGATGGAAAGTTAATAACTTACGAAAATGACAGAAACACGATTATAACCATCTGGCTCGACCTTGTTAAGTCTTAAATTTTATAAACCGAACGGTTAAACAATTAAGCTATTTTTCTTGATTATAAGTGCGGTTTTGTCTCATTCTGCTGGAAAAATTACTACTTAGCTGCTTAATAGTTTTAAAATGTTTCCTTCCTAAGAAAGGGTTTAGAAATCATTGAATTCTGAATGTTGATGTCTTAAAAATGTTTACTGAAACGTGAAGGGACACAGATTCCTTTTTATATTTAAGAAATTAACTGATTGATGTATTGTTTGTTAATCTCTTAAGCTGAATATATGTAAAACCTTTCTCACTCTTAATGCATGAACTCATTTGTAAATGGCAACATGTAATCTAAATGTATTGCCATAAATAAGTACATCATTTCCAAGGGCACTTACAATGATGGATCAATTTAAAACAAAAGCAACTTCCCATGCAACATGTTGCTGTTTATAAATGTGTACTTGCCTTTATACCCTTGTATCTTGAATTGTAATAATATCATAATTAAATTTTCTTTGAAGTGTTTACTATAGTGGCAACTATATGGCATCCCAACTTTGGTCATATTCTGCTCTCTGTGGAAGTCTTTATCCACTATGGCGCACAGCAACACAATCAATCTATTACGTAACCCTCCTTATTTTATTAAACACTGGCTTGAGTCAAGAATAGCATTTCTGCTGAAATGAGCACGTTAAGAGTCATGGCCTGTCTTTAAACGAAACTCTGCGACTGCTACTCTTTTTAGTTTATATTTATTTTCCCCTCAAGTTTGTTCTATTTTAGATAATGTCTGGACTTTTGGGGCAGAAAGTTGCTCACAGTCATTACATATCTTTTAATTTTAGGAATTATCGTTGTTATGTTTTAGAGCCTTTAAAGGATGATGTGGTTCCTTTTTCTCCAGTGTGTCAACTATTTTGTTTTCATTGTGCCGCACATGGGAGGGTATTCTCTAGAAACGGATTTCTTTTTCCAACGCAGTCAGATATATTAGGAGCATTCCTAATATATTTGTTTCTATATAATCTCTTGTTAAATGTTACGGCCTGGGTAGTTGATTTTTTTAGGTATTAGGTTGTGCTTTCAAACTAGCAAATTATTGCAAATAGCCTGCACTTTTAACCTTCTAGTTTGGGTTGATACTTACGACTTTTTAATATTTCATTTCATGTCAAAGTTAATTTTAAACAAAATAATTATAGTAGAAATAAACAATCTAGTTATACTCAGATTTGTAATCCTGCTGTGATCTATTAAAATATCTTTTCTTAAAACCTAACCTAACTCTTACCTGAAGCGTTGCGGCCTACGATCTTGTTTGCAGAAAGTATACTGGCAATATCTTGATTCCTGTTATAACTTCTAGCCGATGCTGCTGCAATTGGTTTGCTTTTATCATTTTCTTTTGGTATTTGTTTTTTGTTGTCTTCTTTTTCAACATTTTTGTTTTCTTCAACATTTTCCTCGATTGGTGTTTCTTTAGTCGGATCAGGTTTAATTTCAGTAGATTCATTTAGATCGAAATTCAATTCATTGTGCACTCTGTCAACACTTTTTACTTCTGTTAAATAATTTTCTACCAGAATGTCTTTGTAATTTTGATCAATTGAGTAGTTCTTGTACACGTAAAACCAGTTTTTAAATTCTGGTTTGTTCAATGTCCATTTTTCCTGAACAAAAAATCGTAAATATTATTAATACCTGTAGTAGTTTCTTTATAAGTAAAAAAACATTACTGATTCAAAATAACTAAAGACCTTTTTTGCTCGAATGGAATTATAGGGACTATTCTGTGATTTAAATGACACAATTATTTTTTAACTCCATATTTTTATAAATGTATTATACTTAATAGTGTGTACTTTATATATATAATTAACTTTTTTGTATGAAAAGGAAATATAGGCAGAAAACAAATGTATAAAATAAAGCAAGTTACACAGTGATTAGATAACAGTCACAAATTATTTGCATAATTCATTAGAAAATTTGTGTTACTTTTCTCTATACAAATAAACAAACATTTAAAAGTATGAATTAACAGTAGTTATCAAGTGGCTCCATTGGCGGATCCAGGGGGCGGCTGTGGGGGCTGCTTATTGGTTATTATATTTTTTTTAATCGTCTAAGTGGCAGACTGCTCAATTGAAATTGAGTTGTCTCAGACAACACAACTTGTATCGAACATTTCATCCACTAAATAGTATCAAATCTCAATAAAACAAAAACCATTGGAAAGAAAATGTTTTAAACTTCAATTTTTGTATTTACAAATTTCTTCTAAAAAGTATATTTACATATGTAATTATCGTTGTAAAATTGTAGTTACCTAAATCAATATTGATGCCGCGCTAGAAAGCATAAGGAAATGACTCAAACTCGCCACTTTTTAAAGGCAAATAATCGTTAGACAGACTTGTTTTGAGAAGAAGATAAGGACACCACTGGATTTGTCAAGATTTTAACTTTCTACCCAGGGCCGGATTCCCCAATTTTTCGACAAACTTGCAATGATAAAGTTGCATCGTATAGTGGTGTTTAAGCAATTAACATATAGGCCTGATATAATTTTGTATTAAAGGTTTTTGGGGAAGTAACTTTAACCAGATTAGGGGGCGGAAAAAATTATTGGGCAAAAGGGGCGCCAAAATGCTAAATCCGGCCCTGTTTCTACCACGATCTAATCATTCTCCATTCTTATAGTTTCTTAGATATGAATTTGTCTGTAAACCCTTGCCATTGGACAGTTTTAAAAAAATGAGAAAGCACATTTTGCAATCGATGTGTATCTATTACAAATCTATAATCTATATGCAGTATTCGTATAATAATTTTTATATCGATTTGAAGTGCAAGTTCTATATTTTCGTTTAATATAAGGAAAACCTGGTTTAGTGTTCCGAACTATTCGTGTATTTCCGTGAAATATGTACATTTTCAACGCCCTAGGCGCGTTAGTCGTTACCTTTTCCTGTCTGGCTAGAACTATATATACTATAAGTGTGAGAATTTTGTTTACTTGTTGTAATTTAGTGGAATAAGTTTATAGAATAAATATATTTAAAATTTTCAAGTACAGTACAACCTCGTTAAATCGGACCAGCCGGAACCACGGCCGATTCGACATAGGTAACGAAAATCCGTGTTAGCCGGATAGAGAGCATAAAACATCAAAAAATGAAAATACACTGTATACTTACAATATTTTCCTATATTACGGAGAAAAACACTATAAAAATATTAACTGGTCACAATAAAACGAAAAACACTTCTGTGGACTGTCTACTTTTTGGGGAAAAGTTTCTGTTGCGTCAACTTCGAGTAACGTTTAAGTGCTGCACGGCAAACAAATTTGGCGGAAACACGATCACCGAGCAGTACACTACGATTATACGCTCGTATAAAGCAATAGTGCTACCAAAATGCATATTTTTATTCGTTGCAAACCGGTCCGGGTTACCCGGAGATCCGACTTAAAGGGGCCGACAACGAGGTTGTACTGTATACAGTTCAATTCTATGGTTTATTCTCTACAATTTGTTATAATAAAACTTTATTTTTGGGTAAAGCATATAAACCTTAATTCCTGTTCAAAATTGGTGATCGTGAAATAGTCTAAAAAGACGTTTTCAAGCCCTGTATTCCAAAAAATTATCCTATACCCCCCCCCCCCCCCAGAAGCCCCCTCCTTGAAAACCGGCTGGATCCGCCCATGAGTGGCTCTGAGAAGTAATATTAGATGAAAACAGTAAACATTCACCTATCTGCATTGTAGTATTTAATTACCCCCAATAGATATCTGGGTGTTAAAAAAACATTGAGTATTCTAAGAAAATTTGTGATTAACATCTTCAACAAAGAATTGCGGTTTAAAAATAAATAATGGATTTCACCCACCTTGAGATTAAAAAATACGTTGTCCAAGTGCCGTAGTTCAAATTTAAAAATAATATTAGGAATGTATTCCACGTCAACACAATAACATGCACAACACATACACAAAAACACACATACTACTATGGGCGATATTTTTAAATTACACACGACGTTTTGCGAAGTATATAAATACTTAGCGTCTTCAGGTGAATAAACACAAACTAAGTCCTACTAGTCCTGGGGCCCAGGCCTTTAAAATTTTATGATTACCTAATTCTTGAGACTTCGTATATCTCTTATTTAAGTCGAGTCGGACAACATTTTTATTTGCAAAAATTCTCGGTAGCGGGGCGTTTTCCTTTGAGAACCCGGCAAAGTCATTGATTTGATGCGGTAAAAAAATTTATAACCTAAACAATAATCTTTCTTTTAATCGAAAGTTTGTTTTATGTAGAAAACGAGAAACATTTTGTCGGACAAATATGATTGGTCATTTCTGCGCGTCCGACACCCCGAACACGGCAAAGTTATGGCGTAAAAAAAATTTAGTACCTAACTGCTGATTTTTTCAGAATCGTTTATAAAATATATATATAACTAAGTGGTAACCTTGTCCGACAAAATTGTCGGGGCATACTTGTTGTCGGACGCCTTAAAGCTAAGGGTTTCATGCAACCCTTATATTTATGACCTTTTGTCGGACAAAAATAGGGTATGTAAAGTGTCTTATTTTGTGATCAGTGATTCAATTGTCCGACAAAAAAATTGGGGCAAATAATTAGTCCGACAAAAAAATTGAATTTTTTAATTAAATCTATAAATTGTAAACGGGAGGCGCAGTTCAATTCAAACGCATTTTTCTCAGTTAGTTATAGTATAGTGCTAAAGCTGAAAATTGATTAAAATGTTATTTATAACATTTAGAAGGGCATAACAAACCTGTTTGCGAAATTTTTCATCTGCGTTAAATAAATAGTTCTTTAAAACTATAAAAAGTCTGTAAGTAATTTTCTGCTGAAAATTTTTATTCTTTGGAATATTATTTTATTTTATTAAAAACTCTACATCACGATCTTCGTAATACTACTAAAATGAAAAAAACTAAACTTTTATCTTAGGAGAAAAAACTCTAAAAATGTTTTATCGCACCATCCTCTTATATGCGTGCATCATTGCAATGTTCAATCAACCATAAAAATCTATAAAAATGTGTGGTTTTTTGCCTAAATTGGAATCCCTAAAATTGGTCCCTGTTCTGGGGACCATGATCGGTGCTCATTTGCTACTCCCGACCTTAACTCTTACCTAAGGGTTACTGCAATAGCTTATTTTTCCTATAGAAATTCGCTTATAACGGAATTTTACAAGCATACTAAAACGCTTTCAAATATTGAGAGAGGAGATGTTTTTGGAACAAAGTACAAAGACACATAATATACCTGGCCAATGCTATGTGCAAGGTAACTTTGGCATACGATTTGAATGGATTGCAAGTTTGATTTTATAAACATTAAATGGTGCTTAATATTGAGTTTATATTCTTTAATTTAATAACGAATTAGTCAGCTATACCACCCTTTGTATAAATGTTTACAATGTGTTTATAACAATATTGTACTTATTTAAATAAAAACCCTGTACCACAAAACAAGGAACAAAAACAATAACTAAACAACTAAATTGAGAGTTATGTTTAATATGTTACCCTTATGTACATTTCGATGACATGGTCATCATCCTCAGAGGGTTTTAACACTACGTAGTTATTTATAGTTAAACAATTTAGTTGTTTAGTTATTGTTTTTGTTCCTTGTTTTATGGTTCGGGGTTTTTATTTAAATCAATGTGATTTTGTCGCCACAGTGCTCTTTTATTTGTTTAATATTGTACTTGATAATTATAAGCTTACATTAATGTAACGCTATTAAATTGATTTGTAAATAATGTGTAATAATTACTAAATATTTATTCATTATATATAAATAAATTTTGTCAGTTTCTACATAATAATTTGTTTTCAAATATCCATATAATAACATTGCATTTTTTATATGTAGAACTACTTAATGTATGCTGCTTTTAATATATTCTAAATTAGTATGTTTTTCTCTTTTTTTTTTAAATCCCCAATATTATTGTCGTACAGATGGTGCAATGTGTTTGAAATATTATTACAAAAAATATAAAATAAAAATTGTATGTTAGGTCATAAATATAAGGGTTGCATAAAACCCTTAACTTTAAGGCGTCCGACAACAAGTATGCCCCGACAATTTTGTCGGACAAGGTTACCACTTAGTTATATATATATTTAATAAACGATTCTGAAAAAATCAGCAGTTAGGTACTAAATTTTTTTACGCCATAACTTTCCGTGTTCGGGGTGTCGGACGCGCAGAAATGACCAATCATATTTGTCCGACAAAATGTTTTTCGTTTTCTACATAAAACAAACTTTCGATTAAAAGAAAGATTATTGTTTAGGCTATAAATTTTTTTACCGCATCAAATCAATGACTTTGCCGGGTTCTCAAAGGAAAACGCCCCGCTACCGAGAATTGTTGCAAATGAAAATGTTGTCCGACTCGACTTAAATAAGAGATATACGAAATCTCAAGAGTTAGGTAATCATAAAATTTTAAAGGCCTGGGCCCCAGAACTATACGCCTAAGCCGCTCAGAGCGCCTAACACTGGTTAACTGAGCGTATCTGTTGTACGTGTTATTGTGTTGATGTAGAATACATTCCTAATATTATTTTTAAATTTGGACTACGGCACTTAGACAATGTATTTTTTAATCTCAAGGAGGGTGAACCCCATTATATGTTTTTAAATATCATATACCCCACCTATAATGTCTTTCAAAATAAAAAAAGAATTACTGCAGCTTTTAAAACATTCAGAGTTCGTCCAGCTTATATAGGTGAAAACTGAATTGTCTAAATTTGTTGCATAAATAAGAGTGATTGGTATTTAAACATTTTCTTGGTAAAAATATACTATTTGGAGAAAAAGTTCAATTTTGTACTCTCCAACAGATAAATTTTGTTATAGTTTTTCTAAAAAATTGATTTTGCCATTCAAAATTGAATTTTATCGGCTATTGTCTAATTAAAGATTAAAAAAGTTTTAAACATAATAAGACCGTTTTAATAATTCAACTTAATTTTTCTGTAAATATAGCAAACATTTGAAAATTGTTGTTTTATTAGAAAAAAAACTAACATCTACAAAATGCTCTAGACAGCTTATCGTTAAATACAGTGACTATCTTATTATTGTATAAAAATCTTGTTTATTTATAAACTTTCAATTGATACTTTAGTCAGAAAAACATCTGGTGTGCACATCACACAACTTTCCTTACCAAAATAGATGCTGTATCAATTACCAAATTTTTCGAACGAGAGATTGATGATACCATTTTCGAGTTAATAGGAGTATCCGTTTCGAAGAAAGCGGTACTAACTTCAAAACGGTTAATCCCACGGACCTGATTTTGGTCTCAATCGATTTCTCACCCCCAAAAATGTCAAGGTCGATACCAAACACGGCTAGTTTAAAAAAAGTCATTTTTGCCCCCAAAAAGGGCGTTTTTGGGGTCAATTTTTGAAAATATGGAAAAAGTTGAGTGGGGTATCTTTTTTGACATTCTTTTGGACGCTGAATCGAATGAGACCATTTTCAAGTCGATAGGACCAGCCATTTCGGAGATACAAACAAAATAACTTGCGTTTTTGTAATAACTTTTTTTCAACGAATTTTTAAGGGTATATAGCGTACATAGCGTGTTAAGGGGGTCTGAGTAGAGTATGTTAGCAAAGTTTAATCAAAATCGTTAGAGGGGTTTTGGAGTAAATACCAAAAATGTGCTAAAAACTGGTCCCACGGTAAGACACCAACTCCGATTTGCTTCAAATTTACATGGGTTAAATTGTTTACGTGTTTGAAGATATCCTGTAAATTTCAGCTTGATCCGTCCAGCCGTTTGCCCTGTGCACTCCGGACACACACACACACACAGACACACAGACACACAGACAGACCAATTGCCAAAAATGCATTTTTTGGACTCAGGGGGCCTTGAAACGTAAAGATATTATGAAAACTCGACATCGAATTTTTGGGTCGATCGCAATACTTACCTTACCTAGTATAGGGTAAGGAAAGTAAAAATAGGTTTAAAATATAAAATAGGGATTATTCATCTTTAATATATCACAATACCACTTTGTTAAAAGTAACTGTTTGGGCTGTTGAGTAACTTTTTACAAAATAGGGCATTTTTAACATCCATAATATGGAACACTTCGAAGAACTAAATCCCAGAATTACAAAGGAGAGTTCTTTTAAAAGACATTCCATGTTAATGTTTAAGGCTAGTGTCAAAGGAAATCAACTTGTAGGACCACACATTAAAAAAAACTTAAATGAGAGTTATTTAGATTTTTTTCTCAACAACTGCCTCTCTACCAGAGTCGGCTTAAGAGGGGTGCGCCCGCACAGGGCGCCAAGCCAGCAGGGGCGCAAAACAATTGTGATAAATAAGGTTGCTGTAGTACATCTTGCAGTAAGGAATTTTATAAAATCCAGTAGCGTCGTGTAAAGAAAACAATTTTACTTTTACAATTGAAGCAGTTTTATTTCATTAGTAGACTAAACAAACATAAACAAGAGCCATGGGTTGGGTTGGGGGCGCTTTACAGCATAGTATGATTCATCCAGAAGGCCAACTCATTTTTTCTGTTTTTTAACTTCCCGCTACCAATAAAGGGAAGTTATTGATTTCGGTCCGATTTTCGAAAGTCGAGTTTTCATTAAATCTCCACGTTTTGAAGTCCCAGGAAGCCATTCTGACTATTCCCGCCGAGGTGTCCGACCGTGTGTGTGTGTGTGTGTGTGTGTGTGGATGTATGTGTGTAAATAAATTTTTGTCGTACAGTTTCTCAAAAACGAATCAACCGATTGAATTCTACGACATGTCATTCGAAAGGGTGTATCAAAACTTAGATCTGATTAGATTTGAGAGTTAATCCATCGAGCCAATCCGAAGAAATTTAAAAAAATAACCTAAATTTTTTTTGAATTTTTATGTTTTTTAAAAATAACTTTAAAGCGTGCGAAAAAATCATAATAAAACCATATATACATTTTTTGTGCTTAAAAAACTGCGTCGACTGCTTTTTTGAAAATGAAAATCGGACGACGCATTCAAAAGCTATCGTTGTTTAAAAATTCACAAATTTTCGTTTTTTGGTATTTTTTGGTATTTTTTTAACATATCTTCCAGATTTCTCAACCAATCAGTATAAACCTGTACATTTTTTTTTTGTGCTTTAAAAACTGCGTAGAATGCTTTTTTTTAAATGAAAATCGAACGACGCATTCAAAAGTTATCGTTGTTTAAAAATTCACAAATTTTCGTTTTTTGGTATTTTAACAAATAAACTCATTTTTAAGCGTTTAAAATTCAAACTAAGCAGGAAGTTCTAGGGTTGGCCTGCACGGTCAACCAATTTCCAGATTTTTACTTTATTCTCCCGCCATCCGCTCCCTAGTCTCTACCTCTAATGCAAAAATGGAATCCACATTTCCGCAGTATTGTGTCCTGAGTCCTGAACCGGATTTGTTGCAAGTGTTTTCTTTAGATTGTTTTGTTTCACGTTCGTTTTTCCATTGTAATTTGACTTTACTATGCAGTAATAATATGCAAAAGCCTTATTATTAATAATAACATATATAGCTTTAAACTATACGAAGAGCTAAAAATTATCAAAAGTATGATTAAAAATCCAGAAAATTAAAAAAAACATGATTAAAGGACCTGAGGATGTTTCAAACTTCATAACTGAAAACGGGTTTGCTGAGAACTTCCCAACCGTAACATTAACATTAAGAATTATCCCAACACTTACAGTTTCTGTTGTTTCAGGGGAAAGGAGTTTCTCTAAATTAAAAATAATAAAAAACTATCTGAGATCTTCAATGTCCCAAGCAAGACTGGTCGGACTCTCCATGATATAACACTCTATAGAGTGTTTGATTCTTGAAAAAAATTATATAAGCAAAATCGTTACTGAATTTGCAAACAAAAAGTCAAGAAAAGTATACTTTTAGAAATCTTAAGTACAAGCAGGCTTGTAGTGTCATTGAATATCTTTTTCTTTTTGTATTGGTGTTTGGTGTGTTTTTAATATAATCTCTGGTTTAACATTTAGCAGTAACATTTTAGGTTGGTAAATTTAATTTTGAACAACAAAAATTCTGTATTACTCTTTTTAGCCGTTCTGTATTATTTATGTTTACGAAATATATTAAATAAATATATATTTTTTTAATTCTTCACTGGATTATTTTAGTTAAATCCATGTCATAAATAATTCAATCAGATAGACTAATTGGTTTTGGCAAAATCATTAACTCTATACCGACAAATTCCATAAATTAAAGAAGCAGGGCTATAAAAACTTGATATTTTTTGGATCTTAAATATTTAAAAAAACATGCAGTTATGCATCTTGAACCTTCAGTTCTGAGAAGATCAAAAACTATCTAAAAATGCATTAAAAATCACCAAATAGCATCAATTTTAAAAAAAAATCTTTTTAACCTTACGCCCCGGACCCCCACTGGCCAAGATTTGCACATGCGGCAGTTTACTCTTGAGCCCGCTCTGCTCTCCACGCTCAATCAATGCAGAATGCTACTGGTTCATTGAAAACTACTCAACAAGGATATCGGAAACTAATATAATCAGCCAGGTCTTAGGATCAAAAAGGAAGTTTATTCTACTTTTCCAAACTCTTAAGAGAAACTGAATTGCTATTTGAACATGCAGTAGTTTTTATTATTACAAAGCATACTATCTGAGAACAAAAATTTGCTTTTATCTTTATTGAAAATGTGTTTCAAATTTATCTTTATTAACAACAATTCAATTCTGTTAAACTTCTTGATTGTGTTTCTAAAATTATGTGTTTACATTTTAAAACTGTTTTTCTGTGGTTAAATAGAAGATATTTTGTACCAATTTATATTTTATACTTGTTTATTAAGTAGAGAAAGTTTTTATTCGACAATCATTTTATTTTTAATTATTAAAATAGTCTTATTAAAATATGTTATAGGCTTCACTCGCCTTATTTGCATACTGAGTATAATCTTTGTTCTTCTGAGTCAATTTTTAACCACTTCATACCACAAACAAATAAAAAATATTAAAACCGCACAGAATATCTAACTTTTCGGAAATACCAATGGCAAAGTTCTTAATTTTTGTAAAAAGAATTTTTTTAATCATAATTTCAAAGCTGTTTGAAGTTTTAAAATTTGGAAATTGGAATCTTATTCTAAACATTAAGCAATATATTTTTATAGGTACCTATAAACTGTTTAACTCATCCGATAACGCTGTATTAAATTTATTAAGGTATACAATGTTCATGTTTTTGTTAATTTTGAAAACTATTTTTAAATGACTGAAAGCTGTATTTATTTAAGTGTAGGGAAATAGCAAAATATCCCTCACCACCCAATTTTATAATTTAATAAATCACGCCAAAAATTTACATTTAAAAAAAATTATGTCAATTAATGTTTAGAACTAAAATCTTTAGATTAAAAAAATGTTATTAATTTCTTTGAATCTATTTCCTGGACCATTTATTGTAAAAACTTTTAATTATGTTACTAACCTTCAAATGGTCCTATGTGTGGAAAGCTATGTCCCATTTTAATTATTTAACGACCCTTTAATGGTGAACATTACATGTTTATACTTGTATGTGTTGTGTGATTATCATCTGAAACGTTTGTCTTCGACAATGACATAGGTTTGTGTCGAAACTAGTAAGATCTAGTAGCAGTAGAGGGGAATTAATAGGAGCATTTGAAGGTTAGTACATTAATTTTTTTTTAATTTTTTAAATGTCTTATTTCTAAAAGAATAATTTTGATTTTATTTCGAAACATACTAATGTATTCAAAAACGGTTAACTGTCTTATTCCTAGCTAGTACCTTTAATCCTTCCAAGATAGTTTTGTAAGTTTTCCTCACTGCATAAGTGTCTTCAGGTAAATGAAGAAGTGAAACTAACTGTTTACGGGTCTCTCCTCTTGCTCCTTCTGATAAAATTGCTAAAATAGATGAATAACCTAAGGGTGAGAAGACAAAGTTCTTCTCTTCTTCCACAAAACCCTGAAATAAAATGTTAATTGTGAAAATATATTAGTAATTAATTAATAGTTTAGTAAAAAAAGGTCAAGTAACAAACAATAAATTACAAAAATTTAAACCTAGAAAGGTGACTAAAATGAAAGAACCAAGATTAAATATTGTTAAAATCATCTTAGTTTTGAATATTTATTTATTGCTTTCAAACAAAATGAATTACATTTGGATTTTCCTCCTTTTCCAGTTAACTCAAAATATCAATGGTTAGAGGTCACAACTTTCTCCAAATAATTAGAAGAATTATACTGCAATATTTTATTCAACTTATTTACTTGTCAAAAACAGCACACACATTACAAAATGTCTAATGCCAGATGGTCTCTCTATTTTTTTTACATAAAAAATGTATTCGATGTGGGTGAAAAGTATAAAAACTGATTATTATATCAAAAATAAAAAAACACTTGAAAAGAAATTAATCTAAATATGGAACCTCTGTTGCAAAATTGTATTTTACTATTTATCTTTAAATATATGATTGTAACTTTATTTTTTGAAATATTAAGATAGTCACACAAATCATAATTTCAATAAAAAATCATTGGTGAAAACAACATCAACAATTCAAACCGTTTTGAAGAGACTTATCCACTTTCAAATATCTCATTGAATCAGTGGCAGGACGGGCAAAATGCCACGGGCCCTTAGACTGAAGGGGCCTCCGGCCCGAGAGCTTAGGAGTACTCTAACATCTATTATTTCAACATTTAGTAAAATTTATTAAATTTATCTTTAATTGATTTAAGCTGCCTACATGTACATACAGGGTAAACAAGAAAATGTATCAAAATTTCAATGCATTTGTTGAAAAAGATATCCAGACAGTTTTAGAACGTATCTGGTATGCAATGAAATCCTCCCCTCTTTTAAACAGCGCTGTAGCTGGACGAAATGAAATTTTCTTGTTATTTCATATTCTTACCGCAAAACTTCTGTTGTGGCGCAGGCTCTCGGGGGAATGTTTTGTAAGTATAAGACTCCAAGCATACATAATTTGACTAATGCATAGGTAGGCCTACATCAAAAATTATGATTTCAGTCCAGTACGCGCTTTTAATTCAAAGTTACTAGAAAATCAACTAATTGTAATAGTGTTGTATTGATTTTATGTACCTACTTTACGTAAGTAGTGAATTATTATAAAATAAGAAAACCAACGTTGGTTGACCTTCTTTATGTTGGGTGAGAGAAGGCCCCATCCGATTCATTTACCATACGGGCCTCGAACCTTAGAGTTACTCCACTGCATTGAATAATATATTCAATAAAATGTCTTGTTTTATTATCTTGTTTTAACATTGTTTATGTCTTCCCATTTACTTAATTATAATCAATACCTAATTTATGACGTAAATCAAAGTCTGTAACATTTCCTTCACCTTGTTTTATATAAGTATGAATATCTTCAATACGCTTTGAGATATCGATGTGTGCAGTTTTCACCAATTATTTTCTCATGAAATTATCATTTAAACCATGTATCACATGACCATCTACATTTGAAAAGTATGAAGTAACATCCAAGAAAGTAGACCAAATTTGTAACCTCATAACATAAAATATAACCACTCTTCCATTTCTCTTCATAATAATTGTGGTTGGTTTTTGAATTATTAAGCAGTTGTCATAGTTTTTACACACCCTGTATCCTTAAAACGTTTTATGCCATCGATGCCAGCAACTGAAGTATTGTTTTGACGTAATGGTGACCATAATGTAAGATTGGGTAGACGAGATTGAAATGTGAAACAAAATTACTACTTCACAATTTGTTCGTAATCATCAACAAAAAATAATTTGGTTTCTGAATCTTCTAACAAACCAGATTAGACCTATAACAACCAACTAACTGGAGAGAATGTTAAGTTTTAAACAAGATTGTTTTAAGAAGAAATTAGAAGCAACAATGTTATGTGAACAGGGAATTAATATAACAGGATGTTTTTTTTAAATGAGCACCATTATTAGTATCTTGTAAACTATAAATCTGACAGCTAACTTTATATGGGTAACCATCTCTTAATTTTTTAGAAATTAAAAAATATGTAGTTAAAATATTTGTAAATGGCCGCCATTTTTCAATATGGCAGTCAACTTTCGAATTTCTTGTGGAACATCCTATATATTATGATGATTTTGGATTCTACAAGTTATTTTAAGACTTTTTTGTTCTTGGTATTTTTTTGATACGACTAGCCATTTAAAAGTTAGAGGGGTAGGCTATAAAGTTTTAAAAACACCCTAACTGAGTGCAAGATATTCGACTTAAAATCGTCAAGAAAAAAGCCTTAAAATAGCTTGTAAAACCCAAAATCACCTTAAAAATACAGAGTGTTCCATAAAAAAAATCGAAAGTTGTCCGCCATATTGGAAAATAAAATCGTTTTCATTGGTTCAAACGTTTCCATACAAGAATATATTACGTTTAGTCGTATAATAAAAAAACACCAAGAACAGAAAAGTCTTAAAATTACTTGTAGAACCCAAAATCATTATAAAATGCAGAGTGTTCCCCATCATAAATCAAGGAAAGGTTACCCATTTAGTTTACAAGGTACCAATGGTGGCAGACACAATGCATAATATTTATCTACTTGAAACTCTTATAAATTCAATCCATTTTAGTTTTAATTTATATCAGTTTTTATCAAAATAGAATTGTTATCAAATTTTAATTAGGGCTATTTTGTCTTACCTGAAGTAAAGTTGTTGCCAAATCGTTGGTGCCTTCTCCAACAAAGTTGCTATCATATTTCTGGACAGCAGCACTTTCAATGCTAGCTATCAAGATTGATGAGAGGACGATAGTTACTGAAACAAATACAGTTTTATGTTATATTCAATTCAATAAAAACATTTTATCTTAGTATAGGCTTAATACAAAATTGTAATCTGACCACGAGCAAATATAAAGCTATATGGAAATAGCAGCAAACTCCTATAGTACCGGTAAGTTATTAATTCAGAAATTGTAGGTCTCTCGTTATCACATGGAATTCGAACATTCAAGTCTGTAATAATAAGTCCCCACGAATCAAGTCCGTTGGGAAATAGCCAATATGAGAGAGAATAGCTGAGGTGCTAAGCGCTATCACAGCGAGGATAGGGGTTATCAAACCATCTTGGAATTTTCAACGTCTGGCTCTCTTCTGGCCTAAACTTTAAACAAACTTGGCTTGTATAGGCACTAACACTGATAATATGTTCTAAATATTTTTGATGTTCTATAATTATTATTTTCTTTTTAGTTAGTTATTTGGGAAACCCTTTCAATGTTAATTAGTTTTTATAAAGATATTTTATTTATACAAAAAACTTTCACTGTGTCTCGGTTATTCTATTTTTCTAACTTTATTTGTTTTAAAAGGGACCAGAAAGATCGTACCATTTTGTTGTACAAAAGTCCACAAAACCAATCAGTAGGCCTTATTATTTTCAACGAAAGTCTTTAATCAAGTGCTAAAACAAAAAATAGAACCTGATTTAATAAATTTTGAAATGTTTACAAATAATTATTATTTTACGTGAAATAGAATATTACAACGTTATATTTCATTCAATATGGACAAAGATAACTTACTTTCATTGAAATAGTTCGTATAACTTAATTTACATTTACAATATAGGTCTATTTTTGTTTGTAAGCAAGCGGGTATATCGTTCATTAATTTGAAAATAAATAAATCGACATTATAAGGGTGTGCAATACCACTCGAATAAAATAATCGAATCCAGTGAGCGCGACTAGAATATCGCTTGTTAGCGAATTTCCAAAGGAAAAATGAGCTATTGCAGTGGCTCTTATGGTGAGACCCAAGGTCGGGAGTAGCAAATGAGCACCGATCATGGTCCCCAGAACAAGTTTTGGTGTGTCATTAAAATTCATATATATATATACCTATATCTATCTATATAAAAGCGAAATGGCACTCATTCATTCATCAGCAGAACTAAAAATCTACTGAACCAAATGAGTTCAAATTTGACATGCATGTTCAGTTGGACCTTTAGACGCGCACTAAGAACGGATTTTGAAAACATCCCAAAGATACGCCCAATATTCGCGTTTTTCTAGCGATTTTTTGCGTTTTCTCAGCTTTTTCGAGAACTAATTGGCAGAAAATGTTGAAATTTGGTACTTAGGTTCGTTTAAGGCCTAAAAGTAGTCTGTTAAAAAATGTTTGAGATTCTGCCAAAATTACGCCAGAAATAGGCGTTTTTGCATTTTTCCTTGCGTTTTCAATGCGTTTTTGATCATCCTCAAATTACGCCCGAACGGATTGGAATGAAATTTGGTATGTAGCTTCCTCTAGGGCCTTAGGCGCTCTCTAAGAAAGGGTATGAAAAATTTCGAAATTTTAGGAGGGGTTTGGGGGGATGAAAGTTACTAAAATCATAATTTCAGTCTTTTATTATTATGACAATAGTGCTTTTATTATTTAAGATCTATATATATAAAAGCCAAATACCACTCACTAACTGAACACTTCAAAAGATTACAATTACGTTAAAAAGACTGAAAATACTAACCACCACGGGCAACGCCGTACGTGTCAGCTAGTATATATAAATATATATATATATATATATATATATATGTATATATGTGTTCGCACTCTAGCGGCCGCATTTTAAGTCCGATTTAGTTTAAATTTGGTACACATGTTGGTTGTCTATGTGTACCAAAAAAATCCAACAACCGGAAGTACGTTTTTTGACCGGAAGTAATTATTTTTGAGATTTTTACTACGAGAATGAACGTTTTTTAGAGTTTTTTCTAAAAATATAAATGTAGGATGTTATTCTGCACATTTTGTTTTTTTACGCGACCTTGTAGCTCGCTTGGTTCCCCCAAAATCGACCAAAACGTAAAATACCATAAATGTACCCGGTTCAAAGCCAAGTGGTGCAAACTCGCGAGCCCACTAGGCGCAAACACATTCTACTAATACATTGCGTACACACAGACAGCTGTTCAACGCCTTCGTGAGTAGACCTATTTCCGAAATTGTTGGTTGAAACCCTAAAACATAGGCATATAAACTTAATTTTGGAAATTTGCTCAACTCACGTCAGCGGTCCAGCTGCGTGGTCGAATTATATATACTTTTGTTTTTACTAATGTCGGTCTTATTAGCGAATTTCCATAGGAAAAATGAGCTATTGCAATGGCCCTTATGGTGAGACCCAAGGTCGGGAGTAGCAAATGAGCACTGATCATGGTCCCCAGAACACGTTTTGGGATGTCATTAAAATTCATATATATGTATATATGTGTTCGCACTCTAGCGGCCGCATTTTAAGTCCGATTTGGTCCAAATTTGGTACACATGTTGGTTGTCTATCTATCTCGGACGAGTTCGTTAGCCAAAAAAATCCAACAACCGGAAGTACGTTTTTTGACTGGAAGTAGCTATTTTTTGAGATTTTTACTACGAGAATGAAACTTTTTTAGAGTTTTTTCTAAAAATATAAATGTAGGATGTTATTCTGCACATTTTGTTATTTTACGCGACCTTATAGCTCGCTTGGTTTCCCCAAAATCGACCAAAACGTAAAATACCATAAAAGTACCCGGTTCGAAGCCAAGTGATGCAAACTCGCGAGGCCACTAGGCGCAAAAAAATTCTACTAATATATTGCGTACACACAGACAGCTGATCACCGCCTACGTGAGTAGACCTATTTCCCAAATTGTTGGTTGAAACCCTAAAACATAGGCATATAAACTTAATTTTGGAAATTTGCTTAACTAACGTCAGCGGTCCAGTTGCGTGGTCGAATTATTTTTAGTTTCCATCATGTGCGTACGACATTTAAATTTGCAGGAAGCTCCAATGAAAAAACATTCGATTCAGAGAATGATTGTAGGTAAAAAATTCGCCCCAATATTTTACTGCTACCAAGTGACTCGACTGAAAATCATGTTTTTCATCTTGTTTATAAGCAAATAACTTTAATAAAAATGCATAGGCCTACCTATAACTTTTACAGTTACACCATCCGATAGGGAATCAAAAGGACTACAAAAAAGGTGTACACATTTTTCGTTAAAATGTAGGGTTTTTGAGTTACCTATTTAGGTTTGAAATTTATTTAATGTATGGTTATGAAGCAATACAAAATTATTACAATCATACATAGAGTATTTTTTGTCCCTCCATATGCTCACGTTTTTGTATGAATTGTATTTTAGTTCCACTGTTTATTCAAAGTTAGTTTTAAAAAGATAAACTAGTTTGGCGGTACAAGTTGATAAAAATTGGCCGATTTACATTAAATTTAGTAAAAAAATAATCGAAATTTAAATACAAAACGTAATATGATAATGCTTTTTAATAATTTTTTACAATAATTTAACTGACTTTTTGGTATTAGGCACCTAGTACTTGTTCTCATTGAGTGCAGCCAAGCGTCACTAATTAGGGTCGGCTGGGCGGAAGACCCTAATCTTTTCCTGGTTCAGAATTAGGCTGTCCGCAACTATAGGCTAATATATAATTTGCAGGAAGAGTTATAATTTAGACATCCATGAACGATTTTCTGCAAGTTACAAAAGATTGTCTTCTACATTCGATGGAAGATAAGTTAGCCTATATTGAAGAGGACGGTTTCGTCCTGGTAGGCTAAACTCGGGCACAGATAGAGCCTACGAATTTTAAGCCAAATTCGATGTAGTACACCAAATAGTGATGTAAAGTACCCAGGTTTTTATGAATCGGGGTAAATACCCAATGTACATAAACACCCGGGTATTTTAGAATTTTAATTAAATACACATCTCGGAGTAAGTTAAATCTTGAGAAATGTACGCAAACTCATTTTTCAGAGTTGTTACAACACTAGACAGTTATTAAATGTAAAAGAAATTAGAATTGGGACTTAGTAGCACTTTAGGTTAAAAGGTTAGGAAATAATAAAAGTAGGTTTAACCTGAAAAGTTCAGAAACAATGCTTTAAGAATGAACATACATAGTGAATTTCTCTTTATATCCATATTTGACCATGAGAATTATTAATTGAGCAGGGACAACGTGGGTAAAATAAATTAATTGAACTTAGTTTCAACTCTTTAATTGAAAAAAGAAGGCAAAAGAAAGGTCTTTGTGAGATTGTGTAGGCAAAAAGTTAGGTAGGGAGGTGTAGGTTAGGTTAGGACATCTTCATTATACTATTCAAACTTCCTGCCATGCATTTTGATTAATTAGAGGATATATGATTCATAAACTGCATCTACTCTTAAAAAAAACTTAAATATCATTTATAAAATTTTTAACTTTAGGACCTTTTTATTGAATTTATTTTGTTACCTTTTGACATACACCACACGTACTTAAATTATTATAACTAGGCCTATTCTTAGTACGAAAGTAGCAAGCACCCTCCCCTCCCACATCTTTGTTGCTATTTCCCAGTTATAACTAGTAGTTCTGTGAACAGAACACCTCGCTCGTTAAAATAACAAATGTGGTTTTGAGCTTAGGATAAAAATAGTGTGCCAGTGCCACTAAAGAAAAAAGCACAAGGTTTAGCCAGCGAAACATTATTTTGCAATTCCTGCGATTCGGGGATTTCTAGTTCTCGTTTTTTTTCTTTTCTGGAGCTTTAACTGCTAAAGATTTTCTTTTAGAGGCATTGTGTTTTATTTAGGTTAATAATGCGTAAGGTAGCTAAAAATATCAAGTTATAGGGGGAAAACATATAATTAAATATTTACATATTTAAATAACTAAAACTTGACAATGTATTTACAGTTCCATAACTTCCATATCATATTCCAATATTAGAAATAATGAAAACAAAAGATGTTAAAACGTCGTGATAGTGATCTCAACTTTATTCTCAACCCATGTACCAACACTTCCCACGGTGTCCTACGGTAATTTTTTGTATGTCCTTTATCGCCGAGCGGTTTCATTTGTTTCATCTCATTTTGTAATTCAAGTAAAGCTAAGTGAAATACTTTTATGAAATTTACAAGTATTCAGTTTAATTCTTTGATTTATTCTGCGTGGTCGATTTATTATTATATGCCATTTTTTGCAAAGGATATATTCCTAAATTACTAGCCTAGTTTTGTTAGCAGTCTTGTAGTAGGAACATAAAAACTGGTGTTTTCAAATTAAGAAATTTGAAATTGATAAATATTTTTATATAATTATATTTAGAACTAAATTACGAAACGTTTTTACATTTATGAAAAAAAATTACAATAATTTTTACTACTTTTTATGTAGGCCTAAAGTTGAACTTTTTCCTTTCGTTACTAAACATGCTAATAACTAATAAATGTTTCTTGAACTAATAACTTTGTTAATTTTACTTCAATCATTTTTTAGCTGTCATATATGAATTCTTTGAACCTTTATCTACAAAAAAGCTATGAAACACTTTTGAATTGGTTTAGAATAAACGTATAAAAACATGGTTGAAATACAAAAACTTGGACTATTTTTAACAAATTTGAAGTTTACGGCCATTTTGTGAGCTTACTGTTAGAGATACGGGAAAAAATCAAGGATACAATTTTGTTGAAAATCAAATTTGCTACTAGCAAAATGTCATTAGTTTTTAAATTCGACTTACGGTTAAGCCACAAACTGGCTTTGGAAAAAGGCTTACACTGAGAGAAACTGTGTGGCCGCCATTTTTATTTTATTTATGGGGTCAAAAATGAAAAATGGAAAAAATCTTATATATACATGGCTCGGCCTAGGAATAAGGAACATTCATGCAAAAAATCATCAAAATCGGTCAAGGCGTTTGGCCGTAATCGTGAGACAGACATACAGACACACAGACGAAATGCCGAACGGTCGAGTTAAAACGGAGACCTCGCTTCGCTCGGTCAATAACACTGAAGCTTTTGTTAAAGTTTTTGAAAGTTTTGATTATAAGTAAAAACCAACAACAGTAACTAATTAGGTTCTAGTTTAATCTTTTTTGTGTATTGCTAAGTACAATAAACTTCAATGAAATGTTGCCAATCCCTATACAATATTGAAGCATATATAATATATTATTAAAACGACAAAAAGGTTTTTTCATCGTTTAACATTTTATCTTGGTTTAATAGGAAAGAACTAAGAAAGATAATAGCAGTGCAAAATATTGTAAATAAACAAAAACACCCGGACATACTTTTTACTTTTCTTTAGTTTTAAAGGATAAATAATATTGTTGCTAATTTCAATTTAAGGCATCAAATAACTGTGTTTCAGTCCTTGTTTGCCCAACACATCATCAAAACATAAAAAATGTATTAAATGTTGTATATCTCGTTTTGGGTACTTAAAAGATCATTGGGTAAATACCCAATTTATATTTACCTTCCTAATGGCCCAAAAAACTTTACTCCCAAAAAGTATTCAACTAATATAAAATTACTTCAAAACTGATAAATAAAATAAACCTATGGAAATTTTCGGTCAAGTTGGTTACTGTACAAAATCAGACCAAGGAGGAAGAAATCGCTATAACTCCCTTAATATAAAAGTTATTGCATCCGTTTGAAGTAATTACACTTCCTAAAAACTTGTTTGAAGTATCGGCCTAAGGGCTCAATAGATCAAGGGAGTGGAAGATTAGTAGTCCGGCATCTATGAGTATGCACTGAAAGTGTAACGCATTTTGACTTTTGATTGTTGTTGGGGGCACCTTGGAGATGACCAAAATCGATGTTGTCGCCCTCTCAGCAGGTGCACAACTTGGGGGGAGGGGGGAAGTAGCGCGGGGGCGCGTTCTATAAAAGCGCTAAAATCTCATGAACGGGACGTGATAGAAACATGCTCTAAACGGCATTTTATTAAACACATTATGTTCTTCAAAAAATGTCATTAGCAAAAATCCTGTATCTGCAAAGGAAATCGAGAAATGTATGTATATCTTTAAAAGTACCATATTTTATTTATAATTGCAATAACTTATGACGATTTAATTACTATTAAATTATATTATACTATTAATCAATATATTTGTATGTTATTTCATCACTCATCAAATAATATTTATTTGAAAATATTCTGTATACGCGAGGTTTCTGGGGTAGTGGGGCACTGCGACGCGTATAGGAGTATAGGAGTTGAAGAACAAAATAACACAGTATCAAATCCGTTTAAAGTTATTGTAAACGTTCTGAATATATTGTCTGAAACATTTCTATGAAACCCTTACTGCAAGGGACGGTCAAAATAATGTCGCAGAACAAACAACTTATTACGTTTATGTATATATATATATATATATATTAACTTCCCGCTAAGAAAATTGAAAATTTTCTAAAATCGGGTAGTTATTGGTTTCACCCCGTTTTTCGAAAATCGAGTATTCATCAGATCTCGACGTTTTGAGGTCCTAGGAATCTTCCCTGACCACTCCCGAGAGGGTGTCACCCTGTCTGTATGTATATGTGTGTGTGTATGTAAGTATGTGACCCGCTTATAACTTTTGAACGGCTTAACCGATTGGATCCTACCAAACGGCGTTCTAAAGAGTTCCATCAAACTTAGATTTCCTGAAAATTTCAACTAATTCGGACCGGTAGGTTCTGAGAAATTTCGAAAAAACTAAGAAATAAAAAAATTTCAAATCAAGTTTTTTTGGAATAACTTTTAAACGGCTTTACCGATCAATTCCAAAATCTAATCAGCTTTTAACCTTGAAAAGCGACGTCGATCGCTACCAGTCCGGTCAAAATCGGTTAATTCGTTCGTGAGATAACGTGAACGAAAGAAAATAAAAAAAGTGTTTTTTCTCAATTTCTCCGAAATTTTTCATCAGAAAAATTTTTGTTGTCGATTCTTTCAATGGACTCGAAAAACTGCATCGATTGCCGCAAATCGCATAAAAATCGGTTGATTCATTCGCGAGATATCGTGAACGAAAGAAAATCAAAAAAAGTGTTTTTCCTCAATTTCTCCGAAACTTTTCATCTGAAAATTTTTTATTGTTGATTCTTTCAATGGACTTAAAAAACTGCATCGATTGCCGCAAATCGCATAAAAATCGGTTGATTCATTCAAAAGTTATGGCAGTTCAAAATTTCCAAAAATAGTGTTTGTTGTAATTAAATTTAGCGGGAAGTTACATTGTTGGCCTTTAGGGTCAACCGTTTTCCAAATTTTTTTTATAGAATCAATTAATTGTACTGATTTGTAAAATATATAAAACCATCGTAAATGCCAACACCTCAGCAGCATGTTTTGTAAAAATATTTTTCCACCTGCTAAAAATCTTAAAATTATAAAAGTAGGCCTATTCTATAAAATTCCTACGATTAAAAATCTCACAACACTCACCGGTAGTTGCGACTTGCATGGTGAGAAATCCAGAAGTCGACTGGCGCTCTTACATTTCCGTATTATTAATATAGCTTTTATTGAGCCACTCGACGAGTTTACTCGCTTATAAATCTAACGGAGTATTCCTAGGCTTAGGTGCTTTAGCGGGAGCCATCTGAGGTTTTAATCCGCTGTAATGGATTGACATTTTATTAGCTTGATTTTATATTCCAACTAGTTTGTTAAACAAGTGATGATGTAGAGCCTACGCAAGCACCTTTAAACTCTGCTCTACTAATTTCATGTCCTGGATTATTTAGCTAATTCGATATACAGGGTGATTCAGTAAAGCGTAGCGGGCTATGCAGATTCAGATTCTACATGCAAAAATAAGTCGAAAATGTAGTATAACATTTTTTCGATTTCGGCTTAGTTTAGCCGTAATCCGCCATTTTGTTTTTTACAAAAACTCATTGTAACTCTGGAAATAGATAAGATATCGACTTCAAATTTGGAATAAGCATTTTATATGTTACGATTAACAAGTGTACCAAACACAAAGAATTTATTTTTATAATTTTCAAAATGGCGGCCGTTACAAATTTTTAACGTGGAATATCTTTAAAACCGTTAACTTTACAAAAAATGTACAAGAAACAAAATATTTTCCTTTTTTAAGGACAGACAAAATGCTTTTTTGTAGTTTCAGTAGGTCAAAGGACAACCGAGTTATCGACAAAAAACATAATTTCTTGGTAATTGTTTACAAGCGAATTGCGGCTAAACTAAGCCGAAATCGAAAAAGTATTATACTACATATTCGACTTATTTTTGCATGTAGAATCTGATAGCCTAGAGCCTGATAGCCGCTAGAAAAACAACTGCACAAATTTTTCAATTTCAAAAAATTTTGGTTTTAGGCTAATTTTGGTTGTAGACAATTACCAAGAAATTATGTTTTTTGTCGATAACTCGGTTATCCTTTGAAATACTGAAACTACAAAAAAATCATTTTGTCTGTCGTTAAAAAAGGAAAATATTTTGTTTCTTGTACATTTTTTGTTAAGTTAACGGTTTTCAAAATTATCCACGTTAAAAATTTGTAACGGCCGCCATTTTGAAAATTATAAAAATAAATTCTTTGTGTTTGGTAGACTTGTTAATCGTAACATATAAAATGCTTATTGCAAATTTGAAGTCGATATCTTATCTATTTCCATAGTTACAGTGAGTTTTTGTAAAAAAACAAAATGGCGGATTACGGCTAAACTAAGCCGAAATCGAAAAAATGTTATTTTACATTTTCGACTTATTTTTGCATGTAGAATCTGAATCTACATAGCCCGCTACGCTTTACTGAATCACCCTGTATATTCTCATTATTCAATACCGCCTGATTAGACAAACAACCTTTGAATGCCGAAATTCAACTAGCGGTAACATTAAGGTATACCGGTACACTAAACTAAAGTATGATAATTATTGTGTTAACTTATTAAGGCGATCAGCCACAAAAAACATAATTTTTCTGTATTTTTAGGATTTATCTTTGAATTTATTTTTATGCTATTTAGTACAACTAAAAATAATGATTGGGGAAGGTACACATTTTCTCCGTGCTTTTATGTATTTTTAAACTAAAGATTTAGTTCTTTGTTTGTTTTTGAGGATTTTTTGATTTTGATTATTTGGTTTTTGGTTTTTTAACCAATTTGAATAATGTTTTTAATATTTTGTAGCCTATAATATAGAATCTTTTTGGGTATGGAAACTATGTGCTGTTTGTTCCTAGGAAAGAAGTTATGAGGTTATATTTAAAAAAATATTTTTTAACTTTTTGTATTCTAATTGAGCAGTCATAGCGCTTGGCCTAGGTCTCACTCTACTCAATTGACACACTTTGTATTGAATATTTCACCCACTAAAAATCATCTAATCGCAATAAAACAAAAAACTTTGGAAAGGAAATGATTTAAACTTTAATTTTTGTATTGTATTTAAATTTTAATGACAATTAGAACTTAAATTGAACTTTTATTTATACTCAACAAAATATATGAATATGTGGGTCACTTAGCTTCCGAAACACTTCATGGCCTGACACCAACTCAACAAGTTCCTGCTCTTCGATCGATGAAAAACGTGCATCAACACTTCTCTTTGATACACTACACATAATAAAATTGCAATAACTGCCCAGTCACAATAATAGACACCTACTCTCCGCAGGCGGATTACGGACTGGCACTGCTCTCAGACCAATATGATTTGTCCGCTGTCCGGAACCGAACATATCGGTCGCGTAAACGCACGTCTGTGGAACCGCTCACAGGGAACTCCATTGAACCAGTGTCGTTATAATTACTGTAGAACCATAGCTATAGCGATCTTTTCAAACATCTGTCGACGTCTGTGGCCTCGAGCATGCGCACTGGCCTACTACCCCAACACATACATGACCACACTCTGTCGCGCAGTTTCGTTAACTCGTTACACGTTAAGTTGCTGTATTGCTAGTATTTGTTATGGAGCAGTTAATCGAAGTCGTCAGAACCTGTCCAGTGCTGTGGAATGTAAATTTTGAGGAATACAGAGACAGCCATTTAAAACACATAGCATGGGGCGAAATAGCAAAGGAACTGCTACAGGATAGTAAGTATGTAGTTCTTTTTTGTACTTGTTTAAGCTAAAAAAACTTTTGTTTAGGCAGCAATGTAATATTTATTTGATTTCATCATGGTAGGCCTATGTTATAAACAGTTATTTTCATAATATCTTTCTCTGCTGGAAATAGATCTCCTGTAGTCTTGGTGTCTTTTTTACTAATATCGTTATTTATCAGTGTTAAGATCTCTTCAAACTCAAGTTTAGAAAGCCGAAAATGTGTTTTGAATCAGTCATCGTCTAGCTCCAAGTCCTTTATGATGATACTTGCCGCAGTGTTCCCGTCTCTGATTGAAGGGATGTGCCCAGTGCGTTCGGTTTGTAACCGAGTACAACAGCATGAGTTCCTCATCATTACTCGAACTACTATCGATGTCATCCAACCCAGGCACATTTTTAGTAAACGCGCTATCGCACCACGAACGGACGAACCACTTACCATGTTTTTACCTGTTTCAACAGTAGACAGCAACTGAACCGACTTGACAGAGGTGAAACGAAGTCCCAATACCTGACAGACGTCTGTCACGACGGTCAAGTGACATGGTGTGACCGCGGTGTGAAAAGGCCTTTAATGAGCACATTATGCACAACTTACATATATTTCATCTCTCGACTAAACACTTGTAGGCAAGACACTATTTTTGTCTTTTGAAAATATACTGAATCAGGCCGGATCAGACAACGAATCAACAGACAAACTTGGGAAATTTCAGTAGAGTTCAAGACGGTAAACAACAAAGAGACGGACAAGCTACTGGTCAACTGGGGTAACTTTGGCCCATTGTTTGTGTTTATTCCTACAAATTGCCTTATATTCCTAATATATGTATATGTAATGTACGACTGTACTTTTTGTATAAAAATTGAACAGGTATGTAGTATTAAATATCTAGGAGTTTTCTTTGATGATAATTGTTCTTGGAAGGTCTACATAAAACATTTAAATTCTGGAATGGTAGTAGCTCTAAGGAAATTATATATGTTAGATACTTGTGCCCATTATCCGTTTCAAACATTTTTATTTCAGCCTAATTAATTCTAGACTTGAATACGGAATAACTTGTTGGGGAGGAAATTATTAGCGAATTTCCATAGGAAAAATGAGCTATTGCAGTGGCCCTTATGGTAAGACCCAAGGTCGGGAATAGCAAATAAGCACCGATCATGGTCCCCAAAACACGTTTTGTGGTGTCATTAAAAATCATATATATGTGTTCGCACTCTAGCGGCCGCATTTTAAGTCCGATTTGGTCCAAATTCGGTATACATATTGGCGGGGTTGTCTACGTCGCTCGGACGAGTTCGTTAGCAAAAAAAATCCAACAACCGGAAGTACATTATTATTTTTAGATTTTTACTACGAGAATGGCATTTTTTTAGAGTTTTTTTCTAAAAATATAAATGTAGGATGTTATTCGCACATTTTGTTTTTTTTACGCGATCTTATAGCTCGCTTGGTTCTTCCAAAATCGATCAAAACGTAAAATACCATAAAAGTACTCGGTTCGAAGCCTAGTAGTGGAAACTCGCGAGGCCACTTACTAGGCGCAAACAAGTTCTACTAATATATTGCGTACACACAGACAGCTGTTCAAAGCCTTCGTGAGTAGACCTATTTCCCAAATTGTTGGTTGAAACTCTAAAACATTGGCATAGAAACTCAATTTTGGATATTTGCTCAACTCACGTCAGCGGTCCACCTGCGTGGTCGAATTATTTAAATTCAATCAAGCCTCTACTCATTATTTAAAAAAAATTGTTTGTACTCTGTTAAAAAACCAAGAATTAAATCTTCATTTTCGTTATTCAAACAGTTAAGAATTTTCTCTCTGAGGCATTTGTATATTTTCAAAGTTTTAAGGCTTTTTTCCTGAGAGGCGGTGATAAAAAGATTATATTATATAGAAAAAAATAAGGAAAATCTAAGACACCCCAATAGTTTTGAACAGCGGAGGCCGTACATGGAAGCATTTAAAAGATCTTTCGTCTACATGGCACCAAAACTTTCGAATAATTTGCCGCCTGAAGTGATAGACTTAAAGTCATCAAATAAATTTGCTAAAGCGATTTCAAAATGGATTTTTGCTCAGAAAAATGTTGAAAAACTATTATAGTGAAATCTAAAAAATCAATACTGTATATACAAATTAAACTTGGACACAGAATTACAGAATAATTATTTTTGTCTGTTTCTTTTTCAACTAATTTTTTGTATCAATACTTATTTTCTGCTTCTGCCACTGGTTCTTCATTTCTCGACCTAATTAATTCTGCCAATATAATTGATGATAGTTTGACAAAAAATGTTTTTTTATGTTACATCCTTTTGTCCTATTTTTCTTTTTTAAAGTTTTTGTTAAAATTTCTGTTCTTGAGGCAGCCTATTTGTTTATAGTTATTTATTGATTAAGGTGAATGTATTTATCACTTTTTTTTAAATAGTATAGTTAGAAGGTAATTTTATGTTTGTATTTTATTTATCAATGATAGATTACGTATTGTTTGTTGGTCTTATTTTGGAAAATGTAATTAAAAACAGAATTAATAAACTTCGTTAAAAAAATTGGGTGTGCTTAAGACCACACGTTGGAAGTGATAACTTCTATGACCGATTTATATTTTTATCAGTATTAATATTAGAGGAGAATAAAGGTCAACAAATTACACAAGTCAATATATTGTCAAAAAACATATCATTTTTTTGAAATTGCATAATTATAATATTATAATATAGTAATTATAATGTTATTATGTAGTAATATTATAATTAATTATAATAAGTATACGAAAAATAGTGATCATTATAATGTAAGCAGTATTTATTTAGTGACTAATGATTTTGAGCGAGGTATTAGTGTATGCTCTCTACATAGAATAATTCAATATGTAAGGGATAATTATTATTATATTATAATAAGGTATTATAATACATTATGTATCGTCTATTCCCTCTCCACGCGCTTACTTGTCTATATTATATACTATTAGCTGACAGGACAATGCGGCAATGTTCGCTATTGCAATAATATGGTTACCTACAGCAAATTTAACGTTACATCTTAAAGTAGCTGATTCTGTGTATTTTGAGACAGTGGTTTTTTACCGCTTGCCTTTGTGCTTCACGCGATTTGTGTTACAAAAACGATTTAGTCTTTTTCCCCTCGTTTTTTGGTATTTGTTCAAGATGCGACTTAACTGCATCAGATGATGATGTACACTGTTCTGATAGGGTTGGAAGTTGAGAAATTTGGAGACCATCGTCTGAAACCTGTGATTGGGAAGCTGACTGTATTTCCTCCACACTAATATCCATTGAGTTGTCAGGTGGTAAAGAAGGTGTGAGAGGAATGAGAACATCATCGTGGCCTCTCGTCAGTTCCCCAGTAAACCTTAGTCTCCCTACTCCCTCAATCGGTTCGCCAAAACTCTCCCACAACAAATAACCATATCTGTACACCTGAAATTCATAAAACATATTTCGGATGCTGCTTGAATTTCACAGGAGGCTCCAAAAGTTACCCGTTTGCTCATATCCGCGATATATTCTTTTTTTGTTGAATAAATATCTCCTGTTACTTTTAAAGTATATGGTTTGAACCAGCGCCAATTGTTTGAAACATGACTAACAACTCTGGTCCTCACCTCAAACCCCAGTGAATCGTGTCATGTATAATTAAAGTCAAAGAGTAGAATAAGCATTGGCCATCTGGTCTAGAAGAAACTACTCTGTAAGGAACAGATACTCCATTAACGTGTATGACCTCCATTGTTGTAATATGAAGCTAAATTTTATATTTAAGTGAGTAATAATAAGTTACAGTAAAATAAAACAATGTAAAATATTACTTTGTCAAAATGTAAAATGTTGACTAAACTTACTTCATTCAGTTAAACAAAAATCAATCTTCTTTACAAAACTTAAAACGCACAAATATAATTAATAGTCTAATAATAATAATTATTATTATAATTATCCCTTACATATTGAATTATTCTTAGAATTCTATATTGAGTGCATACACTAATACCTCACTCAAAATCATTAGTCACTAAATAAATAATGCTTACATTATAATGGTCACTATTTTTCGCATAGTTATTATGAATATAATATAATATTATTATAATATATTATTATTATAATAATTATAATAATGTATTACCTGTATTATATACTATGTATCATCTATTCCCTCTTCACGCATTTACTTGTCTATATATACTATGTATCGCCTATTCCTTCTTCACGCTCTGACTTATGTCTACGCAAAAAGTTTGCGTGACGCGAGATTTCATAAACATAGTCAAGCGAAAGTGCCCAACGGGCCAATAGAAGTTATCACTTAAAAAAATATAATTTACTTCTATGTACTATTTTGTTTTAACTCTGCGTATTTCAAAGTGTATATTGACTGGTTTTTAAAATTCAGAACTTATTTATTGTATTTTTAATATTTTTTAAAATTTAGGCCAATCTTGCCTTTAATTGGTGTAACATTGTTATAAATTTAAAATTACATAAAAAAAGGCCAAATATCATTTCTGACAATGTTACCCGAACTATAATTAATATGGGTTTACGTAGGTAGATACTGTACAATAAGTTGGGGATAAAATAAAATGAAACTAAACATTCTGAAAAAGTAATAAACATATATTTTGAAAATGTCACTCTTAATGTTTATCACAAGAACCAAGTCGATAGCTCTATTTGGTAACTAACCGTAGATAAATCTATATTTGTCCTAGACTTGGACTAAAGTTACCCCAGTTGACGGTACTATTTTGTGGTACATGATCCAAAATGTATAAGAAAAAATAATCAAAGCTACTGGATGCATACTATTACTGCATAAAGAGTTTCATTGAGCGAAGTTTAAATTTGATAGGATAGAGGAACAAAATGTTTTTCGAATATGGGGAAGTAGGTCTGGTCTAGCCTAAACTAAGAAAACATGTTTTCCAAATTCTCATCAGTTATTCCCACAAAACTAAAACTACCCTTGCAAAATTAAATTACAAAAGGTAGTAATAAACTGAAGAAGCTACGAGATGTGTCATAGGCACAGTCAGATTGACTCGTTATTTCGTTATTACCTAAACCAAACCAACAAAAAAGTTTCAAAAACTCCTGCCTTGTAACTTACTTTAAGAAAGTTATTTTATATAAAACTCTGTATAGGTCTAATAAAACTTTGAACACAAACAATAGTTGTATTAATTTAAAACGTGATTCAACAAAAATTTCACAACTTAGACCTAAGTGTGCAAAACTATTTGATTAAGTATATAGAACTCAATGAACGCAGACTACCTTGAGAAGGCCAGCCTTATGCTATTGAATAATATTCCTAAGTGTCTAGAATATCGCTTGTAAGCACTTAAGTTTTTAATAACGGCTGACTTTTTTATTTTTCCATTTGCGTACAACAGTTTATTTTGCAGAAAACTTCAACGTAGGCCTACTCGTCTATTAGTTAATAAGAGTCATCCTGATGTTTAGCCTACCTATTTTCAAGTAGGCCTAATTAAACTGAAAATCATGTTTTTGCCTTCTTCATAAGCAAAAATTTTTTTTAAGCAGTCGTGGGACTGCCGATAGAAGTGAAAACTGTCATGGATATAAACAATCTTGTTTGTGTTATTTAACATTTTTAGATTTCAATTTTAAGTGTGACAAGATAAAAATAACACAACTTAGAAAATGAGGAAACAAATGTCCATTTCAGAGGCATTATCAAGTAAATTATTTTAACACAATTTATGAAACGATGAAGCACAATGTCCATGTCAGATGTATTACCAAGTAAACTATTTTAAAACAACTTACGAAATGAGGAAGCACAATGTCCATTTCAGAGGTACAGTATTACCAAGTAAACTATAAACTCTGCTATACCATTGTATTTGGATAACCTAATAGAACTCCGATCCAATGCAATATTTTGTTCCACTGGAAATTCGACTTTAGTGGCGCTATCTATTAGGGAAATGACGGAAGCTGTTTGAAACACCAATGCTACCAAAGATTTCTCCCTAGCGCTACCTCGCGGCGCGATCATGCGCTATTTTCGCGACAACCTTTTTTTCGGCACACAGCCCCCGTATGGATGCATGATCTACTATATACACATGTGTAGGCCTACTATAAATAGTAGAGCGTGATGGCGGAAAATGCGTGAGGGAATAGAGCCAATCACCGAGGAAAATCCGATTGACCGCCAGCAAAATTTTAAAAATGTTTTGACGGTGCGCCTATAGAAGTTTTTACTTCAAAAATTGTAATTTACTATTTTATAATCTTCGATTTATAATTTAGATGTGCATAACTACTTCTTCGCAAATTACAAATGGTTTTACAAACATTTTTCGTTTTATAACTTGGCTGCCCTACCACTTATTTTGACAAACAATTGAATACAATGTCTGAACGTATCCATAAATTTGGATGATTATTATAGTACCAAAATATTCGCAATCACCATAGACACAATAATGCCTCCCGAATCAACATACTCTACAAGAAGTCAACACCCCCGTATAATGAAGGTCGCGAGTTGTTCTGCGCATGCGTTACCTAAAGCTAAATGATCTCGTCTTTTAAACAATGTTACCAATCTTTGACATACTAACCACGATACTCTTACATTTGCATATACAGGGAACTTTCTTTTCAGGGTATAATACATTTAATTTATATTCATAGTTTGCGCTTTAAAACTATTAGATTTAAGAGGCTGTTCAATTAAAAATTTAGGCCTAGTAATAAAAGTGCCTCGAATTTTTTTATCGATCTGGCGGGTATTTAGAACAGATCTTTGTTATAGCACAGAAGTGAAATGTAAACTTTCGAAAGCTTTTTTGGAAGTAGGTAAAGAAGTAATTTTATTCATGATATTGTTTAATTTCTTAAAATGATAATATTTTGAACCATCGCATTTTCAACAATATCAGTATTATTTTTGTAGCTTTTTATGTTTTATTGGTGGTTATAAAATTGTACTGTATGTATTGCTTTCTTTATGCCAGTTGGACTTGGACTAATGCCAGTTGGGTAACATTGTTAAGCAAAGTGAATACAAATTTTTTAAACTCCGCAGGGTTGGCTGATGTCCAAAAAATGTTTACAAGTGCAAACAATATTTTGGCACCACACATGGTGTAACAAATTGGTACCTTATTAATAAACTTGAAAATTTTAAATAAAATAAAATTGTCTAAACAAAACTAGCCTAATCTAGATAACAAAGTTGTCCAAGACTTAAAGAAAATTAACAAGTTCTCGGATACATTGCTGTTATGAAAAATTTGATTTAAAAAATAAATCAAATTAAACTAGTAGAATCAAAAATGTTTAATGAAAAAATACTAAATCCAGCCTGTAATTATTTTAATTTGAAAATTACTTCAACTTACAAGCATACTTAGTTATTGTTTAGGGGCTAAACTTTAGGCTATATGTGTGTAACTACAGTACCACTTTATGGGCTATCGTTACCGAAAAATATCTTATTTATTTCATATAAATAAATTTTCTTGATACATTCACACTACATTTATATTAGTGCTAGAAAAACAACACCTCTTGAATCATTGTTCATTTATTAGCTTCCAATCCGAAAAGCTTCTTTTTCTAGAAGAATCTTTAAATGCAAAGTAAAAGCGACTCTCAATAAGGTGTGTTTTAGGTTAGAAAATTTCTCTTTCAAACTAGAAGATTGTGTATATTTACAAACTATATAATAATATACAATAACAATTCCATCGGGACAGTTTTTTTTTTTTTTTTTGTAAGAGTTTAACATGTAAGCAATTCTTGGAATGGGGACCCCTTCTAGAACAGAATGTTTGTTATGAGCGCGTAGGCCAACTGAGGGGTTTATAGCTCATCCGACTCTGAAACCTAACTTATATTATATGAATAATAATTTGCTGAGAGGGATAGGCTATTGTCGAATTATGATAGGCCAATAGCTCATAAATATATCGAACTAAAAGGGCTACAAAAATTGTTCAATAATGTTAATAACGTTACAGGTGGTGTTAGACCTAATTGCTAACATTTATAGCCTACCGGTACTTTATAAAAATCTGGCCTATAGTATACAAATCGATTCAGTCTATATTCATTAACCTACAAGAGACTTGTTAGGTTCATTTAATAGACCTACTATTTTCTTCATATACAGGTGTCACAAAAAACCTTAGTGGACTATATAAGGATCGTATTGTATATATATTGAAATAAAAACAAAAAATGTTAAGTAACTTTTTTCGAATTCGGCTTAGTCTAGTCGAAATACGCCATTTTGTTTTGTTTTTTAACTCACTGTAACTCCAGAAACATATATAAGATATTAGGTTCAAATTTGGTATAAGCATTTTATATGTTACGATTTACAAGTGTACCAAACACCAAGAATTTATTTTAACAATTTTCAAAATCGCTGCTGTTGTAAATTTTTATATTGGAATATCTTGAAAACCGTTAACGTAACAAAAAATGTACAAGAGACAAAATATTTTTCTTTTTTTAACGACAGACGAAATAGATTTTGCGTTTCTGTAGGTCAAAAGATAACCGAGTTCATGACAAAAAACTGAAAACATAATTTCTTGGATTGTCTACAACATTTAAAATTAGCCTAAAACAAACAGTTCAGAGCAATGGATTTTATCTCATTTACTAATAGTCTACCTACTATAAGAATCTAAAAAATGTTGGTTTTAGGCTAATTTTGGATGTTGTAGACAATTACCGGTATCAAGAAATTTAGTTTTTTTTTTTTTGTTAAAAAAAATCAAATATTTTGTCCTTTGTACATTTTACTTTCTCACTATACTATAGTATAGAGAAAGTATAATGATCGCAAAAAAAAAATCGATGTTGTGATTTTTGTGGAAATATCCGTTTTGGGACCCCCTGAGTCCAAAAAAATTGTTTTTACAAAATGTCTGTCTGTATGTCTGTATGTATGTCTGTATGTCTGTATGTCTGTCTGTATGTCTGTATGTATACAAAGCTATAGAGAAAACTATTCGATCGATTTCAACCAAATTTGCACCAGACATGTCAAGTAGGCCTGTATAGATGCACGAGAAAGAGTTTAAAATTTTTTTAAACAACCCCCTTTTTGGCCAAAAAACCCCCAAAAAATCAGTTATTATTTTTTTATAAAAAACGGCTTCAACGATTTTGGTAAAATTTGGCTTATTTGTAGCCTTTAGTGCCCTACCATATGCAAAAAACTGCATCTTACTAAAAATTCTCGTTTAGCTAATAATAATAATAATAACTGATTTTTGGAGGTTTTTTGGCCATAAAGAGGGTTGTTTTTCAAAAATTTTCAAAACCCTTTTTCGTGTATATATAAAGACCTAATTGACGTGTTTGATGCAAATTTGTTCGAAATCGATCGAATAGTTTTCTCTCTAGATAATAATAATAATATTTATTAGTTAATCTCCAACTTTAATAAAAAATCACCTCTCCTACCCCACCCTACAAGTCACAGTGAATCTGTTTAATAATTTAAATATGTTTGTGAGAAAGTATGTGCCAGTTCCTGGTACCGTTTATTTTATAAAGGTAAGGTTAGATATTCCACGTAAAAAATTTGTAACGTCTGCCATTTTGCAAATTATAAACATAAATTCTTGGTGTTTGGTACACTTGTAAATCGTAACATATAAAATGGGTATACAGTACCAAATTTGAACACATTATCTTATCTATTTTTGGAGTTAAAGTGAGTTGAAACAAAAATGAAAGATTGTGACTAAACTAAGCTGAATTCCAAAAAAGTTAGCCTACTGAACATTCTTCATTTATTTCAATGTAGACAATACTAAGATTTTTTGAGATACCGTACCCTGTATTTTGATAGTTTTATATCAATCGTATTGCCGTAACTCAGCTAAGTCGGCTGTGTTATTATTAGCGAATTTCCATAGGAAAAATGAGCTATTGCAGTGGCCCTTATGGTGAGACCCAAGGTCGGGAGTAGCAAATGAGTACCGATCATGGTCCCCAGAACACGTTTTGGGGTGTCATTAAAAATCATATATAGTATATGAATTCGCACTCTAGAGGCCACATTTTAAGTCCGATTTGGTTCAAATTTGGTACACGTGTAGGTTGTCTATGTCGCTCGGACGAGTTCGTTAGCAAAAAAAATCCAACAACCGGAAGTACGTTTTTTGACAGGAAGTAACTATTTTTAGAGATTTTTACTACGAGAATTAAATTTTTTTAAAGTTTTTTTCTAAAAATATAAATGTAGGATGTTATTCTGCACATTTGATTTTTTACGCGACCTTATAGCTCGCTTGGTTCCCCCAAAATCGACCAAAACGTAAAATACCATACAAGTATCCGGTTTGAAGCCAAGTGGTGCAAACTCGTGAGGCCACTAGGCGCAAACAAATTCTACTAATATATTGCGTACACACAGACAGCTGTTCAACGCCTTCGTGAGTAGACCTATCTCCCAAATTGTTGGTTGAAACCCTAAAACATAGGCATATAAACTTAATTTTGGAAATTTGCTCAACTCACGTCAGTCGTTCAGCTGCGTGGTCGAATTATTTAGTTAATATTATTACGATGTCTACTATGACAGAAATATCAATTTCTTTACGAGCTTTCTGGATTATAATTAGTGACAATGGAATTTTAATTTCTACTAAAATGAGGATGTCAACCTCAGCTTTTTGATAAGAATATTTATCTGATACATTAATGTATATTTAATTTCATTTTGTTATCCAGTCGTTCTTCCTTTGTGGATATTTATTAAAGTGTGGAAGGGAAGGTCTTTTATTTCTTTTAGTTTGGAAAACTTCTTTCATTTGTTTTTTGATCTGCTGATTCAACATTTGACAAACATTAATTTGTAATTGTTCGACACTAGTAGTTTAAAAATTTGTTCGTACAGTTTAGAAAATATATAGCATAGGTAGGTTAGTTAGAAGAGTTAGTCTTGCTTCCGATCTGATTTTGTTATTCGTCTTGCCAGGGAAAGAAGTTAAATCCTATTAAACCCCACTAACTATGGAGAGTTTCTTATATATCTTTTTATTCAGTGCATATTATTTTTAGATACTTTACTATCTGGCAGAAGCTTTATAAGGAGTCTTTGAAAAGGGGAACATGTCTGCAGCTGTTTTATTGTGTTGTTGTTATTCAGACTGTTGCCTAGCAACTTCTTTAAATTTGAGTAGTATTTAGAAAGTTTAGGTTAATCCATAAGGATTTTTTTTCAATGAAACATATAAAAAACACAGTTTTGAGAATGTAGGATTTAGATATCCAAACCTTATTTTGTATGTATAATATAATTTGTATGACTTAACCCTCTACCTGGCAAAGAGTACCTGGGGTACTCTTTTAAAGCGTCACCCCCACTGGCAGGTACTCTTTTAACAAGCATTTTTTAAATAAAAGTTTGCGAATCTAAAGTAATATTTAAATAATTCATATTATATATCATTGTACGCAGAACATTCTAAAGATTAATTTGGTATATAGTTTATTACATTGTGACACATAATAAACACGTAAAAAATATACAAAATCACGCAAGAAATGTTGGAATGTCGTTCAGTTTGTTTGATGCGATAGAACACGAATAGAATGCGCGTTTTTCCACTCTATTTTTGATGGTTAAGTTTTAATTAAATTAAGTTAAATCTTACACCTTAATTAACGCCCTACATATTCAATAGGGATTCGTTTCTGTGAGTAATCTGAAACACGGGTGAAATCTTTCGCTAGCTGTAACTCTCTAACGAAGCATTTCCAGACCTATGAATAAATTAACTTTTTCCGTTATTTTTGCTAGTGGAATCAGCTCAGAAAGTGCTCGGAACATTAAGCAAATTAACTTACTATTTTAACTCAAAATAACTTTAAAATATTTTGTTTCTAGAGTAGGCCTAATTCTGGGTATTGTTGACAACTACCAAGAAATACATTTTTCCTTTTTTTGTCAATATCTCTGTTGTCCTTTGAGCTACAGAAAAATAAAAAAACCATTGAGTTTGTCATTAAAAAGTAAACTTTTTTGTCTCTTGTAATTTTTTTTTGTTGTAAAGTTAGCGGTTTTTGAGATAGGCCTATTTGACTTTAAAAATTATAAACGGCCGCCATTTTGAAAATATTTAAAATATTGTTCTAATTTTTCGTACAGTGATAAAATATTACGCAACAAATAGGTGTACAAAGTTTGAGCTCAATATCTTTTCTACTTCTAAAAATATTAAGTATTTTGTAAAAAACACATACATACAGACCGAAAAGGAATGAGACAGGACACATGTTATATTGACTACATTTTTTGTTTCTTTTCGACATGCTGAATAACGTGACAAAGTTTGTTCATATGGTCGCAAGACACCCTGTATAATATACATAAGGTACCCCACAAATTTACACTTGAAGTGATTTTTTGTAGGATGTATTATCCTTTATAGTATAGTATAGTTTAGAAACGCTAATTATGAATATTGACATTTTTATAAATGTTTTAATACTAGAAGGTAATTTTTGCAAATTTTCCAAAAATTACTATTTTATTTCCCATAAACGTATTTTTACATTCTCCACCCTATACGTAGTATATGGAGAAAGTATTGTTTTCGTAAAAATGTTCGAATTTGAATTTTCAGTTGAATTATCTGTTTTGGTGCTCCCAGAACCCCAAAAAATTGTTTAGTGCAATTATCTGTGTTGGTGCTCCCTGAACCCAAAAATATTTTTAGTGGAATTTTTTGTTTTGGTGCTCCCTGAACCAAAAAAAGTGTTTTTAGAGTGGTGTCTGTCTGTATGTATACACGACCAGAGAGGACACTATTGGTCCGATTTTCATGAAATTTGGTATGTAGGTACTAAACCCTAATATCTCCAGGCGTTTTTTTCATTTTGTGGAATTTTCAATTTTTAAGGGTAATTTACCCCTAAAAACCCATAAAAAACGACAAAAAATGCAAATTTCTCAAAAACGGCTCTAACGATTTTGATCAAATTTTCAGTATTTATAGTGCTTAAGATGCCAAACAAAATGACACCACCCGCTTTTATAAAAACTTCGGCGTTTTATAATTATGGGAAATGTTTAAAAATAAACAAGTTTGTGTTGTCAATCTAGCATTGCGGCGGCGGCCGCACGGGGTAGCACCACGGTAGCGAGCACGGCCAGTAATTCAAAGGTCGCGCGATCGAATCCCGTCTGGGACAATAATTTTTTTATACGGTTGACGTAGGTAGAATATTATTTTTTTGTTTTGTTCTAAAAAGTAGTAAAAATAAAATGATTAAAAACAATATTATTTTGACTACAGTAAGTTGGGAGAAAGTTTGTGTCAGTTAACTGATACCGTTTATTTTTAAATGTTAACTTTTTTATTGTTTCTTGTAGAAAATTATTTTGTCTACATTTTGTATATCTTAGATTTATCATGCAATTTTTTTTACATTTTTCCAAAGAGCCAACTTTTGACATTTCCATTTACCAAAATAGTTTTTTTCTATTTGTGACGCAATTAATGTTTGTGTGGTAATTGTTAAAAAAAAATCAAATACACAGAAATGTTCTCTGTACTTTTCTGAACACGAAAATGTATAATGAATAGTGACACACTGCCAGGTTGTTACTAAACCACAGTTAATAAACTTTACCAGGAACTGGCACATACTTTCTCTCAAACATATTTAAATTATTAAAAAGATTCACTATGACTTGTTGGGTGGGGTAGGAGAGGTGATTTTTTATATTTGGAGATTAACTAATAAATATTATTATTATTATCTAGAGAGAAAACTATTCGATCGATTTCGAACAAATTTGCACCAAACACGTCAATTAGGTCTTTATAGATGCACGAAAAAAGGTTTTGAAAAATTTGGAAAAACAACCCCCTTTATTGCCAAAAAAACCCCCAAAAATCAGTTATTATTATTATTATTATTAGCTAAACGAGAATTTTTAGAAAGATGAGGTTTTTTGCATATGGTAGGGCACATTAAGGACTACAAATAAGCCAAATTTTATCAAAATAGTTAGAGCCGTTTTTTTTATAAAAAAATAATAACTGATTTTTTGGGGATTTTTTGCCAAAAAGGGGGTTGTTTTTCAAAACCGTTTTTCGTGCATCTATACAGGCCTACTTGACATGTCTGGTGCAAATTTAGGGTCGCCGGAATACTACCCCCCGGAAAACTACCCCCCCAAGCAGGTTCCTACGTCGTTTTGACGTCAGAGATCGGGGGGGAAGGGGGGGCAGTTTTCCAGTCACGCACACTCAAGTTTCGATATAATTAGAATAAAAAAAAACTAGAGGACTAACCTAAACTGTTTAGTCACAGTATGTTGCCGATAACAGTATAATTGTAGGAACCTGCTTGGGGGGGGGGGGGGAGTATTCCTGTGACCCGCTTTTGCTAGGGGGGGGAGTATTCCAGTCGTGGACCCGGCTCCCATATTGGTTAGTTGGCAGATTTCGTGACGTCAGGTTTCACCTGCGGGGGGGTAGTTTTCTGGGGGGTAGTATTTCGCATCCCCAAATTTGTTTGAAATCGATCGAATAGTTTTCGCTCTAACTTTGTATTCATACAGACATACAGACAGACATTTTGTACAAACCACTTTTTTTGACTCAGGGGGTCCCAAAACGGATATTTCCACAAAAATCTCAACATCGATTTTTTTGAGATCACTATACTTTCTCTATACTTTAGTATAGTGAGAAAGTAAAAAGTTATGTATCCTTTTGTTTACATTGCCAAGTAACCAGTAACCAGTATTACTGTATATTGCTAAAAATACTGTATTTATTTGTATACTCTGTCAATTTGAACAGTGTTCATGCTTATGTTTATTTTTTAACACAGTTTCTAGAGTTTGTTCTTTCTGCCAGTAGGCTACTCTGCAAGTTTAGTAAAATAGAAGAACTTATTTATGGAGGAGGTAAGTTTGTATAGCTTTGTGCAAGTCAATTGCTGTAAAGTCATGTTCAATTGTTTATTAAGACAATTTAATTTGTTTTCTTTGCTCTATCTATTAGTTATACTTTGTGAAATATATGGTATATTTTCCATGGGTACAAATTTAATAGAGGTACCATAAAAAAGAATCGGCTCTAACAATGACCTCTCTCTTCAGAGAAGAAGTTGAAGAAAAAGTTACTATTTTGGAATCTATACTTATAAAAGCCAAATACCATTGACTCATCACAGTTTCTCCAAAACCACGAGGCCTACAAACATGAAATTTGGCACTAATACTCTTTATAGGCTCTAGACGCGCACTAAGAAAGAGTTTCCGAAAATTCGAAATTTTAGGGGGTTTGGGGGGAATCAAAGTTACAAAATCACGATTTTTCTAAAACCATCGAACGGATTGGAATGAAATTTGGTATGTAGCTTCCCCTAAGGCCATAGGTGCTCGCTAAGAAAGTTTTTCAAAAATTCGAAATTTTAGGGGGGTTTGGGGGGTCAACGTTACTAAAAAGAAACACCGAACGGATTGGAATGAAATTTATTATGTATAGCTTCCTCTAGGGCATTAGGTACTCGCTAAGAAAGGGTTTTAAAAAATTCGAAATTTTAGGGGGGTTTGGGGTTCAAAGTTACTAAAAAGAAACACCGAACGGATTGGAATGAAATTTATTATGTAGCTTCCTCTAGGGCCCTAGGTGCTCGCTAAGAAAGAGTTTTTTTAAATCTAAATTTTAGGGGAGGTTTGGGGGGTCAAAGTTACTAAAAATCCCCATAAGAAATACATAGTGTAATATATTTATTGATATAATATATTTTTTGTTAATATACATTTAACTTTGATTTGTCTATCCGTGCAAAGCCGGGTCGGGCCAGCTAGTTAATTATAAGAAGATAATAAGTACAAATAAGTACATTCCTATTTGTCAGTTTTTGTGTG
The DNA here is from genome assembly GCA_018207615.1 of Philaenus spumarius. Lineage (NCBI taxonomy): Eukaryota > Metazoa > Arthropoda > Insecta > Hemiptera > Aphrophoridae > Philaenus > Philaenus spumarius. The sequence continues at coordinate 113,775 of JAGFPH010000398.1, read as the reverse complement.
CATTTTCTTATATTATTTAGGGCAGGGGTGTCAAACTCAATTTTGCAAGGGCCATATATTAAATTTAGAATGTGTAGGCGGGTCAGATTCAAATAAAAAATGTACTGAATTATTACAACAATTTATTTATTTAATTATATAGTATACAATATACGGTTGTTAAAAATCATATCAAAGTTATACAAGAGGGTAAATATTTTGACCTCGAAGATCCAGATACCTGATACTTGTCTTGTTTTTGACAAGCTCATTGATGTCAGGTATCATATTCGTTCGTTGTAATTATTTTAAGAATTGATTGGAGATGTTCATTCGTAAATCTTGTGCGATGTTTGTTCTTATTTATTTTCATGACGGAAAACATCTGCTCACATAAATAGGTACTACCAAACATGCACAGAATGCTTGCTGCAAGCTTTTTTAATTCCTGGTAGTTATCCGAACTCTTGAAATATTGTGTATAAAATGTAAGAGCGTTAACCTCTTTAAATTTTTCTTTCAAAATACTGTCCGATTGAAGATCTATCAACTCCATTTGCAAATGAACTGGTGCCTGTAAAGCTTCAAAATTGAATGAATTGTTGAAAATTGGGAATTCTATTTCATTCATTTTGTCTAACAGATTTGTCTAACAGTAAAATTATCGCTTGTCTAGGCACGCGCTGCCTTTGAAATTACTTATAAATGTAGTGTGCGCATTTTAAAACTTCCGTAGAGGAATCGAGTGAAGTCTAAAACCTCTAAAAACATGATTCTTCTTTCTGTGACACATTGCGATCGCGGGCCGTATCTTTGACACCCCTGATTTAGGGGAAGGATGGGCAAAGTGGCCATGGCGGGCAAAGTAGCCATTGGTTATTTTTTTACCTGTAAGGTGCTGCCACGAAGTGGCAAACTTTTCAACTAGTACTTCAGTAGTCTACCATCATTGTCATACGATGATAACAAAATTAAAATTATATATAGGCCTAAGTTATTTTAATTTCTATTTTAAGGTTAGAATAAATTTAAGGTTAGGTTATAAATTTGGTTAAGTATTGAGCCAAAGAACCAGTAACCAGAGATTTAGAGATTTTTTGTTGATACAGTATTAAATAATGTAAATATATATGTGCATGATAAATAATTTGCAACTGATATTTGTCATCACTTTTCGTATAATGTTGTTAATTCAGTATCAAAAATACTCGTTGTTTTTAGTATAGATACAAAATATATGAAAAGAATAGGAAATATTGTATACTTTTACAACAAAATTATGTACCTTTGATAAGTGAACATTATTTTATCTAGTTAGTCTTTTTTTTATCTAAACAATAAATTATTTTGTACAAATGTAATTAGTAATGAGTAAATACTTTTATAATATGAAACCTTTGATTATGGACCTTCAAGGACTATAATTAATTAAAGATAAAACTTAATAATATACTGTGTGGTACCTTTGATTATGGACATTCTGTATTATACATTATGTATAATCAAGGGTGGTACTTTTCATTTTCGTTCCAGGGAAATTTAGTTTGTCAGAACGGCCACACTGGTTTAGTAATTTTCAAATCAAGTGTTTATCATCAAAAAATGACAAATGGGAAATTACAGAAGATACATTTTTTAAATTTTATATCATGTTCGTGATAACGTTTATGATTGATCATTTTTATTCTTGGTTTTGAAATGGGTGTTCGTGGTTTGCAAACTTTTATTGAAAGACACTGCGAGCCTGCTTGCGTAGAAGTGTCTATTCCACAACTTGTCCAAAATTATAAGTAAGTTAGTTGTCTAACCTAAAAAAAGTTCAATAATATTAGGTCTAGGGCATAGCCTTTAGTAAAAAAAAAAAAACACAAGAAAGTTACATGTTTAGTATAGATTAGTTTAAAAACTGATATCGAGGTTAGATTATAAATCACATTTTTGTTGTATTTGTAAGCTATAATCTGATTTGGAAGTTTCAGACTGAATTTATATTATTGTACTTTTAAAACTATAAAAATAACTCTATTTTAAATAATTTACCGTAATCTGTAGTTAGTTTTTCATTGATATAACTGATTTTAAAAGATTGAAGTACCTTTTTCCCAATATGGAATATTATAGGGAGATTAAAGAAATAATATAGCATAATTTCTGATATACGCTTCCCGATTGATATCAAAGAAGCCTTTTTATTGGCAAAAGTATACATCCACACTCCAGCAAATATTTCTGTTATGCTAATAATTGATGTTAGCAACTTATATAAAATGTTAACAATGTGGAAACATACTGTTACTAGAGAAAGTCTTAACTTAGAATTTCAGGCTATTTTTTGTATGCTGCCATTTTCAAATCCATAAGTTAGCAACCTAACGTTCAAATCAACTGGAGTGTGGATGTATACTTTCACAAACTTTTTAGGAAAATTAAGTTTTATTTATAGGTGTACTTTTACTGGCACTGGTACTGAGATGAAACCATAAGTTCAGGTTGTTATTTTGGCGTAAATTTACTATACAACCCTCGGCTGATATTTTTGCAGACGACGACCTTGTTTTACATTTTACTGCTAAATATAGAATACAAGTAAACATACTGTGACTAAAGACTGTAAGTTAGAACTTCGGGCTATTTTTTTTATTAGTATTGTATTTTTGTTTTCCTATTGTTGTATGGTAAATTCAAGCCATTATTTTTTGGGCTAAAGTTTAAATTAGGACTCGTCACTGTACTCTGTTTCCTAAAAAAGTCATCATTTGTATACCTATCACCTGGGCCTAAAGTAAATTTTTGTTTACAATATTTTCTAGTCACAGCTGTTTTTATATATCAGCTGTTTACATAAACTTGACATGCATAGTAAAATAATTGAATGTTAAAATAATGGTCTACTTACAGTATTTTTGCACACATTGATTAGTACTCCTACTATTGCATTACGACTTGTATATTAATAATTTTGGTTTCCAAGGGCATTTGCTGTTTTAATTACTATATATTTGGTACATTTTTGGCCTAAATAAAAAAAAGGAGAAATGTTTTGTACAAAAGCAACTAACTTGTATGTGTTGTCATAACTAACTGTAAATTTATCAAACATGTTTTTTTTTCATTGCTTGTAAGTAAGGTAGGCCTACATACTAGATTCTGACAAATTTTATGATAAACTATAAAGTTTTTTTTTCTAATGCAATGATTAGATTAGGCGTACTATTAGCCTAATAATAATTTTATCATAAACTTACCTTCTACAGTTGATGTTAGTATTTGTTAGAACTGTTTTTATTCAATATAGTTAATTTAAGTATATTTTTCCTTTACAGGCAAGAAACTGGTAACCAATACCCAATTATTGTCGTTGACGGGTCATCCTGCTTAAGACCTATGTATGGTGATTTAGAATGGGTAACTGGAGGACAGATGAAACAATATAAAGAAAATCTAATATTCTTTGTGAATCAGTTTAGAAGGTTGGGTGTTAAATTAGTGTTTTTTTTTGATGGTCCAACTGAGAACAGAAAGAGGGCAACATGGGTACAACGACGCATGAGTACAATGCAAGATGTTTACCAAGTATTAGACTTGCTTGCTAGTGGTAAAAAAACAACGGATATTAATAAACGT